>ML776656.1:403352-444357 GCA_009831015.1 Picea engelmannii | reverse complement strand
ATGAGAACCCTAGCTTGGATATTATTGTAACAGAGTGCTGCTCGATTGGAGGTTGCCCCCTCGAAGAGGCCTGTGAACATTGCTATCTGAATCAAGTGCTATTTCTGTTCAAGTGCTATTTTTGTTGCTATTTCGTATATCATCTCTGTGTATTGTGAAGATTATGTTGGATATTTTACTGTTATTCTATTATTTCTAGCATTTCGTTCCTTTTCTGCATATTTTATATATCTGGTATCTTGCAATAGATGACCTCAATGCCCAAAAATCCCAGCACCATTGGAAGATTTCGTATGAAATATCCCAATAACCATTGGCCAAGTTCACATAAATTGTCCTGACTCACATCATAACCCATCAAGGTACTTACTCTTAAATCCTCCGATGTATCAGAGGAGTTCCTATTAACTCCTCTGATCCATCGAAGGATTTAAGCTCAAGTATTCTTCTCACCCTCAACATCACTTAATCATAGACACTCTTAAAAAAAACTTGTTTAACCCTATAATATCCTTTAAATTTCACCTCATCGACGTCTTTTAGAAGATTTGTTTATGACTCCTCTGATTCTCATTAGAGAAGTTGATGTTAACTGCTCCAATTTCACTTCTAAGAAATTTTTAATCCATTTTCTTCTCTGATTTTTACCAAACCACTAGCCATGTCTGCTATTATTTTAACTTCTTTGGATGATGATCTCCCACCAAGCATCATCTCAAGTGAGTCCTATGGTATTTCAATATTCCTCCTTAGACTAAATTTTTCATCAATTGTGATTTTAATCTTCGCATTAATCCCACCTTTTCCTTCCAGGCTTAGATATGGCTCCCAAAGAAGCACTGAGCAAGACATCCCTTACCGAGGCCTATGGAAATTGTAGACATAGCCAAAATGAACCAGATGTAGTTGGATCCACATACAATGATGCCTACAGACTCTTGGAAAAGGAGGGAGAGACACTCAAGTGCGTGATGTATATTCCATGTTTAAGAAATCAAGTTTCCCAATCGAAGCTAAAGAACAAGATGAGTTAAAAATATTCAAAAAATATCTATAGATTTAGGATATTTAGAGTCGCATCCCACACTATGGTTTTACCTTGTCTCAATGATATCATTTGGATCATAAAACATGCTGACCTGGGAAGCAGATGCGACTGAAATTCCAAAGGGGAACCCATATCATCATTTCAACCTAAGGACCTGGAAAATTCTTATCACATCTACAAAGGAGAAAGAAATATTGAAAGTAACATTCTCGATGAGTTCCAACACAAAACTAAATAAATCTTCCCCAAGTGGTACAAACCTGGTAAATAGTTCAAGCACAACCCCAAGGGAGGTTACCCCACAATTTCCTTGAGGAGACCTTATCAATATATGGTGGGCACATTGTGTTTGTTTTATGGTGAAGTACACACATCTTAGTTATCCCTATGATACATGTATTTTATTCTATAAGGATCTATGCGGCCACCCACCTTCTCGAACTAGCTCAAAACCATTTTTTGGCAACTTACTAGTTTTAGCAGTTTTTTGGTTCCTAAACTTTCGGGGCCATTTTGAGGGCCTAAATGACATTTTTTCATGATCGGGCACCTTAATGATGTAGCAGTCTTTGATTGAGCCCCCAAAATTAATATTCTCATCAATACCTTTCCAACAAGCTATCATGCTACCTAAACAAATATCATATGCAAAAGTTACAACCTCGAGAAGTTGATGTACTAACTTACCCCAACGGGGCCGACATGACTTTTGGTGCTTCATCTCCTAGGGTTAGGTTTTTGGATGTCGAGGGTTTTGGAATTTATATTTATTTTCAAACAACAATCACAGCCTCATTTTACTCATATTCTTTTGAATAAGCATAGCCATCACATATCTTCTCAAAGATAAGTTGCGACCATTCTAGCAAGCTTGTTTTCAATATGCATTTTATAGTTTTCAACATATTTCTTATTTAATAGAAACTAAGTTTTATTGGATCTCTGTTATTTTTCACTATGTCTCTATGTTAATATTATAAATATATGGTTTCATTTCATTCCCTTCATAAATCTTGGTGAGTGGTATCAGAGTGGTATGCTCCTTGTCATTTTTTTAATGCATGTCTCCGACGCGGTCAGGGTATAGAGAGTTGGGTATTGAGATTGTTTCTCTTGAGGAAAACTTCTCTCGCACTCCAAATAAACCATCCATAGAGGTTTAAAAAAAATACGACAGGACAGGATATCCTTTCAAAATGTTTCTCTAGGAAGACCTTGAGCGAGAGAGTAACGAGATGATGGATAACTTTGCACAAATCCTTTGACAGTTGCTGACAAGAGACACATCCACCTCAAGCATAAGTTCCACCCCCTTCAAGGTACATATCAAATTTGATATTCCTATATTTTAAGTTCAAATAGATTTCGATGTCGTAGATTAATGGTTAAACCTTCTAGAAGGGTGTTTTTGTGTCCACAACTTTTTTGATAGAGAAAATATTATGTTTGTGCTCCTTAAGGTCATCCCCCATGTCCAATATTGGCAGGAGACTTTATGTGATAAAAATGAAATAGAGGGATCCACATTATTTGTAGTTGCACCCACTTGGGGTTCCTTCAGGGATGTTATTAAGGAACAATACTACCTTGTTGTAATTTATGACGACTTGTATAAAAGATGGATCACACTACGATAGGAAAGATATTAAACAGTGTTAGAGTTCACTATTGTCTTCCATAGCTTGTGCACCAAGTTGGGTATCAAATATTTTGAGAAACATATAGTTCTCAAGTACCATGGTGGTCTTCATAGATACATCCATTCATAATGGATTTTTTTGACATATCATTCTTGGGTGCAGCCTATCGATATGCATCAAAATCGAGCAGAAGATGAAACAAAAGTCAAACAGTTTTGGGTTAGGGAACCCCTCACAGTAGAAGTAGGTAAATGGAAACCACAAAATTCATAGAAAACAAAAAATAAAATATGGGAAACCTTTGGACAACCAGTCCAATCCACAAGCAAAGAAAGACATTGGAAATACAAAGAAAGATATCGAGAAGTGGTGTGACTTCCATAAGAGCTCCTGGCATAACACTGTTGATTTTCACTCAAAGAAGTCATTGGTGGCTAAGGTAAAATCCTTTGAATCATATGTGGGTTCCAACAGTGTGTCGGAACTAGAAAATGGGAGACAAATCGTTGACATGGAACCCAGTGCCACAATTGCTACCACCAAGATCCATCCTGGTGAAGATGATGATCCAGAGGAAGGAAAGCACCTCTTTAATTCACAAATGTGGGTAAAAGGCACTATGTTATACTTCATCATTGATAGTGGTATCCATAATAACCTAATATCAATAGAGGTCATCAAGTGACTAAACCTACTGTAATACCCTTATCTCCCCTAGCTTGTAATTAATCATTAATCATGCCCACCACGCTATGGCATGGGAACAATGTAAATGTATTATTTAGATTTACAATGATATATTGTCGGGTTAAATCCTTGAATTACTAGCAATGATATTACTATAGGAAAGAATGAGGAAACTATGGAGAGGGTTCATTAGTTCAATTGACTCCAATTCCCTTTCCTGAGATAAAAAGCCTCATCTGGATCCCAAGGAGAGGAATCAGTTAATGAAGGAAGGACTAGTGGTTGGATAATCAACCACCCCCATTAATGGAAGCATGGTATGAGTGAATAATGTCATCCTGAAGTACCATAGGTTATGGCAGACCAGGCTGACCTGAGTTTCTTTCTGATAGAAGGAAAATGATAGGTGGAGAACCATTCTGGGAAAATATATACAGAAAATAGAGACAAGGAGAAGACATGCAAGAGGGGAAGAGAGGGAGAGGCTCTATGGAGAGCTGGATAGACACCATATAAGAGAATATGCATAGAATGGAACACGTGACCTGAGATATGCAGAGGAAAAGAGAAATACAATGATTTTGATGCGGAGGGAGCATCTGATAAACCTCACAGGTTTGTTGTAAAAAGGAGAGGATCTCTGAGAAATGGAATAATTTCCCCCATGATATAATGGCTTGTCATGGGGGTGGCTAGAGTTATAAGAGTGAATTTTTATGAGCCTATGGTTGGGTGGAAAGGTGAACACCCACAGTTGGTCAGTTGGTTGTAGCTTGTAAAAGATACGTACTTCTTATTCTCTCAGCACTTAAATTGGAATGTATGATTTGAATGACTGTGTCTGTGAATAAGATGTGTAGTGTTTTATTTATAATGAAAATGATTAGTGTTCTTATGTAAATTGCTTCCCTTCAATGGTTATAAGATGGCCAGTATGGCCTCTAGGCTGGTTGGTAAATCTTCAAGGTATCCTTCCAAGAGATCAACTTCATTATACTAGAGTCGATGCAGATCCCATGGGACTAACATAGTCCTGTTGATCCTTCAAAGGTGCATTTCCCTATGTTATAACCTAAGTTCTATGAGTGGAGGGCACTTCCTTCAAACTAGTATCCTAAGATACCACATGATCATGCACACGACCTTAAAACAATATTAGCTAAGAGTCGATCTTACAGCTAGAGACTCATTAGAGGGTCCATATGACTAAGGTCTAGGGACTTTGCGCTAGACTAAAGGAGATAATATGATTTTTATTTGGGACTCTGAGAGTTCAGGACTCCGGGGAGTTGCGACCTTAATTGAATCTTTCCCAAGAGGTTGACTGTAGGTTTTGGGGCTTGAAATATCTCCATATAACCAAGGCCTAGGAACCTTGGGTTAAGTCCTAAGGGAGCTAAGTGTCCTGGACTTCGAGATAGCATGGTTAGGGAAATTAAGTATTACAAATACCAAATAGTGCCAAAGATGACTTGTCGAGTCAGTGGCTTGACAGTGGATCGACAACTAGCGGTCATTTACCCTTTAGCAAGGGACTAGTCCCCCCATTAAACCCTGATCTACTTATCAATGATGAAGCTATGTGGGTCATAGCTTTAAGTACACTTGGGAATATCCCTGAACATTTGATATATGTTGAGTTCAATCTGGCATTGACCGCTTCAGGAGAACAAAGGTGTTGCACTTCCAAAACTCTCGTAAACCGAATTGATGAAGTAATGAGGATCGTCGATATTCGGATGCTTTGAGATATTCCGCAGTCGTTGATCTGGGGACTTCATTAAGAACCCCTCTTAAATTTCCATAAACCAGGTCACATTTCCATGGATCGAGTATATCCAGGAGTTTCTCACTTGATGGTGAATGGATACTTTGCTGGAGCATCTAAGGCCAGAGACCTTCCCAACTATCCATTGTCAAGGACACATGTCACTAGATATGAGAGTCTGGAGGCTTGTGTCTTTGGTAAATTTGCAATGTAATGAGTTGGTAATATCCAACATCCAAAGCCACGAAGTAACGAGAGTCATAGATCTATGGATCAATGTGGACTCTTACTCACCGTGAGACCGAACGGTTGGGAAACAATCAATCCAATATGATGTAGCATGTTGATGTCATTCGATGTGGCATGGAACCACATTACGCATGCCATGTGTCACCCAAATATGGATGATTCACATACCCCTTATGCCTATTAGAGCATGACATGTTTCATCCCCTATTGAGGACATGTTTCACCCCTAGCCCTCCCTGTGTGTTAGCTTTTGGTTCGTACTCTCCTAGTCAACGTGGTTGGTGACATGTTCAGGACTCTGGGAGTCTGAATAATTTTTGGGTTTGAACAATTTGCGCATAGCATAACAAAGGGTCGTTCAATGTCGATAGTCGATCAACAAATGCCAAACATTCAACGATGATCACCAATTGTGAAAATTTTGAAAACGTAGGACGTCAATTGTTGATTGTCGAACATCGAATGTCGAAAAAGAGAAGTTCCATCAAAAATGAAAAACATCAATTGTCGAAGGGTCAAGTTCATGTGGAGATATTTTGGGAAAGGGCATTCATCACCGAATGCAAAATACCCCAACTAATAAAACCCTGGGTAACTTTAGAGGCCATAACATTCATACCAAAGCTCATATTTTAGGGTAGTGAAAATCGTTAAAAATCTCGTGGAGAGAAACAGCCAATGGATATCCCAAAATTAAGATTTGAGAGAGTTATGAAAAATAACAATTTGATTTCCCATCTCTAGAAAGGGTATTTAGGGGTTGGGTGTGTTACACCTATTGAAAACATCACACAAACATCCCTAAACCATCAAATGGATCCATCAAGGAAGTGATCTTCACATTAGCCAACAGTGTTCCCTGTCATATGGAATCAAGCCATTCAAAGATGAGGTATTGTGTCATGTTTCTCCCTTTGAATTTTTTGATGTTATTTTGGGCCAACCTTATTTATGGAAACTTCATGTTGTATATGATTCTAGGCCTCACATTGTTTTTTTTTGTTTGTTATTTTGTCCGTGACACGTGGGACTAAACTGTGGCTAAGAAACCACAACTCAAGGGCATCTAAGCCATCAAAATCACCCGGGGATCGCACCCGGCCTAAGACACACCAACCCTTAACATGGCTGGATTTTTTGTCCTCGCATGTTTCAAACCGATGACTTTAACATCATGGTGTGCCTTAACAACACACTATGTCACTGACTGTCCTACACCTCGGGGATGTCTAGGCCTCACATTGTTTTTTTTTTTTGTACTGGGTGAATCGACAATGCACAGTTACCTTTGGCTACCACTATAACCCCTTGTGAAACCACCTAGCCCGCAAGAATGGTGCACAAGTAAATCAGGGTGAGAATCAAACATGAGACTTCATTTACAAATTTCCTTCCATTTACATGGCACTTGCCAATCCATCTACACCCCTGCGGGCTTTTCATTTGAAGGACATGGGGATGGGCTTTGATCCACTTATGTGTGAATGGGTCATGATACCATTTAATATGGTATCTCTGGGTGCAACCACATGTTCAAACACTACCTCAAGGTGTCCCCATGGCTTTAGGTAAATCCCTCACGAGAATTGAACCTTTCCCAACTGTGAAAAACTCCTCGCTTTCCACCATTGGATCCAACCCCTTTGGGATTAAAATGTGACGGAAATGGGGGTGGGATTTGATCCACTTATGTCTGCATGGGTCATGATACCATTTAATATGGTATCTCTAGCTGCAAACACATGTTCGACCACTACCTCAAGGTGTCCCCATAGCTCCAGGTAAATCCCTCGAGAGAATTGAACCTTGCCCAACTATGAAAATCTCCTCACTTTCCACCATTGGATCCAACCCCTTTGGGCTAAAAATTTGAAGGAAATGGGGGTGGGCTTTGATCCACTTATGTGTGCATGGGTCACGATACCATTTAATATGGTATCTTTGGGTGCAACCACACGTTCAACCACTACCTCAAGGTGTCCCCATGGCTCTAGGTAAAGCCCTCATCAGAATTGAACCTTTCCCAACTGTGAAAAACTCTTCTCTTTCCACCATTGTATCCAACCCCTTTGGTCCTAGGCCTCACATTGTTATTATTAATTTGAACAAGAAATTGTATAGGATACCTGAGGTAGTCCCAACTAGTTTTATGTCCTTGATCTATGCCAATCAATGCAAGAAGGTCATTTCTTCGACCGAGAATTTGGTATTCTTCATTATTCACTCTCAGATTGAAAAAAAGATCGCATCCACATCCATGGCCTCCATGGTCGACCTCTCCATGCAACAAAATCAAGTGGATAAGATAGTGGAAGAATTCAAAGACATATTCTCATCACCTACTAGGGTGCCTCTACACTGTCAGGTCAAGCACCCCATCGATCTAACCCTCAGTGCATCGCTACCAAATGGGTCAACCTATTATCACTCTCTACTATAAATAAGGATATCAAGAGTCAGATCCAAGAACTACTCCATAAAAGGAACATATGACCCAACATCACCCTGTGGAATTCCAATCGTGTTGGTGCAGAAGAAATATGGGACTTGGAGACTCTGCATTGATTATTGGGCCCTAAATAAAATCATAATAAGGAATAGGTAACCCGATTCCTTGAATCAACGATCTCCTTGATCATCTCAAGGGGGGAAAATACTTCAATAATATTGATCTAAAGTATGGATACCATCATGTCCCAATAGAACCAACTGATGTAAGGAAAACTTCCTTCAAGTAAAAATAAGTTCTTTTTAAATGGTTGGTCATGCCCTTTGGTTTGACAAATTCCCCAACAAATTTCATGAGGATGGTGGAAGATATCTTCCAGCCTTTCACTAATTATTTTATGGTGTTTTATGTGGATGAAATCCTCATCTACAACCAGATTTGGGAAAAACACTTGCAACATATTTAGTAGGTTCTGCTCACTCTATGACAACAAAATCTGTATGTCAACTTTGAAAAATGCTCCTTCGGAATGGACAAGGTTGATTACCTTGGATACATTGTTGATGCACATGGTGTGCATGTTGATCTAGTCAATATCTAAGTCATCCATGACTGGACATCCCGAACCACGCTCATTGAGCTTCAAATCTTTTTAGACCTTGTCAATTTCCATCAAAGGTTCGTGTTGGGATTTTCCCATATTGCATGGGCCCTAAAATAAATAACCATAGGTGTTGGCAATGAAAAATTTGTGTGGGTCCTATCCCAATAGAAAGCGTTTGATGATCTAAAGAAATGCTTGTGATCCACCGTAGTGCTTTCATTACCCAACCTACAACAACCCTTTGAGATCGAGATAGATGCTTCAGACTATGTTGTGGGCGCAGTCATCAGTCTGCATGACCACCCCGTGGACTATCATAGTGAGACACTATAAAATGTCAATCATAAGTACCCTAATTATGAAAACTAAATTTACTCCATTGTGAAATCATTTATCCAATGGAGGCATTACTTTCTAGGGAAGGAAACAATCATCCACACTGATCATAATCCACTACAGTTCATGTAGACACAAGGAAAATTCAAGAATGACCTCCATCAGAAGTGATCCACATATTTGCAGTAGTTCCACCTCAACATCAAGTATAAAATAGGACGTACCCACCAAGTCGTTGATTTCCTTAGCTGACCTATAGTCACGAAACTCACCACAATGATCGATTCTTGCGGTCACAAGACCTCTAGGTGGCCCCAAGTCTATGAGACAAATTCAGAATTCACCAACACCTACCAGATGTTGGGGACAAACACAACTATCACTAATTTTCATCTTTAGGATGGGTTGTTGTGCCATTTGGGCCATATATGTGTTCCATCAAGACAGTGAGCGAAGATGATTTGGGAATCCCATTATAGTTGGGTGGCAGGACACTTTGTAGTGGAAAAGATAGTGGCAGTGACGCAACAACATTTCTACTGGTCGAAACTTCGAAAGGATGTCAGCAAGTATATCCGGTCATGCACTGCCTGCACTATTTCCAAACTGGACATTAAGAAACAAGGCTTGTACACTCATATACCTACTCCTGATAGGCCCTAGGAATCCATCTCGATGGAATACATTCTAGTACTTTTTTCCACCAAGCAGGGAAATGACTGTGTTTTTGTGGTTGTTGATCACTTTTCCAAGATGATGATTCTAGCTACCTGCAAGAAGGGCATCACAATGGAGGCCACTTCCAAGATATTCTTTGAATGAGTGTGGGTACACATTGGGATCCAAAAATCCATTATATTGTATTAGGATAGTCAGTTCCTCAATAGATTCTAGTCGAGCCTCTAGTCACTATTGGACACCAAGATCACCAAGTCCACTACCTTCCACCCCCATACAGATGGCCAAACCGAGGTCATCAATCAGATGATCATGCACATATTGTGCATGTATAATTCCAAGCACCCCTACACTTGGGATGAGAGTCTTCCCTATGTTCAACATAGCTACAATAGATCCATACATATCTCAACTGAGCACAACCCCTTTTAGGTGGGGTTAGGATTTCAACCATTGGGTCCCATGGATGTTTCACTACCCCTTGCGACCACTGGGGAAGATTCATTACATGATCCAAATGGAGCTGAAAAATCCACCCGATTCATTGAGAAAATATATCACATCTTCCAATAGGTTCAATATATTTTACAGAAGTCCAATTCCAAGTACAACCAACAATGTGATCAACACCAGGCCATCCCCATTTCAGGTTGGAGACAAAGTTTGGTTTCACTTATATAAATAACTCCTTAAAGGGCCTCATTGGAAGATTCATCCACTCCATTATGGACCCTACATCATCACCAATGTTGTGAGTGACAATGTGTTTGAGCTCAAGCTTCCCCCATTCCTTGGCTTCCACCCAATATTCAATGTGGAACTCCTTCAACCTTATTTTCCACCATTATTGGACACCTCCAAGATATCAGAACAATTAACACCAACAGAGGTCATCCCTGACTAAATGGAACATACATCCACTGATCATATTGTGTACACATAGTTCAAGGTCACTCTCAAACAAAGGACCCATATTTATTGGGTTGTCAAAGAAGAGAAGCTCCTGCACCAAGGAAAGTGGCTCAACCAGGGCCAAATTCAACAAAAATTCCCTCATTTGATGGGGGAACTCAACACAATGGAGAAAAATTCTTCCTAATGGGGGAGGATTTATCTAGGAGGATCTCTGTGGCCACCCAAATTTTCCAATTGACTCAAAACATTTTTTTTGCAACTTACTATGTTTAGTAGTTTTTTAGTTCCTAAACTTTTGGTGCAATTTTGAGGGCCTAAATGATGCATTTTCACGATCAGGAACCTTGATTATGGCCATAGGATTTGATTGAGCCCTATAAATGAATATCCTAAACAATTCCTTTCAAACGATCTATCATACACCCTAAACATATATCATATGCAAAACTTACAACCCCGAGAGTTGATGTACTAACTTACCCCAATGGGGCCCACGTGAATTTTGGCGCTTCATCTCCTAGGGTTAGATATTTTGATTTATAGGGTTTTGGAATTCATGTTTATTGTAAAAATTCCTTTAGACCCTCATTTTACTCATCTTCTTGCGAGTGAGAATATCCATCAGATCTCTTCTGAGAGATAAGTTTCCACCATTCTAGCAAGCTCGTTTTTAGTCTACATTTTACATTTTTCAACATATTTCTTATTTAATAGAAACCAAGTTTTATTGTATCTTTGATATTTTTCAATATGTCTCTAAGTTAACATTATAAATATTGAGTTTCATTTCATTCTTCTCATAAATATGGATCATGTTTGATCTATTATTGTGCACATGAGGGATTGCCATTCAATTGGGATGACATTTTATCAACAAGTCTGATAGTGGCTCTCACCACGGTCACATAAGATATTAGGATATTAGAAACTTAGGAGTTAGTTAAGATATACTTGGTATAATGTATCATTAGGTAAAAGGGTGTTTCTTTAGTATGCATTAGTATGCATTTGTAGTTAGGAAATCCCACGGTCACAATATCTTATCGATAGAGAGTGATCTGACGATTCATATTATTCTCAATCTTAATGGCCATTGATCCATGGACTAACACCTAATTGGTCAATCATATCTATTTAAATAGTATGGAGGGTCATTTGTCAATGATTGATTGTGAGAAACTCTCTTGTAAAATCTCTCTGTAATATTTTTCTTCTTCATTAATAAACTTCTCCAAGTGGTTTTGTGAGTTGGGGCCATGGATGTTTCCCCATAGGGGTTTTACCACGCTAAAAAATCAGTGTGTTAATATTTTATCTGGTTATTTTAGTGGTTATTGAAGGTATTCATCCTGTATTGGAATACCTGTGTTGTCAAACATGGTATCAGAGTCTATTTCAAGACCATCTCCTGTTGTAGATTGAGATCATGAAGATGAGTTTCCTCATCTCCATTTTTTGTAATTTTCAAACATTTTTGGGCTGAGAGGATTGTTCCTTTGCACCTATAGCGCTCATTTCAGTCAATAAAACTTTTTATTTCACTCCAAAAGGTTTATGTTTTCCCAAGATATAGCCATTTCAGTCAGATTCAGAGGTATAAAGCCTGAATACGCATTTTAAATTTTTTGAAGAGTATTATATTTGGTTTTATATTATTTGTTTCCTATTTTCTACTCTTTTATATTTGCATATGTTGTTTTCCCCATGCCCTTTGCGATCTCAGAAAATCAGAAACATATAGGAAAGGGTGCATCTTTCGGGTAAGATAACCGATATCTAACCCTTGTTGTCATCAAGAAGCAAAAAAAAATTATTGTGTGAAAAGAGTTTTTTTTAGCATGCTCTCCAAGTCCGACAACAACAACAACAATCCTCTTGCTAAACAATAGAATATGTTTTTCTAGCCCATTTGGTTAAAATTTTTCTTATTAAGTAAGAGGTCTTGAGTTCAAGTCTCTCGTTTTGTAAAAGTGGGCCACTTCATTTTAAATGTGATCCCTACTTTTTATAAAAGTGATCCACTTCATAAAGAAACTTACATCACCATGTGGCTTATTTTTTAAAAGTGCATAACTTTCACATCCGAAGTCCATTTTTAGTTTCATTTTTTTTTTAAATCGTATAATTTTTTGAGAGCCTTCCATCCATATCATCAATTTTAGTTTTTAAATCCATATTCTCTACATGTTTACTATGGATTCTTCCAGTAATATTTTTCTTACTAGCACCAACTACTTCCAATGGAAATATCATATGGAGGATTTATTAAGAAGTAAAGGCTTGTACCAAATTACCTTAGGAAAGGAAAAAGAACCCACTGATGATGATAAGAAATTCAAATGGGATAATAGGAGTGATGAAGCACGTGGAATAATCATTAGTCCATCTCTCATGATTTAAGGTTCCACCTTAAATAAATTGACGACCCTAATGAATCTTGGGAAAAGATTGAAATTGTGTTCGGTAAAATCAATATTATTCGAACACAAAATTTGGACAATCAAGTACTAAATTTAAATCCAAGTGATTTATCTTAAATTGGAGACTATCTATCTATGTTTAAAACACTCAAAATTTTATGTGAAGAATGTGAGATAAAGATGGAGGAATAACGTTGCATCTATATTATTCTATCTAAGATAGGTAGTGCATATTTTGTGTTTGTATCTACCTTTTATTCCATGAGAGAGGATCTAGGGACAACTTATTAAAAACCCACTCTTGAGTCCTTTTGTGTTGATTTGATTAAAGAGGAAGATAATCTTGTACAACTTGGATTGATCAACACTACATGAACCTCTAACAAATCCTTAGTTTCCCAAAACAAAGATGAACCCAAGAATCCCAATAAGCAACATACTCTCTACAAAAACAAGAAAAATAAGGGTCCCAAACCCGCTCAGACCAGTTTAGATCCTAATGGTGACAAAGGAGTAAAATATAAAAATAAGAATACTGACAGACATTGCAACTTTTGTGATAAATATGGTCTTGATGAATCCAAATGTTTCAAGAAGATGGCATCTTTATAAGTAGCGATGAAGAAGCACAACATCAATATTGATTCTACTTATTCTTCTTTTTTCTCATGGACATGCACCTCCTGCTTCTGGTTTCTCCTTCAATACAACTTCTAATTCTTCTTCTTATGAATGACTTATTGATTATGGAGCATCTTAGCATATGGATAAGAATAAATACATATTTTCTTCTCTGAATGAATGTAACACCAAGAAAATATTTGTTGGTGATGATAGATATCATAGTGTTTTAGGATCTGGAACAGTTCAAGTAGATAATGGTCATTTCAATGTTATATTATGTATTCCAATTCTTTCTTGTAACCTTCTATCAGTATATCAAATCACTAATTCAGGTGAAGGTAAAACCGTAGAGTTTTCACCTCACCAACTTGTAATCAAGAATCTAAAATATCCTAATCATGTTCTTGCAAATAGAATTGTTGATGAAATTACCAGTTTATTCAAGTTTAACAACTTTGGCTCATCATATTTTTCATCAGTTTTTGTTGCTCATACCAAAAACTTGAGAAAACTTTGGGATGAGTTGTTTGGTCATCTAAACTATTTCTCATTCCATAAACTATGTAATCAACATATGGTGACTGGTCTTCCTCATGTTTCATGCAGAGATGGTGTTTTTGTTGGTTGTGTTCTCAGCAAACATCATCGAAACAGTTTTAACAAACATGCCTCTTGGCATGCCTCGAGCCCTTTGCAACGTTTTCATAGTGATTTTTTTGGTCAACTTTCTTCTCCTTATTTTTCTGGGTGCAAGTATATCTTAACTTTCATTGATAGCTTTTCTAGACATACTTTTGTTTACTTATTAAAACTTAAGAGAAAAGTTTTTGACAAGTATTTGGCCTACAAGACCCTTGTAAAAAATCAATCTAGACATTAAATTCAAAAGTTTAGAACATATAATGGAGGGAAATATGTGAACAATATTTTTTTAAGTTACTGCACTACACAGGGCATCCAAATGCAACACATTGTTCCATATACATCACAACAAAATGGTGTTGCTAAGAGAAATAACCACACATTAAAAGAAATGGCTAATTGTATGATCCGATCTAAGGTATCAAGTCTAAAGTATTGGTAGGAAGCAATCAACTATGAAAACTACATAATAAATCACACTCCCACAAAGGATCTTAACAATATAACACTGGAAGAATCTTGGACTAAAATTAAACCAGATATAAGTCACTTCATGTATTTGGCAGTATAGCATGGGCTCACATTCCTGATGAGAAAAGGAAAGCATTGCAACCTAAAAGTCAGAAGAGCATATTTTTTGGTTATTCCGAAGATTTCAATGGTTATAGACTTCTTCAAACACATTGTAATGAAATTATTATTATAATAGATGTTAAATTTGATGTAAATATCTTGTCCTACGAGCCTAATTTGACAATTGTGCCTTCTTGAGCCTACGATCCATCTTCAACGTTTATGCATTCTTTTGTTCATATTCTAGTTTCTTCTTCAAATGATGAAAATGAGGATGAAAATCCACCTCTGCCTGCTCACCTTCCTTCATATGAGTCCTTTGAACTTGAACAAGTACTAGCTCCATTGCTTCCTAGATGAGTTCATTTAACATGAGAAGTAGTTGGTGATCTTGCTTGTGATCCTTCAGATCAGCATCGAACACGTTGACAATATCGTTGGATCAAGTTTTAGAGACTTATGATTCAGATACATTTGCAGAAGCTTCAAGTCATCCAGATTGGGATACAACAATGAGTGAAGAGTATCGTTGTTTAATGGCCAATGATACTTGGGATCTTGTACCTCTTCCAAAAGAAAGAAAACTTGTCAGATGTAAATGGGTCTACATAACTAAGTATGCATAAGATGTAAGTGTTGAAAAACACAAGGCTAAGTTAGTTTCCAAAGTATTTTCCCAAGTTGAAGGAATTTACTATAATGAAACCTTTTCCCCTATAGCCAAAATGAATTCCATCCACCTTGTTCTTGCCCTTGTTGCCTCACATAAATGGGAGGTCCATTAGATGGATGTCAAATATGCCTTATTGCATGGAGATTTGCAAGAATAAATATACATGGAACAACCTCATGGATATGTCCAAAATGACTCTAGCCTTGTTTGACACATTAATAAATCTCTTTATGGTCATAAGAAAGCTCCCCGAGCTTGGTATGCCAAAATGGAAAACTTTCTTATTGACACTAGATTCTCTAGGTGTAATTATGATTCTAATGTCTGTACGAAGAATGTAGGAAGCCATATCATAATCATTTTCCTTTATGTTTATGATATTATCATTACTAGTAGTGACTCAAAAATTTTAAACCATGTGAAAACCATCCTTAAGATGAAATTTGAAATGACAGACTTAGGCTTTTTTCACTATTTCCTTGGCCTCCAAGTTTTGCAAACTAATAAAGGAATTTTTATTTCCCAATCTAAGTATGCTTGTGACCTTCTTCGTTTCTTTCACATGGAAGATTGTAAAATAGTCCCTTCTCCCTTCCAGTCTAGAGTCAAGCTATCTACCACTTGTACTTCTTCCGAAGTTGATTCCACCTTATACCATCATTTAGTTGGTAGCCTCTTATAATTGACTCATACCCGTCTTGATATTTCCTTTGTTGCTAGTCTTGTTGCTCGGTAGATGAAACCCCCCCATGAAATCCATTTGAAAGAATACAAAAGGATACCTCGGTATATCCAAGGTACAGTTTAGTTCAAGATACATTACATTTCATAGGGGAATCCTTTATTGGTTGGTTTCACTGATTCAGATTGGGCTGGTGACCCTGATGATCAAAAATCTACTGCAGGTTATGTTTTTAGCCTTGGTTCAGGGCCTATCACTTGGGCCTATAAGAAACAACAAGTTATGTCACTTTATTAAACATAAGTAGAGTATCGAGAAGTGGTAAATGCAGGTCAAGAAGCCTTGTGGTTTCGACAACTCCTTTCATAGTTTGAATTCCAGCAACAACATTCGACCATCCTTTGGTGCGACAATCATAGTGCCATCAAGCTTTCCAAAGATCCAATTAAACATCAGCAAAATAGATACATAGAGATAAACATGCACTTCATCAGAAGGCTCATTCATGATCAAATTATTGAAGTCCTCTTTTTCCCCACAAAAGATCAAGTTGCAGAAATTTTCACAAAGTCTCTTAAAGAAGCAAAGTTTTCCAAACTTCTATCTATGTTAGGAGTTCAGAGAGTTGTCATTAATGGGGGATAGGGTATAATTCCTCCTTCCTTCTCCTATTCTGTCACTATTGTAAATCCTTCAATCCTATCCCAAGTTGTTCTTAAGAGGGGATGCTAGGATATTTAGACACTTAGGATTTATTTAAGATCTACTTGGTCTAGTGTGTTTGTTTAGTATGCATTAGTATGCATTTGTAGTTAGGAAATATGACGGTCATGATATGTTCCCTACATAGAGTGAGCTGATGGTTCATATTCTCAATGATATTAATGACCATTGATTCATGGATTAACACCCTATTGTTCCTTGATATCTATTTAAAGAGCATGGAGGTTCATTTGTCGATGATCAATTGTGGCAAAATCTCTTTGTAATTTTATTATTTTGCATTAATAAACTTCTCCAAGTGGTCTTGTTGGTTGGGGATGTGGATGTTTCCCCATAGGGGTGTTAACACGTAAAAACATCGATGTTTTGATGTTTGATCTAGTTGTGTCAGTGGTTACTGAATGTGTTCATCCTCTATTGGAATACCTGCATTCTCGAACATAATCTTGTCGCGAGACCTTCCCAACTTTTCATATGTCCTTGTCCCTCTTGTAAATTATGTTTTTATCCCATTAGTACCCAATGATGATATGGATATGGAATCCTTCAAAAAACAAAAATCAACATATACTGCAAAGTTATATGGGAGAATAAGTATCGAACATAATATGAGAAGATATGTGAGAATTTCTTGGCTCCCCTATATGAATTGATATTTTGCGCAATGCCCCCATGTATGAATGATAAGCTGATATCCGTAATTAGGAGAAATGGAGATTGGTATCTCATGGAAGAGGACACGTACATAAGATAATTTGGCTCTATGAAACCCCCTCATCTACTTCCACGGTTCGTTCTAGAAATATTAATGCTTCAAGAAATAGCATATCAAACTATAATCCATGGATTATGGGGATATTATACCGGGGTAAGAAAGAAATATGGCCAGCACTATTGTTGTATGTAGGAACTTACTTCTTCGAAAACACCAAGAAATTTCAATAAGTGGTAAACATTCTACTATCTTACCATTTTGGAGAAGAATGGTTCTGAAGGCACGAGCCCAAGAATGTCATAAAATACCACTTCAACAAAGTAGGTCTCCCCTAGGAATACATGACAAATATTTGGGATGAAGAGGAAGTGCATTGAAATGCATGAACCTTTGATGAAATTATATTCCAGAGATGAGGTCAACCCATAGGGAGAATCGTCGATGAGGAAAGAGTGAGAGAAGAAGCCTGAAAGAAGGAAGAAGAAGAAGCAGTGAGAATATCATCTCCCATTTTCATCTATGTGCACTCATTATCAGTAGAAGAAGAAAATACACTAGTTGATCAGAAAAGGAGAGATAAAGAGAAGGTCTAGAAGAAAAAGAATGATGCTATCAATAATAAGAGAAAGATCGAAGTAGAAAAGGATAAATCCAATGTTGAAGAGTGTCCATAGCTAAAGCAGAAGAAAAACTCATTTCAAAAAGAGTGTAACATCCCACTCTACTGAGCACACTTTTATTGACTTATTCTTTGAGGACACTTGTGTGCAAGTGATCTAGTTATCGTACATTGTGATTTCATTTCGATTTTAGATTATACATGATGATGATAATGATGATGAATTATTGTTAATTTGATTTATATATATATTGGAAGATGATATTGATGAGTCGTCTTGAATGTGGAGGACACATGACAGGTTAAGTATGTTGATGGCATCGATGGAATCCCTTGGATTCCAAATTGAGTCAGGGAGTGGATTGTATTTATTTGAGTATCTCATTTTGCACACATGTGATGTATGATTGATTTCAATATGATCTATTTATATATATTATTGATATTGTTTTTATCAGTGGATGTAGGCTGGATGATCCCTACTAATCCAACTCACATAAGGAGTAAATGGCCTTTGCACAGAAACCAAATATTGAGGGAGAGGTGTGGTAGTGTCCTTGTCACATCCTACTAGCACTCCCATCATGTCCATAATTGTAGATTAACGGTTACATAGTTTAAGTTGTCCATGATTTCATGAGTGAAGAATGAGATAGTCACCCATGAATATTTCTAAGGGGTGCAGAATAAGGCAGAGTCCTTATTCCTTAGAATCCCTTAGTCTCTCACAAGGTCGATTGAATGGATTTTTTACTCCAAAGGGTCAAAAAAAATTTCAAAAGAAGTCAAAGGCAAGTGGAACCCTTGGAGCACAGAGGTACATCTTGAAGGAAACGTCGCGTAACTAAACATGAGTCAATAAATCTAGGTGTCCTAGAAAACATTGAAATTATTAGACCTTGTTGGATTAAAATAATTAATTAAACAATAGATTATTAATTATAAAGCCTAAAAAATATGAACCCTAAGTGGAATACTAAGTCTAAGTCTAAATTTCAATAAAAGGACTAAATGAATTATGACTTGAGTTAAATATTTTAGATAAATCAAATTATAGGAAAAAGTAAGTAAAATCTAAAGATTTGATAAATTGCACAAGCCTCCATGAAATTAATAAAAAGGGATTTTTATTTAATAACTTTAGAGAATGGGTTTACATAGAATATAATATTGACTCAATCTATCTCTAGTCTAACTAGAAGAAGAATCATAATCCACTTCTAAATAAGATTTAGTTAGGAGACACTCCTTAAATGAGAATTTGGGGAACAAAGGGACAACTAAGAGCGAAAATAGGAGCACATTGGCGAATGTGAGGGAATTTGTTTTTTACATAAAATAAAATTTGGTAATTACTTGTGAAACTTGGGGAGAGTATGATAAGTGTATGGGTGAATAATCGTAATTAATTTAAATTAAAAATGTAAAAATTGTGCATGAGGATAGGTGTCGATGAGGAAAATTTATATAAAAAATGATGTAGAACCAAAAGGGGATCAGACCTTTTGAGCACTATTATGTCGCCAAATTTTGATTGGACTTTATTTTACTTGTGAGAGTTTGGACTCCAAGATTTTGAAAAGAGTGGAAGTTATCCCTTTAGAGGCAAGTTTGAAAGCTATTGTATTCTGGTTTTGTGCTTGGCCCCTTTGTGGATTGGGGCGCTAAGGGGAAAAATAGTACCCCTAGCATTGGTTGGGAGGTACTACTGAAGTCCTTGTGATTAGAAAGAGAAATTAAGGAAGGAGCGCAATTGGTTGAAGGACATCTTCAACTTCCATCTTCATCAGTTTCGGTATTTTCTTTTTGAAATTTTATTGTAGTGAATGTAAATTGTAAATTAGAATCTCTAAAATGACGCAAAACTATTTGTAATTATGGATTTAAATGGGTATGTTTGTTGTAGAGTTTTTATGTAATCTAGAAAGAATTTTTTTATAGTTTCTATAGTAGCACTATGCAATTTTGGAATATAGAGTTTTGGTGTTTGTTCTATAGCTTTGGTATTCCGTGGAATTTAAGGTTTATATTATCACTACCACATTAAACAAAAACCCATAATTTTGATTTATTTGTTCATTGTCAACTATTGTAATTAAGGAATTTAGAATTTGTTTGGTTGTTCAAAATAGAATTAAATAATAGTGTCCCTGTCAAGTTATTGGAAATTCTAGAAATTAGAGCTTAGTTGGTTACTAAATGATCTAATTTAAAATACAAATTTATTACGTTATCTGTCCCTCAAAACATTCATGTGAAAATGTGAACTTGAATTGGTATGGTTGCAAAACGTAAATGCATTTTTGGATTTTGAAATTCATATGGCCCTTTTGTATTTAGTATTTGAATTTGAATATCGATGGGTCTAGTTTTATCATTACCAAACTGGTAAATTTTAATATATGTATGTCTACTGTAATATCTATTAAATTATGAATTTGACCTACATGTAGTCGTGTAAAATCTTTGTAATTTGAACTTGAAGACGTCTTGATTTTCATACAAATTTTCATTTCTGAGAACTTAAAACTTATCCCTTTTCTTCTCGAAAATTAACTGTAGGAATTAGCCCCTTTTACCTTGACAATTTTCATGTGATCGGGGGTTGGAACCATTCGCTTGCCAAAAAGTGTTATTTGAAGCTCCGAGACTTTGGCGCTTCGATGGTTTCTTCAATTCCAACACTCTAACTTACCAGAGTGTTACCGGCTGAATTCGATCAAAGCGAGGTTGACTGAAATGTGTAGATTCTACCGTGTCCTTCCACTTTCCTTCAACAATAATTATCATTTTAATCGAACCTATTGCGGGGATTCTCCTCATACGAGAATCTATGGTAGAGATCTACTCTGAAAAATTGGGCTTCAGAGTTTCTTCACACCCAACAACCTTGAACTATTTCACCCATATCATCAAACTATCGAAGGGCTCAATGATCTAATGACGCACAATATCTCTTAATCAATGGTTGACATCCACTCTAGACTTTGAGACTCTGGGAGTCCCTTAAATTTTAATATCTACAACTCAATTTCATCGAAGTGTTGAAGTAACAAACTTACAAAGGACGAAGGCTCATAGTTTTAATGATGCTTGTTCGATCTATAGATCCATAGTTGTCCTTTAATATGGAACTTTGGACTTCAGGGTTCCTTGTTCCTTTTCACCACCAAAATCCTGAACCTCCAAATTCTGAATTGGCAAATGGAAAAGATCAACGATCCACGTTCTCCCATCAACGAATGGTCAAGATTTACTCCAGAAATCTAGGATTGGAGGATTCTTTCTCCTAATCACTACATAACTCCCAAATAGCCAAACGTAAAATTTTCAAAGGTCGGAGATCTATGGACATGTGTACTCAAAATGGTTGGTAAAGATTTACTTCAGACTTCAAAGATTCATGGTTTCTTAGCCTTAGAAATTTACGATTCAAATTTATTGAATCATCAAACCCCTTGAGGATCCAACCACTCACATTTTCCCATCGATCTACGATGTAGAATCACTGCACAACTGCAGGATTTGGGTCTCACTTAATAAAAATAACTCTAATATGTCGAAGTGATGATTTCTGAAGGAATCAAGGTTTAATGAGTCCACTCCTCCTGTCTCATCTAACAATTGTGGGGATTTCAACTCCTCACGAACTGATATCGTCCACTAGTTATCAAAAAAAGAATTTTTTCACTCCTTGTGTCCCCTCTTGAATCATGCACATGTTGTTTCCCCTGAAATTGTCACTGATTGAAGTAAACTCTATCACTCAGTTGTTCTTCCCTCCTGAGCTCTGGACTTTAAAAGGTGTCCTGCGCACTTTTGTGCCTACTTTGTGTAGTTATACACTGTCTCTCCTGAGATTTTGTACTTCAAAAGATCAAGGCCCAACACACCTTGAGTGGGCTTTGTGGACACCTTGTATTAATTCTCCTGAACTTGGACTTTCAAAATGTTCATCTGTGCACTCCTTGTGTTGACACTGTGCACACTTTACACTATGACTCCCAGAAGAGAAACCTAGGAACTTGAAATAGAATTTTAAACTCTTTATCTAAAACAAATAGCACCAAGATGCAATTTTACATCATCATATTATATTTTAGATCAGAAATATCAAAGAAAGCACACAATATTCTCTCAGGATTGAGAGATTTTCTCTTCTCTTACTATTCAAGTAAAATTGAGTAAAGTATAAAATGTCACTATTAATAGATTTCCTACTTTAAGGGTTTCTGGTTGTTACTGTTTAAGATTATGTCTTGATATTATTTAATTTATTCCTATTATTTTAGATAGTAATATAATGAATTATTGCAATAGCATACAATTTCATTATGTAAGTGGTGACTAGGTTACCATATTTTCTATGTTCCTTGAAGAAATTGTAGCTAAGAATGTTGGTAATTCTAGTTGAACTTTGGAATAGATTGAAGTTATGGGAATTATATACTTCCTTGTTCCTTAGAACAATAACGCTTCTTGAGACCTTAAATGGTACAAATCAATCGGATGTATCGTGGACTTGAGCATTGATTATGTGTCTTGGACATCCTAACCTTCTAGGTAGGTTGGATGGGTAGATATCCTGGATTGCTTGGTATTATGATTTATGTTGTTAGTAACATTGATGTTGGACAATGAAACTTGTAGTTTGGGATGTAATGAGAATTGAATTTGCAATATTGAAGTATGTTAATGTCGAGTAACATTTATTCTTGATTTTTTAAAAATAAAAATAAAAAACTTTACCACTAGAATACCCACTTATGTTTATGTCATAACAGAGGGGTTGTTAGATATGGTATTAGAGCCAGTCCAACCCTATGACACTGGACCATTACTCATTCCACTATGTTAACTAAACGATTAAAATTATATCCAAATTGAATTTGAAATTGTACATGCAGGTAATTATGTTTAGAGGACGCAGGGTAAGTAGACGATGTGTTGTTGGAGGAAGAGAAGTGACACATATAATAGTACCCATGCCAGAGGAGTCTAACCCATAGGGAGAGTAACTGACCACTAAGCAGGAGAAGGTTGTTGTGGGAGATGTGGTAGGTATGATTAGATCCTTTCATATGATGTTAGAGGTGTTGATCAACCTCCTGGATAGATATGAGGGAAGAGTATTTATTCCTAATGAGGGTTCACAATGCACCCCAACTGGTATTAGTAGTATACACTGAGAACTCGAGAAGGTGAAATTTCCCTAGTTTTGCGGTGACCCAGACAGATTAGTCATCAAGGCATGGTTGGAGAACATGGATATGTTCTTCACACTTTGCGATTACACCTCCAACGTGGAAGACGATCCTACCTCAATTAAAAGTGGTCAACGAAGACATGTCATGGGAGTTTTTCGAGGAACAGTTCCAAGAGAGGTACGTTTTAGAGGAATTAGTTTAGCACCAACTTAATGAATTCAATTACTTATGACATGGAGGTGATACATTGCCAGAGTATGAGGTCATATTCATGGAGCTACTTAGGTATGCTCCACATCTGAACACAGAGAAGTTGAAGGTCAACAATTTTGGGTTTGTTCTTAACTTCAACATTCGTGCTAAGGTGAGAATATTAATTCCTTAGACATTTCATGATGCATTTCATAAGGCCCTCATAGCTAAGGAAGAGTTCAATGATGGGGGTCAAGGCAAGAGTCCTTCTAGACCGACTAGACATGCGACATCAGGAGCACAACAACATCACACACTAACCATACAGACTTTAGGGCATCGACATATGCCCAAAGGACCTAGGTTCTTAACAACATGAAGGAATACTTATAGAGGACCATAAAAACAAAAACATATTCGTTCATAGCAACATCATCATTTTAGGCATGTTTAACAAAACAAACCAGGATCACAAACTACTATAAAAGCAAATTCTACTTCAGGGACTAGGAGAACTGGACCAAAAAATGGATGTTGGACGTGTCGAGAGCCACATTACTAATAATATTGTGTGATTGAGAAGACCAGGGAGGCAATATCATCAGGACCCACTACAGTTGGATATTTTGGAAAGTCCCACGAGATACATGTAGCAGTGAACAACCATCAGGCTGAGCACTAGTCCACTATACTCGAGATGTTAGGTACAATATCCAACCAAACTTTTAGTATTTTGATAGATCCAGGTGCTACAAAGAGATTTATCTCTAGTGCAATGCTAAAGAGAATTAAGGTAAATTCAGTCGACCAGGACGAGTTCATATATGTAGAAATGGCATCGAGTGCCAAACAAAAGGTTGGAGGAAAGGTTACAGACTATAGCATTAAATTTGGATATTTTTTAACGAAGGTCAACCTATATGTTGCAATCTTAGGATCTTATGACATAGTGATTGGTATGGATTGGATATAATTGCATGGTTGAATACTTAACTGTAAAATTAAACAATTGTGTTTGATAGATTATTTGGGGCAGAATAGAGTGATTGGAGGAAGAAACCAATGAGTGTCCTTGAGGTTTATTTCTTCCCTACAACTACAAAAGAGTATGCATAAAGGATGGAAGCTTTATGTAGTCTAACTGGTAAATGAAAAGGGAAATGTGGAAGGATTAGAAAACCTTATTGTAGTGCAAGAGTTTGCAGACATGTTTCCAGAAGAGTTGTCAGGTTCAACGCCTGAAAGAGAGTTGGATTTTACAATAGACTTGAAACCTAGAACTTAACCTATTGCAAGAAATCCCTATCAGATGTTGACACCTGAATTGCAGGAGCGAAAAATGCAATTAAAGGAATTGATGAATTTGGGACTTATACATACAAGTGTGTCTCCTTGGGGTGCACCAATTCTTTTCATGATAAATAAGGGTAGATCATGGATACTTTGTATTGACTATATCCAATTGAACAAAGCGATCATCAAGAACCAATATCTGTGGCCAATAATAGATGATTTGTTTAATCAGATGAAAGGAGAGATGATGTTTTCAAAGATTGAATTCATATTAAGGTATCACCAATTATGGATTAAAGATGAAGATATCCATAAGACCACATTTAAGAATAGATTCAAACACTATGATTTTACAGTTTTATCATTCATATTGAAAAAACCCCTTGGGGTATTCATGAGTTTGATGAATGTGGTGTTCTGTGAATACTTGAATAAGTTTTTTCAAGTATTTATTGATCACATATTGATTTATTATTGGACAACAGAATAATATGATCAACATTTAAGATTATTCCTACAATGTCTACGAGAAAAAAAATTGTACGAGAAACTATCGAAATGTTCCTTTTATCAATTGAATATTCATTACTTGGGGCATATCATATATGGTGAAGGAATCATTTTGGATCTAGTGAAGTTAGAGGCTATCATGGAATGGACTGCATTGATAAATGTACAAGAAGTACACATTTTTTATGGGTTTAGCATGATATTACCAATGATTCGTCGATGGTTTTTTGAAGATAGAAAATACAATCATAGAATTGTAGAAGAAGAACAAGAAGTTCATATGAATTGATAAATGTGCAGAAGAATTTAAAAATCTCAAAGATTTTTTGACGACAATGTCGATACTAAATGTGTTCTACATGGAAAATGAATTATTTATATGCATGCATGGATCCATGGAAGGTTTAGGTGGAGTTTTGATTTAATACGGTCGAGTGATCTCTTATATTTTGAGGAAAATGAGAAAGCATGAGGAGAACTATGCAACACATGACATGAAGTTATTGGATTTTTTTTTTCCCTGAGAATTTGGAGACATTATATGATTGGATAAAAAATTCGAACTAAAGACAGATCACTGTGGTTTGCATCATATTTTCACATAGAATGACTTGAATGTGCAACAAAGGCATTGGTCAAAATTACTTAGAGAATATGAATTTGAGATTACTTATAATAAGGGAACAATGAACCAAGTGGCATATGCTTTGAGTTAGAGACCACTCATATTCTCGGTAATACCGCTTAAGATGAATCTTCAAGAAAACATTCTAAATTTATAGATAGATGATGATTGGTACAAGTATGTTGAGAATAATATTGGAAGAGATACCATGATGGTATCTATGTATGAAGTTTATTCATTAGACAATGATGGATTGCTGAGATTTAACGGAAGAATTTATGTACCTCCTGATGATGAATTAAGAAGGTTGATCTTAAGTGAAGATCATCAAGCAGTACACTTGGCTCATCCGGGAGTCACGAAGATGAAGGAAATCCTTAAGACTTTATTCTTCTTGAAGGGAATGAAAGAAGACA
The DNA here is from genome assembly GCA_009831015.1 of Picea engelmannii. NCBI lineage: Eukaryota > Viridiplantae > Streptophyta > Pinopsida > Pinales > Pinaceae > Picea > Picea engelmannii. The sequence goes on along the minus strand of ML776656.1, from coordinate 418,069 downwards.
TAGTTAGTTATGTGGCTAGATGTCTATAATGTCAGAAAGTGAAGGCTAAACATAGACATATAATAGGATTACTAAAACCACACTCTATTCTGGAATCGAAATGGGAGGTCATTTTGTTGGACTTTATCGTTGGATTTCTGATAATGGCAAGGGGGAATGACTCAATTTTCGTGGTAGTTGACACTCCGATGAAGAGTGCACACTTTATTCTAGTACATACGACGTATCAAGCGCCATACATTGAAATAGTTTTTTTTAGCAAGATTGTGAGGTTACATGGAGTACCAATAAGGATCATATTCGATCGAGGATTGGTGTTTACATGACAAATTTGGACCATTTTCCAAGAGGATTTGGAAACAAAACTAAACTTTAGCACAAAATATCACCAAGAGACAAATGGAAAAATAGAAAGAATGAACCGAATTTTAGAGGATATGTTGCATATGTATATAATGGACCAACAAAAACATTGGGAATAATTCCTTCAACTAGTAGAGTTTTCATACAACAACAAATATCAGAGTACGATTAAGATGGAACCGTTTGAGTTTATTTACAAGAAACAGTGTCGGACATCATTGAGTTGGGATCGACTGGAAAGTAGGGCCCTTATAGGACCAAAAGTAATTCAAGAAATGGAATAATAGATACAATAAAAAAGAAAAAGGATTAAAGAAGTGCAATATTAGAAGAAGAGTTATATTGATGCGTATTGTGTTGACCATGGTTGTGAAGTTGGCAACAGAGTCTTCTTGCAAGTAAAACCATGCAAGGTTTCGATCAAGTTTGGAAAGGGTGCTAAAATCTATCCTAGGTTTGTGGGACCTTTCAAAGTTGTGGAAAACAAAGGACCCATGTCTTATCAACTAGCCTTGCCTGATTGTTTGAGGCATATGCACGATGTATTTCATGTCTTTGTTTTGAGACATTATATTTGTGATCCTTCACATGTTATTGAAATAATTTCTTTGTAGGTGTTGGACGAGGGTTCTCTCATGGCAGAGCCAATCCAAATTATGGACCATCACATTTGACAACTATGACGTCGAATAGTTGATTAGGTCAAGTTCCAGTTGGAGAATTATAGTCCACACTCGGCTAGTTGGGAGGATGTATATGAGATGCGTCAACAATTTCCTTAATTTTTTGATAGATTAGACATATAAAGGTCTATTAGAAACATTTATTTAATTTCTTTTATATAATGTAAAAAATTTGGGATGAAGTTTAAAAAAAAAAGGGGTTTATGTAACATCCCTCTCTACTAAGGAAATTTTTATTGACTTATTCTTTGACAACACTTGCATGCAAGTGATCCAGTTATGGTACATTGTGATTTCATTTCGATTTTGGATTATACATGATGATGATGATGATGTATTGTAACTTATTATTAATCCAATGTATATGTATATTGGTAGATGCTATTGACGAGTCATCCTAACTGTGCAGGACACATGACAGGTTAAGGATGTTGATGGCATCGATGGAATCCCTTGGACTCCAAATTGAGTCAAGGAGTGGATTGTATTTATTTGAGTATTTAATTTTATGCACATGTGATGTGTGATTGATTTCAGTATGATTTATGTATATTGATTATTGACATTGTTTTTCTGAGTGGATGCAGACTTGACGATGCCTACTAATCCAACTCACATAAGGAGTAAAGGGGCTTTTCACATAAACTAGATATTGAGGGAGAGGTGTGGAAGTGTCCCTGTCACAGCCTACTAGCACTCACACCATGGACAAAATTGTAGGTTAATGATTACCTAGGTTGAGTAGTCCACGATGTTGTGAGGGAAGACTAATACAATCACTCACAAATATTTCTAAGGGGCATGCAATAAGGCGAAGTCCTTATTCCTTAGAAACCCTTAGTCTCTCACAGGATCGAGTGAATCAAGTTTTGTCTCCAAAAGGTCAGGCAAACTTCTAAAACAAGACTAAGGTGAGTGGAACCCTTGGAGCATGAAGGTGTGTCTTGAAGGGCACATCATGTAATTAAAATTGAGTCAATAAATCTAGGTGGCCTAGAAAACATTGAAATGATTAGACCTTGTTGGATTAAACTAATTAATTAAACAATAGAATATTAATTATAAAGCCTAAAAAAACTCTAAACATAAGTCTAAGACTAAGTCTGAGTATAAATTTAAATAAAAGGAATAAACGAATTATGACTTGAGTTGAATATTTGAGATAAATCAAATTCTAGGAAAGAGTAAGTAAAATCTAAAGATTTGATAAATTGCAGAGGTGTGCATGAAATTAATAAAAAGGGATTTTTATTTAGAAAATAAATAATAACTTGAGAGAATGTGTGTACAATGAATAGAATATTGAGTCAATCTATCCCTAGTCTAACTACAAGAAGACTCATAATCCTACTCTAACTAAGATCTAGTTAGGAGACACTCGTTAAATGAGAATTTGAGGAACAAAGGGACAACTAAGAGAGAAAATAGGAACACATTAGGGAGTGTGAGGGAATTTGAGTTTTAAATAAAATAAAATATGGTAATTACTTGTGAAACTTGGGGAGAGTATGACAAGTGTGTGGGTGAATAATCATAATTAACTTAAATTAAAAATGTAAATATTGTGCATCAAGATAGGTGTCGATGAGGAAAATTTCTATAAAACAAATGATGTAGAAGGAAAAGAGGATCAAAACTTTTGAGCATTGTTATCCTATCAAATTTTGATTCAGTTGTGCTTTACTTGTGAGAGTTGGGACTCCAAGCTTGTGAAAGGAGTGGAATCTCTTCCTTGCTTGGAAAGTTTGGAATCTATTGTATAATGGTTTTTTTTCTTGGCCCCTTTGTGGCTCGGGGGACTAAGGGGGAATAATATTACTCCTAGAATTGGATGGGAGGTACCCATGAAGTCTCTATGATTAGCGAGAGAAATTAAGCAAGGAGCAAAATTGATTTAAGGAAATCTTCAACTTCCATCTTTATTGGTTTCGATATTTTATTTTGGAAATTTTATTGTAGTAAATGTAAATTCTAAATTAGAATTTGTAAACTGATGCAAAACTATTTGTAATTGTGGATTTAAATGGGTATGTTGTAGATTTTTTATGTAATCTAGAATGAAAAAATGTATAGTCGCTACTATAGCACTACACAATTTTGGAATATAGAGTTTGGTTGTTTGTTGTAGAAATTTGGTGTACCCTAGAATTTAAGGTTTATATTATCACTGCCACATTAAACAAAAACCCATAATTTTGATTTATTTGTTCAATATCAACTATTGTAATTCAAGAATTTATAATTTGTTTGGTTTTTGGAAATAAGTAGCATCTTCTAAAAATTAAATAATATTGTCACTATGAAGTTATTGGAAATTCTAGAAATTAGAGCTTGTCTAGTTACTAAATGATATAATTTAAAATCCAAATTTATTACATTATCTGTCCCTCGAAACATTTGTGTGAAAATCCAAATTTGAATCGGTATGGTTGCAAAACTTAAACACATTTCCATATTTAGAAATTCATATGCCCTTTCTGTATTTAGTATTTGAAATTTGAATATTGGTGGGTTTGGTTTGATCATAACCAAATTGGGAAGTCTTAATATATGTATGTACACTAAAAAATCTATTAAATTCCGAATTTGACCTACTTGTAGTCACATAAAATCTTTGGAGTTTGAAATTGAAGATGTCTTGATTTATGTGCCAATTTTCATTATTGGGCACTTAAAACTTCTCCTGTTTATTCTTGGGATTTAACTATAGTATTTATCCCTTTTTACCTTGAAAGTTTGCATGTGACCATGGGTTGGAACCATTCGTTTTCCAAAAAATGCTATTCGAAGCTCTAGGAATACAATGCTATAAAGGTTTCTTCAAATCCAACACTCTAACTATGACATCCCCCCAAAAATAAAATATTTTGAAATTTAAAATTGATGGAAATTTATTTCGTTTTTAGTAAATTCAAATTTAGAATTTTTTGTCATTTATGGAAATTACGAATTTCGAATTGGATAATTGTAATTAATTATTATGACTGTTGGGAAGAGGCCTTATTTGACCCAATTAACTATTTGATTATGGCACTTGTATGAAAACAAAATATTTTATATTGATTGCAGGAGGACAAATGGAACAACCATGTTAAATTTAGCTGACCATGATTCCATGAGTGGGGAACATGTCAGAACTACCTCTGGGATGATTATTACAAGTGGAAAATCAGTGATTTTTCCATTCCCAGCCCCTGAAAATCAGGGATTTAGAAAGATGCAAAAATTCCCAAGGGAGGGAAAAGACCTAGGTAAATTGATAAATAACATATGTGAGGAGGCAGGACGATGCCAAGTATGCTGGGAAAATATACTATTGATTTTTTTTCCTTGTTGTTATGAACACTACTAAGTAAGTGTGAGGCAAGAGAAATTAGCTACAGTTGAAGGACATTACAAAGGAGAAGTTTTCCAAGTTCTCCCTCATGGATTCATGGTCAGACTAGGGGGTGAATCGAGAAAGTGATTTTGGCTGCCCTATTCTATGGTTGGGAGAAATGTGGTTGTTCCCTTTGTCTTCTCGTGGATTGGATTCAGATATGTTGATCTACACCTCTCATTTTTTTTTAAATGGCTATGTCTGATTGATGTAATGTATCTGTTGGGTGATTATATCTAATTGCAGTAATGTAAACTATTTGAATGATCATATATGTTCGATGTGAAGAATATATGTGAAGGAAATCTGTATATATATATTTATAATACATCTGCTGGAATGTTCACATCTGACTGCTGAAATATATATTTGTTGTGGAAGATAAACTACTTTCATGGATATTATCTGTCTGTTGTCACGAAGTTTGAAATCGACATCCCAAATCTATATTTTTCCCTCCTGTAAGTAAAATGCTAGAAAAAAGCACCTATAATTATATTTATATAAGAAAATAAGAAAAGGGGGAGATTAACGTCAATGGGGCAAATCCTTTCTATAGTCAAAATCCCAGGAAACCAAACATAGATCCCACGGAACATCGATATATAATCACCAAACTCTTATGGAAGTGAAATTTATATTTATCATGCACAAATCTAGTATTGTTGGTGTCTAATACATTGATTAAAAGAGACTCTAAGTTAATATAATAGAAATTACTTTATACAGAAAAATGTTGTCCTATTGTACCCTTTTATAGATTATTGCGTATAAACTCATACGTTTAGATTTTCGGAATTCTGTTAGTTAAATGGATATTCAATCCTTATACACCTATTGTCTCATAGAACGAAAGTAAGAACACCAGTAAAAGACAAAAATCATAAAAATTATGAAAATAATGTGAAATTCACAGCAACAGTAGAGTATCCTTTTTCTTTGCGTTTGACATAATTATTACCTTAGATTTCAGCAGAAAGATATTGCATCTTTAGAGAATGAATTTTGCATATGAATTTTTTTATAAACATATTTTAAACTCAAACATAAAAGATAGAGTTCACCAAAATTTTAAAACGAAACAGCTCTGTCTAATTTCCTAAGACCTGGACTAGTCAACATCTTCGTGACAGGAAATAATATATCTTTCAAACATTCCACATACATAGAATAGGATAGGGAAAAACAAAACTTGGATTCATCTCGGATTGAAATAGGTAGTCTATCCATTTAATTGCAAGTTCAGTTTGAAAAATTACAAATGTAGGATAAATGAATTATACACCTAGAATGTACTACCTTGTAAAGAATATGAAGTTAAAGGTTGCAATAAATCTATAGGAGTGAAACCTCCAACAATTGTATTTCCAGATGGTAAGAGATTGTGAATCATTTGTTTATTATTATTTCCTCAATTTCCAAAATAGAACGTAATAAAAGATCCGATTGAGCCCTTCGGCTGAATCCTTAGTTTCCAAATCGACCCTCATTTGGGTCGTAATATCTAATAATAGAATTAACACAACTCAAATAACCACTAGTATATAGAGTAACCCCTTCAGGGTTGAGTTGCATAAGTCTTGGAGGAAGGTATATCGGAACCCATTTAGCTTTCGCATGGATGACAGTGGTAGTCGACCTCGTAGTCACTTGGTTGAAACCCTACACACATTTTAACACAATCATTATAATCCATTCATTTAGAAAGATTTTTTTTTGATAAAATGTAATTTACAACTGACATAAATACTTAACTCCGGGTGGAGAAACCCGACCTCTTCCCTGTTGCGGTTATCGTGTATTCATCCAGACCAGAAGGGGAGGAGGTAGATGGATCTATCTGATGGGTACCCTCGCAAAACAAAGGGCCCATCATCAATAATGAGAATCCGAGAACAATCAAGTGACAATAGAAAAGACATATTGAAGTACAATATATATACATACGAGTCGTATAATAAACATACACATGAGTTAAATGAAAATGGAAAAGGTACAAAACCTTTATCACATCCAGTACATTAAAAAGAAATTTAAAATATCCATAGAAAAACAACACAATGAAAAAAACTCGAGTATACGCGACCTCACGCACCCTAGATTATAAATAAGTGGTCGCAAAGAAAATAACCCGAATCTTCCTTTAGCCCCAATTACAGCCCGCGTCTTACAAAAAAAAATGGTTAACCTGACTACTATCCATTCGAGAGACTCACAATCGACGATACTCAACCTTAAGAACTCGTCAAATAAAGAGAGAGATTGGGAACAGGGATGAGGAGCGAAGAAAGACCCTTCCTGTGTATGTGAGTAAGATAAATAAAAAAAAATAAAAACTAAGGTATCAAATGAGAAAACAACATTGAGGGAGGAAGAAGGCGATAAGGGCCTACGGGCAGATTACCCCCCCTCGCGCTAAAAATGTGCATAAGTAAAATTAAGAGAAATAGTCAAAATAAAACTATAACAGAAAGGATGACTGTGTAAAATGTTTGTTGAGTGAAATGAAAGTTAAGACTGTCACTTACTGATAGCATTACAGCCGGAAAGAACTCCTTACCCAAACCCTCATGAAGGAAATAGATAGAAACATTACGATAACACTGAACCCTCGGCGAGCCAGGTTGAACAATGTGTAATGAGTGATGGATATTTCCCTAAACCCAAACGCTTGTGAAGGAAATAGAAAGAAACATTATGGTGATACTGAACCCTCGGCAAGTCAGGTTGAACAGTGTAATGAGTGATGGTTATTTCCCTAAACCCAAAAACTAGGGACATTGTATGTAGTGGATATGACAGGAAGTGCACCAAGTGCTTTGAGCGAGCTAGCGTGCTTGTATTGAAAAAGGGTACAAAGTGACCCTCATTCTTCACCCACCTTATTTAATGGTCAGTCAGTGAAGTTTAATCCCAACTATCAACATCTCCATTCTCATTTATGAGGGTGAGCTCAGGTCTGTTCAGAACCTTATTCGTATTTATTAACCTCTAGCCGATACTAAACTAGCTAAGCATTGGGCACGGTCTAGATAAGTCTGGTAAAGTTCATTTAAACTACTAGCTCAAGGCTCGTCTCCATTCTAGTATGTTAATGGACTACGTGGCGAAGTGATACCTTCAATCAAAACAAAAAAAAAACTAATGTGGAAGTTATCAACTTCGTGACATCCTTTTAAGCAGCCCAAAAATGTTAAATTTGACATTAAAAACAACCAATTTGATGTTTATGCTATGGATTGTAAAAGTTATGTTAGGTTATTGAAGTTAGGTCTATGTGCGAATGGAGTCATGGTTTAAGGGGGCTAGAAACCTAATCCCTAATCCTATGTCCATTCTCCTACCATTACAATGTTTAAAAAACACTTAACCACCTACAAAGAACTAGCATGACATAAGAAAGATTGAAGAGTGAACACCCGACTTTGGTTCTATAGTTGTTGGGAAAGAAAATTGAAACATAAGAATCTCAAGTACCCGTGAAGGATATATTTCCACTCATTATAAATCTAACTCTTATAAGTTACAAATTATGGCCCCTTAGATTTTTTTTTTTTATGGAGATTTTGGAGTTTATTACATATGGTATCAGAGAAAAAGTTACAACACTGGGCCTGAATAGGGCCACATTAGTTGCTTACTATATATTTTTATTTATGTAAAAACTAATAAATCTTATGGTTACAAACAGAAAGCCTTTTTTGTTTTTGTAAATTATGGCAGCTCAGGAGGGTGCATAAATCAGGATGGAAGGAAATCTGCAACAAGGACCTCCTGGAGATCCAAGAAAGAACAATGATGGAAGCTCACCCACGAAGGTGTTGGAAAAAATGAGGAATCTTATTGTTGAACTGCAGGTTTTCAAGGCCGACAATGAAAAATTGAAGAAAGCACAACAGGAACAACAAGAAATAAATGAAAACTTGTTGCATAGTATAGTAACCAAGAAAAACCCAAAAGACGATAACCATGATGAAGAGGTCAGAAAAAGGGCCTCCAAGAATTCTGGTCTGGAAACAAAAAAAAGAGATAGTTCGTCTAAAGGGACACTTTCAGCTGAAGACAAAACTATACCAGACAGAAAAAGAAAACAAGTAGACCACCTTGAAGGAGAGTTTAAAAAGATTAAACCAACTACCTTTGATGGAGAATCTAGGACATGAGAAGAAGCTGAGGCATGGTTGTTGGACATCAAAAAATACTTCTAGATCTACAACTATTCCAACATTTAGTGGCAGGACCTGAAGGGGAAGGCCAACATTTAGTGGCAGGACCTGAAATTGACCAAGGGCCTGAAGGAGAAACAGTTGGAATGGTCTGACTTTAAGAAGTATTTCAAGAAACAATACCTCTATGAAAGATATTATGAAAGAAAGGAGAAAGAATTTTTTGAGTTATGACTCGGACAGATGACGATGGAGGACCTTATTAATAAATTTCTAGAACTACTAAGGTTCGTACCATACATCCAAGAGGATAAGGTAAAAATCTAGTCATTCTTAAGCTATTTACCATAGTCCTACAGGGAAAGAATTGAGTTTGAAAACCCCAAATCCTTGATTGAAGTATTCAGGAAGGAACGGATGTGCTATGACCAGTATAAATAGTGGGTAGAGTTTCCAAAAGCCTGAAAGGATAAGAAACAAGATCGAATGAACCAACAGAAGAAAGGATACCAGCTAGCTCCTTATCGGAATGCAACAAAATGTTTTTCGAGAAATGATTTTTACTCCAATCATATGAATACCCAAAGCAACATTAAACCGGTAAAACTGGGAATGAAGAAGTTGGGGGACATCACCCGCGATCCATTAAAGTGTTGGGAATGTGGAGAGCCTCATCTAAGAAGGAACTGTCCACTTTTAATTTCAACAAATAGAACTGTTGTTCATAATTTGCAGGAAACCTCAATGGTGGGAGACATGGGTAGAAGCCTGCATCATATAAATACAACCATAGACGACCGACAAGCTGACCACCAGTCCTCGGTGGTAGAAATCGAAGGTAAAATCAATGAAACTCGAATTTCTATTTTAATTGACCCTGGAGCTACGTTAAGTTATATCATTCCTGATGTAGTAGAGTCGAATAAACTTAAGAAACTGAGGCACACAAAATCATGGCTAGTACAACTATCAACAAGAACAAAAAGGAAAGTAGTTTAATTTATTTATGATTTTGAGTTCAGCTTAGATGGTCAAAATATAAGAACAAATCTAAACATCCTACAACTAGGATCTTACGATATGATCATTGCGATGAATTGGTTGGAACAACACAAAGAAATACTTGATTTTTATATAAAGACACTTAACTATAAAGACGATGTTGGCACCACTAGAACAACCCAAGGTATACCAAAACCTGTATCAGTCAGACAAGTTTCAGCGATGCAACTCAAGAAATGTATGAGAAAAGGATGTCAATTTTATGCCATCCAAGTAACGAATTTGTTAGAAAAGGAAGATAATCCAAACTTAGAAGACTTTGCTATCCTACATGATTTTAGAGACATGTTTGTGGATGAGATACCATAACTAACCCTTAGAAGAGAAATAGACTTCTCCATAGATCTACTACCTGGTTCATCCCCTATCTCAAAAGCATCGTACTGAGTGAGTCTACCAGAAATGAAAGAATTAAAATTACAATTACAGGAATTGTTGGACAAAGAGTATATCAAACCAAGTGTCTCACCATGGGGGGAACCAATCCTCTTTGTGAAAAATAAATACGGTACTCTAAGACTATGTATCGATTATAGACAACTGAACAAAATGACTATTAAGAACAAATACCCCTTACCAAGGATAAATGATCTGTTCGATCAAGTATGAGGGGCCAAGATATTTTTAAAATTGTATTTACAATCCGGTTATCATCAATTTAGGATAAAGGACGAGGACATAAACAAAACAACCTTTCAAACAAGATATGGACACTACGAATTTGTAGTCATACCTTTTGGACTCACTAACGCACCAACCACGTTTATGTGCATATGAACAGTATTTTCAGTCAGTACTTAGAAACGCTTGTGGTAGTATTTATCAATGATATTTTGGTCTATTCTAAAATGGAGGAAGAACATGATGAACACTTAAGAATAGTTCTGAAAACATTGAGGAAACACAAGCTATACAGAAAATTTGACAAGTGCAACTTTTATCAAAAGGAAATATAATATCTAGGATATGTAATTTCAGAAGAAGGCATTGTCATAGACCCGGAGAAAATAAAAGACATTATGGAATGGTTAGTACCTAAGGATGTAGCAGATATCCGGTCATTCATGGGAATCACCGGATATTACCATAGAATAATAGAAGGGTTTTCCAAGATAGCCTACCCTATCACGTCATTACAAAAGAAAGGGACCAATTTTAACTGGTCAAAGAAGTGTCAAGATAGTTTTAACAAGATGAAGGAATATTGACAACTGCACCCATATTGAAGGTAGCACACCTAGATAAAGACTTCGCCATAGGTGTCGATGAAAGAAAAGAAGGACTAGGTGGTGTCCTAACTCAGGAAGGACACGTTATATTTTATGAGTCCCGGAAATTAAAGGAACACGAGCGAAATTATGTCACTCATGACTTGGAATTGGAAGCGGTAATACATGCCTTAAAATTGTGGTGACACTACATAATGGGAAATTTTTTTTTACTATTGACGGATAATAGCGAGGTGAAATATTTGTTTAGCCAATCGGATCTTAATGAAAGACAAGCAAGATGGCTAGCCTTCTTGAGAGAATTCGACTTCGAGGTCAGACATATCAAGGGTAAGGAAAATAAAGTAGTAGATGATTTAAGAAGAAGAGTCCATGGGTTATTTGACATAAATATCAACAAGACATAAAGTGATCTAGAACAAAGAATCAGGACGACAGGTATTCACGACGAAAATTACACTAAGATAATGACAGAATTACAAAACAGTACTGCCAACTCTGGCAAACCATATCTAAGCATCGACAAGAAGGGACTATTACGATTTAAAAACAGACTTTACATACCATATTTAGCAAAAGTGAAGCTAACAGTCTTGGACAAAGTGCATAAGAAATTGTATTTTGGCCATCTAGGTTACCAGAAAACAATAACAACACTTAGAAAACTATTTTTTTGGCCTAGTATGAAGGGTGAAGCAACAAAATACTTGGTTAGGTGCCAAGATTGTTAGCAGGTTAAGGCCAAACACTACCATCCAACCGACCTATTACAACCATTACTAGTTCCAGAATGGAAATGCGAGACCATATTGCTGGGCATTATAACAGGTTTGCCTAAAAATTAGAAACATAATGATTCTATCATGGCTGTAATCGATAAAATCAGTAAGTATGCACACTTTATTCCTGTAAAGTCTACTTTTAAAGCTATAAACATTGTTGAAATATTCATGAAAGAAATTTTTAGACTGCATGGTATTCCTAAAATGGTGATTTTAGAAAGAGACGTAAAATTCACATCCTCTTTTTGGAAGGAATTATTTGTAGGGATAAATACTAATTTGAATTTCAGTACGATTTATCATCCACAAATGGATGGACAAACCGAAAGGACAAACCAAATCGTAGAGGATATGCTCTGCATGTATGTAAGAACAAAATCGAACAAGTGGGAAGACTATCTACACTTGGTAGAATTTGCATATAACAATGGGTACCAAACTTCAGCTAAGTTGATCCCTTTCGAAATAATGTACGACAAAAAGTGTATGAATCCAATTAGCTCGGACAACTTGGCTCACAGACTCATGGTTGGACCAGAGATGCTCCAAGAAATGGACAACATGGTAAGAAAGGTACAACAAAACTTGAAAGAAGAATAGGACAGACAAAAGAGTTACGCAGATCAGAAAAGAAGACACTTGGAATTTCAAGTGGGAGACAATGTTTGTTTAAAGGTCAAAGCACGAAAAATCTCATTGAAGTTAGGGAATTGTTCCAAGATGGCACCCAGGTTTTGTGGACCCTTCAAGATACTTGCTCGAATTGGACCCATAGAATATCAACTTGCACTTCCAGCTAATATAAGAATTCATAATGTATTTCATGTTTCTTTGTTGAAAAGGTATATTCATGACCCTACTCATATGATTGATTGCAACTTGGTGCAGGTGGAACCCAAAGGCGAGTTCTAGGTGGAACCCCTGCACATTCTGGACCGGAGAGAAATAGCACCTCAGAACAGAGCTGTCGCTCAGGTAAAGGTGCAATGGAAGCACTTTAGTGCTGAGGAGGCCACTTCAGAATTGGAGGGAGAATTGTTAAATTCTCATCCAATCCTGTTCCAAGAGAGGGATGAACACTGAGGATAGTGTTTTACTGAAGGGGAAAAGGATGTGACATCCCCAAAATAATAAAATATTTTGAAATTTAAAATTGCTGAAAATTTATTCTGTTTTTAGTAAATTCGAATTTGGATTTTTTTTCCATTTATGGAAATTCCGAATTTTGAATTGGATAATTGTAATTAATTATTATGACTGTTGGGTGGAGACCTTATTTGACCCAATTAACTATTTGACTATGACACTTGTATGAAAGAATAATATTTTATAATGATTGCAGGAGGACAAATGGAACAACCATGTTAAATTTAGCTGACCATGACTCCATCTATAGGGAACATGTTGGAACTACCTCTGGGTTGATTATTACAAGTGGAAAATTAGTGATTTGGCCATTGGCAGACCCTGAAAATTAGGGATTTAGAAAGCTGCAAAAATTCCCAAGGGAGAGAAAAGACCTAGGCAAATTGATAAATAGATTATGTGAGGAGGTGAGACATTGCAAAATATGTTGGGAAAAGAGACTATTGATTCTTTTTCCTTGCTGTTATGAACACTACTAAATAAGTGTGAGGCAAGAGGAATCAACTGAAGTTGAAGGACATTACGAAGGATGAGTTTTCCAAGTTTTCTCTAATGGATTCATGGTCAGGCTAGGGGGTGAATCGAGCAAGTGATTTTGGCTTCCCTATTCTATGGTTGGGAGGAATGTGGTTGTTCCCTTTGTCTTCCCGTGGATTGGATTTGGATATGTTGATCTACACCTCTCTATTTTTTTTTAAATGGCTATGTCTGATTGATGTAATGTATTTGTTGGGTGATTATATCTAATTGCAGTAATGTAAACTATTTGAATGATCATATCTATTCATTGTGAGGAATATATGTGAAGGAGATCTGTATATATATATTTATAATACGACTGTTAGAATGTTAACATTTGACTGCAAAAATATATATTTCATGCGGAAGATAAAATACTTTCGTGGATATAATCTGTTTATTGTCGCGAAGTTCAAAATTGACATCCCAACTCTAGAATTGTCCCTCCTATAAGTGAAATGCTAGATGAAAGCACCTATAATTATATTTATATAAGTAAACAAGAAAAGGGGGAGATTAACGTCAATGGGGAAAAATATTTCGATAGTCAAAATCCCGGGAAACCAAACATAGATCCCACGGAACATCAGTACATAATTACCAAACTCTTATGGAAGTGAAATTTATATTTATGATGCACAGATCTAGTATTGTTGGTGTCTAATACATTGATTAAAAGAGACTCTAAGTGAATATAATAGAAATTACTTTATATAGAAAACTATTGTTCTATTGGACCCTTTTATAGATTATTTGTGTATAAACTCATAAGTTTAGATTTTCAAAATTCTGTTAGGAAAATGGATATTGAATCCTTCTACACATACTGTCTCACAGAACGAAAGTAAGAACACCAGTAAAAGACAAAAATCATAGAATTATGAAAATAATGTGAAATTCACAACAGCAGTAGAGTATCCTTTTTCTTTGCATTTGACATAATTATTACCTTAGATTTCGGCAGAAAGATATTGCATCTTCAGAGAATGAATTTTGCATATGAATTTATTTTATAAACAAATTTTAAACTCAGACATAAAAGGCATAATTCACCAAATTTTTAAAGGAAAGCACTCTGTCTAATTTCCTAAGACTTGGACTAGTCAACATCTTCGTGACAGGAAATAATATATCTTTCAAATATTCCACATACACAGAATAGGATAGGGGAAAAAAAAACTTGGATTCATCTCGGATTGAATTAGGCAGTCTGTCCATTTAATTGTAAGTTCGGCTTGAAATAATACAAATGTAGGATAAATGAATTATACACCTAGCATGTACTAACTTGTCAAGAATACGAAGCTAACGGTTGCAATAAATCTACAGGAGTGAAACCTCCAACATTTGTATTTCCAGATGGTAAGAGAATGTAAATTGTTTTTTTT
>ML776656.1:386962-403195 GCA_009831015.1 Picea engelmannii | reverse complement strand
ATCTAATAATAGAATTAACACAACTTGAATAACCGCTAGTATATAGAGTAACCCCTTTAAGGTTGAGCTACCTAAGTCTTGGAGGAAGGTATATGAGAACCCGTTTACCTTTTGCGTGGATGATAGTGGTAGTCCACCTCGTAGTCACTTAGCTGAAACCCTGCACACATTTTAACACATTCATTATAATTCGTTCATTTGGAAAGAAACGTTTTTGATAAAATGTAATTTACAACTGAAGTAAATACTTAACTCCGGGTGGGGAAACCCGACCTCTTCCTTGTTGTTGTTATTGCATATTCATCTAGACCATAAGGGGAGGAGGTAGTTGGATCTATCTAATGGGTACCCTCGCAAAACAAAGGGCCCATCATCAATAACGAAAATCCAAGAACAATCAAGTGACAGTATAAAAGACATATTGAAGTACAGTGTATATACATACGAGCCGTATAATAAACATACACCTGAGTTAAATAAAAAGGGAAAAGGTACAAAACCTTTATCACATCTAGTACATTAAAAATAAATTTAAAAGATCCATATAAAAACAACACAATGACAAAACTCCAGTATACGCGACCTCGCGCACCCTAGATTATAAATAAGTGGCCGCAAAGAAAACAACTTGAATGTTCATTTAGCCCCAATTATATCCCGAGTCTTACCAAAAAAAATTGATTAATATGACTACTATCCATTAAGGAGACTCACAGTCGACAAGACTCAACCTTAAGAACTTGTCAAAAAAAGAGAGAGATTGGGAACAAGGATGAGGAGCGAAGAAAGACCCTACATGTTTATGCAAGTAAGATAAATAAAAACAAAGAAAAACTAAGGTATGAAAGGGGAAAAAAACATTGAGGGAGAAAGAAGGCAATAAGGGCCTATGGGCAGATTAACCCCCCTCATGCTAAAAACGTGCGTAAGTAAAATTAAGAGAAACAGACAAAATAAAACTATAACATAAAGGATGACCGTGTAAAACATTTTTTGAGTGAAATGAAAGTTAAGACTGTCACTTACCGATAGCATTGTAGTCAGAAAGAGCTCCTAACCCAAACCCGTGCAAAGGAAACAGATAGAAACATTACGGTAACACTGAACCCTTGGCGAGCCAGGTTGAACAGTGTGTAATGAGTGATGGCTATTTCCCTAAACCTAAACCCTCGTGAAGGAAATAGAAAGAAAAATTAAGGTGATATTTAACCCTCGACGATCCAGGCTGAACAATGTAATGAGTGATGGCTATTTCCCTAAACCCAAAAACTAGGCACATTGAATGTAGTGGATATGATAGGAAGTGCACCAAGTGCTTTGAGCGATTTGGCGTGCTTGGATTGAAGAAGGGTACAGAGTGACCCTCATCCTTCACCCACCTTCTTTAATGTTTGATCAATGAAGTTTAATCCCAGCTATCAACATCTTCATTCACATTTATGAGGGTCAAATCGGGCTTGTTCAGAACCTTATTCGTATTTATTAACCTCTAGTTGATACTAAACTGTTGAGCATTGGGCACAGTCTAGATAAGTCTGGTAAAGTTCATTTAAACTTCCATCTCAGGGCTTGTCTCCAATCTAGTATGTTAATGGACTACGTGGCGAAGGGAGACCTTCAATCAAAAAAAAAAAAAACTAATGTGGAAGTTATCAACCCCGTGACTTCCTTTTAAGCAGCCCAAAAATGTTAAATTCGACATTAAAAACAACCAATTCGATGTTTTCGCTATGGATTATACAATTTATGCCAGGTTATTGAAGTTAGGTCTATGCATGAATGGAGTCATGGTTTAAGGGGGATAGAAACCTAATCCCTAAGCCTATGTCCATTCCCCTACCATTACAATGTTTAAAAAACACTTAACCACCTACAAAGAACTAGCATGACTTAAGAATGATTGAAGAGTGAACACCCAACTTTGGTTTTGTAGTTGTTGGGAAAGAAAATTGAAACATAAGAATCTCAAGTACCCGGGAAGGATATATTTCCCCTCATTATAAATCTAACTCTTATAAGTTACAAATTATGGCCCCTTAGCTTTTTTTTTTAATGGAGATTTTGGGGTTTATTACATATGGTATCAGAGAAAAAGTTACAACACTGGGCCTGAATAGGGCCACATTAGTTTCTTAGTATATATTCTGATTTATGTAAAAACTAATAAATCTTATGGTTACAAACATAAAGCCTTTTCTGTTTTTGTAAATTATGGCAGCTCAGGAGGGTGCCGAAATCAGGATGGAAGCAAATCTGCAACAAGGATCTCCTGGAGATCCAAGAAAGAATAGTGATGGAATCTCACCCACAGAGGTGTTGGAAACAATGAGGAATCTTAAATTGTTGAACTACAGGTTTTCAAGGCCGACAATAAAAAATTGAAGAAAGCACAACAGGAACAACAAGAAATAAATGAAAACTTGTTGCATAGTATAGTAACAAAAAAAAATCCCAAAAGACAATAACCATGATGAATAGGTCAACAAAAGGGCCTCCAAAAATTCTAGTATGGAAACAGAAAAGGGAGATAGTTCGTCTGAAGGGACACTTTCAGCTGAAGACAAAACTATACCAGACAGAAAAAGAAAACAAGTAGACCACCTTGAAGGAGAGTTTAAAAAGATTAAACCAACTACCTTTGATGGAGAATCTAGGACAGGAGAGGAAGTTGAGGCATGTTTGTTGGACATCAAAAAATAACTCTATATCTACAACTATTCCAACAACATGAAGGTCAGAATGGCCATCTACAATATGAAGGGGAAGGCCAACATTTAGTGGCAGGACCTGAAATTGGCCAAGGGCCTAAAGGAGAAATAGTTGTAATGGTATGACTTTAAGAAGTATTTCAAGAAACAATACCTTTATGAAAGATATTATGAAAGGAATATGAAATAATTTTACGAGTTATGACTTGGAAAGATGATGATGGAGGACCTTATAAATACATTTCTGGAACTACTAAGGTTTGTACCATACATCCAAGAGGATAAGGTAAAAATATAGTGATTCTTAATATGTTTACCACGGTCCTATAGGGACATAATTGAGTTTGACAACCCCAAATCCTTGAGTGAAGTATGCAGGAAGTAACGAATGTGCTATGACCAGTATAAATAGCAGGTAGAGTTTCCAAAAGCCTGGAAGGATATGAAACAAGATCGAATGAACCAACAAAATAAAGGATACCATCCAACTCCTTATCGTAATGTAGCAAAAAAAATTTCGAGAAAGGATTTTTACTCCAATCATCCGAATACGCAAATAAACATTAAACCGGTAAACCTGGGAGTGAAGAAGTTTGGGAACAAAACCCACGAGCCATTAAAGTGTTGGAAATGTGGAGAGCCTCATCTAAGAAGGAACTGTCCACTTTTAATTTCAACAAATAGAACTCTTGTTCATAATTTGTAGGAAACCTCAATGGTGGGAGGCTTGGGTAGAAGCCTACATCATATAAATGCAACCATAAATGATCGACAAGCTGACCACTAGTCCTCAGTGGTATAAATCAAAGGTAAAATCAATGACACTCGAATTTCTATTTTAATTGACCCTAGAGATATGTTAAGTTATATCACTCCTGATGTAGTAGATTCGAATAAACTTAAGAAACTAAAGCACGCAAAATCATGGCTAGTACAACTAGCAACATGAACAAAAAGGAAAGTAGTTGAATTTATTTCTGATTTTGAGTTTAGCCTAGATGGTCAAAATATATGAACAAATCTAAAAATCCTACCACTAGGATCTTACAATATGATCATCGGGATGAATTGGTTGGAACAACACAAAGCAGTACTTGATTTTTATACAAAGATACTTAATTATAAAGATGATGTTGGCACCACTAGAACAGCCCAAGGTATACCAAAACCTGTATCGTTCAGACAAGTTTCAATGATGCAACTCAAGAAATGTAAGAGAAAAGGATGTCAAGTTTATTCCATCCAAGTAACGAATTTGTTAGAAAAGGAAGATAATCCAAAGTTAGAAGACTTTGTTGTCCTATGTGATTTTAGAGACATGTTTGTGGATGAGATACTAGAAATACCTCCTAGAAGGGAAATAGACTTCTCCATAGATCTACTACCTAGTTCATCCCCTATCTCAAAAGCACCATACCAAATGAGTCTAACAGAACTGACAGAATAAAAATTACAATTATAGGAATTGTTGGACAAAGAGTATATCAAACCAAGTGTCTCACCATGGGGGGCACCAATCCTCTTTGTGAAAAAGAAAGATGGTACTCTAATACTATGTATCGATTATAGACAACTGAAAAAAATGACTATTCAGAACAAATACCCCTTACCAAGGATAAATGATCTATTCGATCAAGTAGGAGGGGCCAAGATTTTTTTAAAATTGGATTTACAATCCGGTTATCATCAAGTTAGGATAAAGGACAAGGACATAAACAAAACAACCTTTTGAACAAGATATGGACACTATGAATTTGTAGTCATACCTTTCAGATTCACTAACGCACCAGCCACATTTATGTTCCTAATGAACAATATTTTCAGTCAGTACTTAGAAAAGTTCATGGTAGTGTTTATCGACGATATTTTGGTCTATTCTAAAATGGAGGAAGAACATGATGAACACTTAAGAATAGTTTTGCAAACATTGAGGAAACACAAGCTGTACAGAAAATTTGACAAGTGCGAATTTTATCAAAAGGAAATATAATATCTAGGACATGTAATTTTAGTAGAAGGCATTGTTGTAGTCCCACAGAAGATAAAGGCCATTATGGAATGGTCGGTACCTAAGGATGTAGAAGATATCTGGTCATTCATGGGAATCATCGGATATTACCGCAGATTAATAGAAGGGTTTTCCAAGATAGCCTACCCTATCACATCATTACAAAAGAAAGGGACTAATTTTAACTGGTCAGAGAAGTGTCAAGACAGTTTTAACAAGATGAAGGAATTATTGACAATTGCACCCATATTAAAGGTAGTCGACCTAGATAAAGACTTCACTGTATGTGTTGATGAAAGCAAAGAAGGTATAGGTGGTGTCCTAACTCAGGAAGGACACATTATATGTTATGAGTCCCATAAATTAAAGGAACACAAGCGGAATTATGTCACTCATGACTTGGAATTGGCAGTGGTAATACACGTCTTAAAATTGTGGTGACACTACATAATGGGAATTTTTTTTTTACTATTGACGGATAATAGCAGGGTGAAATATCTGTTTAGCCAACTAGATCTTAATGCAATACAAGCAATATGGCTAGCCTTCTTGAGCGAATTCGACATCGAGGTCAGACATATCAAGGGTAAGGAAAATAAAGTAGCAGACGATTTAAGAAGAAGAGTCGATGGGTTATTTGAGATAAATATCAGTAGGATAGAAAGTGATCTGGAACAAAGAATAAGGATGACAGGTATTAACGATGGAAATTAAACTAAGATAATGACAAAATTACAAAACAATACTGCCAACTTTGACAAACCAGATCTAAGCATCGACAAGAAGGGACTACTACGATTTAAAAATAGACTTTACATACCAGATTTAACAAAATTGAAATTAACAGTCTTGGATGAAGTGCATAAGAAACTGTATTCTAGCCATCCAGGTTACCAGAATACAATAGCAACACTTAGAAAATTGTTTTTTTGTCCTAGTATGAAGGGCGAAATAGAAAATTACTTGGCTAGGTGCCAAGATTGTCAACAGGTAAAGGTCGAACACCAACATCCAACCGGCATATTACAACCATTACCAGTGCCAGAATGGAAATGGGAGAATATATCACTGGACTTTATAACAGGTTTGCCTAAAACTCAGAAACATAATGATTCTATCATGGTTGTAATTGATAAACTCAGTAAGTTTGCACACTTTATTCCTATAAAGTCTACTTTTAAATCTATAAACATTGCTGAAATATTCATGAAAGTAATTTTTTGATTGCATGGTATTCCTAAAATGGTGATTTCAGATAGAAACTTAAAATTCGCATCTGCTTTTTGGAAGGAATTGTTTGCAGGGCTAAATACTAATTTGAATTTCAGTATGATTTATCATCCAAAAACGGATGGACAGACCGAAAGGACAAACCAAATCGTAGAGGATATGCTCCACATGTACGTAAGAACAAAAACAAACAAGTGGGAAGACTATCTGCACTTGGTAGAATATCCATATAACAATGGGTACCAAACTTCGGCTAAGTTGAGCCCTTTCAAAATAATGTACGACAGAAAGTGTATGATTCCAATTAGCTGGGATAACCTGGCTAACAGACTCATGGTTGGACCAAAGATGCTCCAAGAAATGGAGAACATGGTAAGAAAGGTACAACAAAACTTGAAAGAAGCACATGACAGACAGAAGAGTTACACAGATTAGAAAATAAGACACTTGGAATTTCAAGTGAGAGACGACGTTTATTTAAAGGTCAAACCATGAAAAATATCATTGAAGTTAGGGAACTGTGCCAAGCTGGAACCCAAGTTTTGTTGACCCTTCAAGATACTAGCTCAAATTGGACCCGTAGCATATCAAATTGCACTTCCATCTAATCTAAGAATTGATAATGTATTTCATGTTTCTATGTTGAAAAGGTATATTCATGACCCTACTCATATGATTCATTGGAACTTGGTGTAGGTGGAACCCGAAGGTGAGTTCTAGGTGGAACCCCTGGGCATTCTAGACTGGAGAGAAATAACACTTCAGAACAGAGTCGTCACTCAAGTAAAGGTGCAATGGAAGCACTTTAGTCCTGAAAAGGCCACTTAGGAATTGGAGGCAAAATTGTGAAATTCTCATCCAATCCTGTTTTAAGAGAGGGACGAACACTGAGGACAGTGTTTTACTGAAGGGGGAAAGGATGTGACATCCCCAAAATAATAAAATATTTTGAAATTTAAAATTGTTGGAAATTTATTCTGTTTTTAGTAAATTCAAATTTGGAAAATTTTTGCCATTTATGGAAATTATGAATTTCGAATTGGATAATTGTAATTAATTATTAAGACTGTTGGGCAAAGACCTTATTTGACCCAATTAACTATTTGACTATGAAACTTGTATGAAAACGTAATATTTTATATTGATTGCAGGACGACAAATGGAACAACCATATTAAATTTAGCTCACCATGATTCCATCAGTGGGGAACATGTTGGAACTACCTCTAGGCTGATTATTACAAGTGGAAAATTAGTGATTTGGCCATTGGAAGCCCCTGAAAATTTGGGATTTAGAAAGATGCAAAAATTCCCAAGGGAAGGAAAATACCTAGGCAAATTGATAAATAACACATCTGAGGAGGCGAGATGCTGCCAAGTATGCTGGGAAAAGAGACTATTGATTATTTTTTCTTGTTGTTATGAACACTAATGAGTATGTGTGAGGCAAGAGGAATCGACTGAAGTTGAAGGACATTACAGAGGAGGAGTTTTCTAAGTTTTCTCTCATGGATTCATGGTCAGGCTAGGGGGTGAATCAGGCAAGTGATTTTGGCTGCCCTATTCTATGGTTGGGAGGAATCTAGTTGTTCCCTTTGTCTTCTCGTGGATTGGATTCAGATATGTTGATCTACACCTCTCTATTTTTTTTTTAAATGGCTATGTCTGATTGATGTATGTATCTGTTGGGTGATTATATCTAATTACAGTAATGTAAACTATTTGAATGATCATATCTTTTCATTGTGAGGAATATATGTGAAGGAAATCTGTATATATATATATATATATATATATATATATATATATATATATATATATATATAATACGTCTGCTGGAATGTTCACATTTGACTGCTGAAATATATATTTCTTGTGGAAGATAAAATACTTTCGTAGATATAATCTGTCTATTGTCACGAAGTTCAAAATTGGCATCCCAACTCCAGAATTGTCCCTCCTGTAAGTGAAATGCTAGATGAAAGCACCTATAATTATATTTATATAAGTAAATAAGAAAAGGGGGAGATTAACGTCAATGGGGAAAATTCTTTCTATTGTCAAAATCCTAGGAAACCAAACATATCCCACAGAACATCGGTATATAATTACCAAACTCTTATGGAAGTGAAATTTATATTTATGATGCACAGATCTAGTACTGTTGGTGTCTAATACATTGATTAAAAGAGACTCTAAGTGAATATAATAGAAATTACTTTATATAGAAAACTGTTGTCCTATTGTACCCTTTTATAGATTATTTTCATATAAACTCATAAGTTTAGATTTTCAAAATTTTGTTAGGAAAATGGATATTGAATCCTTCTACACCTACTGTCTCATAGAATGAAAGTAAGAACACCAGTAAAAGAAAAAAATCATAGAATTATGAAAATAATGTGAAATTCACAGCAGTAGTAGAGTATCCTTTTTATTTACATTTGACATAATTATTACCTTAGATTTCAGCAGAAAGATATTGCATCTTCAGAGAATGAATTTTCCATATGAATTTCTTTCATAAACAAATTTTAAACTCAGACATAAAAGATAGAATTCACCAAATTTTTAAAGGAAACCGCTCTGTCTAATTTCCTAATAGATGGACTAGTCAACATCTTCATGACAGGAAATAATATAGATTTCAAACATTCCACATACACAAAATACAATAGGGAAAAACAAAACTTGGATTCATCTCAGATTGAATTAGGTAGTCCATCCATTTAATTGCAAGTTCGGTTTGAAATATTACAAATGTAGGATAAACAAATTATACACCTAGCATGTACTACCTTGTCAAGAATACAAAGCTAATGGTTGCAATAAATCTATAGGAGTGAAACCTCCAACATTTGTATTTTTAGATGGTAAGAGATTGTAAATCTTTTTTTTATTATTATTTCCTCAATTACCAAAATAGAACGTAATAAAAGATCCAATTGGCCCCTTTGACAGAATTCTTAGTTTCCAAATCGACCCTCGTTTGGGCTGTAATATCTAATAAAATAATTAACACAACTCGAATAACCGCTAGTATATAGAGTAACCCCTTTACGATTTAGTTGCCTAAGTCCTAGAGGAAGCTATATCAGAACTTGTTTACCTTTCATGTGGATGACAGTGGTAGTTTTCCTCGTATCCTCTTAGCCGAAACCTTGCACACATTTTAACACAGTCATTATAATCCGTTCATTTGGAAAGAAAAGTTTTTGATAAAATCTAATTTACAACTGAATTAAATACTTAACTCTGGGTGGGGAAACCCAACCTCTTCCCTGTTGTTGTTATCGCGTATTCATCCAGACCAGAAGGGGAGGAGGTAGCTGGATCTATCTGATGGGTACCCTTGCAAAACAAAGGGCCCATCATCAATAACGAGAATCCGAGAACAATCAAGTGACAGTATAAAAGACATATTGAAATAGAATGTATATACATACGATCCGTATAATAAACATACACCTGAGTTAAATCAAAATGGAAAAGGTACAAAACCTTTATCACATCCAGTACATTACAAAGAAATTTAAAAGATCCATAGAAAAACAACACAATGACAAAACTCCAGTATACGCGACCTTGCGCACCCTAGATTATAAATAAGTGGCCGCAAAGAAAATAACCCGAATCTTCCTTTAGCCCCAATTATAGCCCGATTCTTACAAAAAAAAAAATGATTAACCTGAATACTATCCATTCAGGAGACTCGTAGTCAACAAGACTCAACCTTAAGAACTCGTCAAAAAAAGAGAGAGATTGGGAACAAGGATGAGGAGCAAGGAAAGACCCTGCCAGTGTATGCGAGTAAGATAAATAAAATCAAAGAACAATTAAGGTGTCAAAGGGGAAAACAACATTGAGGGAGGAAGAAGGCGATAAGGGCCTACGGGCAGATTACCCCCCCTTGTGCCAAAAACGCACATAAGTAAAATTAAGAGAAACAGTCAAAATAAAATTGTAACAGAAAGGATGACCGTGTAAAATGTTTGTTGAGTGAAATGAAAGTTAAGATTGTCACTTACTGATAGCATTGCAGTCGGAAAGAGATCCTTACCCAAACCCCTACGAAGGAAATAGATAGAAACATTACTGTAACAATGAACCCTCGGTGAGCCAAGTTGAATAGTGTGTAATGAGTGATGGCTATTTCCCTAAACACAAACCCTCGCAAAGGAAACAAAAATAAACATTACGGTGATACTGAGCCCTTGGAAAACTAGGTTGAAAAGTGTAATGAGTGATGGCTATTTCTGTAAACCCAAAAACTAGGCACATTGAATGTAGTGGATATGACAGGAAGTGCACCATTTGCTTTGAGCAAGATGGCGTGCTTGGATTGAATAAGGGTACAGAGTGACCCTCATCCTTCACCCACCTTATTTAATGGTCAGTCAGTGAAGTTTAATACTAGTAATCAATGTCTCCGGTCACATTTATGAGTGTCGGCATGGGCCTATTCATAACCTTATTCATATTTATTAACCTCTAGTCGATACTAAACTAGCTAAGCATTGGGCACAATCTAGATAATTCTAGTAAAGTTCATTTAAACTGTCAGCTCGGGGCTCATCTCCAGTCTAGTATGTTAATGGACTACATGGTGAAGGGATACCTTCAATAAAAACAAAAAAAATAAAAATTGGAAGTTATCAACCCCGTGACATCCTTTTAAGCAGCCCAAAAACATTAAATTCGACATTAAAAACAACCAGTTTGATGCTTGTGCTATGTATTATAAGAGTTATTTCAAGTTATTGAAGTTGGGTCTACAAGAAAATGGAGTCATGGTTTAAGGGAGCTAGAAACCTAAGCCCTAAGCCTATGTCCATTCCCCTACCATTACAATGTTTAAAAAACACTTAACCACCTACAAAGCACTAGCATGACTTAAGAAAGATTGAAGAGTGAACACCTGATTTTGGTTATGTAGTTGTTGGGAAAGAAAATTGAAACATAAGAATCTCAAGTACCCAAGAAAGGTATATTTCCCCTCATTATAAATCTAACTCTTATAAGTTACAAATTATGGCCCCTTAGAATTTTTTTTTTTATGGAGATTTTGGGGTTTATTACACTAACTTACCAGAGAACTACTAGACGAATTCGATCAAAGTGAGGTTAAACTGAAGGTGTAGGTTCTACCCTGTCGTTCCACTTTTCTTTGTCAAAGATTATGGTTTTAATCAGATGGCTTGTGGGGATTCTACTCACACGATAATCTATGATAGAGATCTACTTCGGAGCTCCAATATTTAGAGTTGATATGCACCCAACAACCTTAATATATTTAACCCATATCATTGAACCACTTAAGGGATTATGGATCTAATGTCTCACTTTCTACCTTGATCAATGGTTGACGTCCACTCCGGACTTCGGGACTCCAGGAGTCCCTTAAATTTTAACATCTACGACTCAATTTTTTCGGAGTGTTGAAGTACCAAACTTCCGAAGGATGAAGGCTCAGAGATATAACAATATTCATTTGATCTTTAGATCCACAACTGTCCTTTACTTTAGAACTCCAAACTTCATGGTTCCTTTTTCCTTTTCACTACCAAACTCTTGACCCATTAAATGTTGAATTGCAGAATGGAGGAAATAAACAATCCACATTCTCCCATCAATGAACGATCAAGATTTACTCTTAAACTCTAGGGTTTGGGGATTCTTTCTCCTAATCATTATCAACCTCCCGAATATAAAAATGTCGAATTTGTGAAGGGAAGATATATATGGACACATGTGACCAAAATGGATGGTTAGGATTTAATATAGACTTCAGAGCTTTGGGGTTTCTTAGCCTTAGTCAGTTATGAATCAAACTTGTCGAATCATCAAAACCATTGAGCATCCAATGCCTTACATTTTCCAACCAATCTACGGTGTAGATTCACTCTGTAAATTTAGGATTCAGGGCTCATTTAAGACAAACAACTCTAATCTACCAAAGTGATGAAGTCCTATGGACTTAGGGTTTAATGAGTGTTCTCCTCCTGTCTTATCTAATGGTTGTGGAGATTTCACCTCCTCACGAACCAATCTTGTCCACCAATTCTTAAACAAGGAATTTTTGCACTCCTTGAGTCCCCTCTTGAACCTTGCACACATTATTTCCCTTTAACTTGTCACTTATTGAAGTAAACTTCAGCACTCTCTTGTGCTTCCCTCCTGAGATATGGAATTTAAAAGGTTGTCTGCACACTTTTACGCCTACTCTATATAGTTTTGCGTTGTCTCTCATGATCTTCTTTACTTCATAAGATCAAGTCCCCGCACACATTGAGTGGGATTTGTGCACACCTTGAACTAATTCTCCTAAACTTGAACCTTCAAAAGTTATGTTTGCACACTCCTTGTGTTGACACTGTGCACACTTTGCACTATGACTCCTAGAAGAGAAACTTAGGAACTTAAAGCATAATTTTAAATTCTTTCTCTGAAACATACAACACCAATATAGAATTTTACATCATCACAGTATCATTTAGTTCAGAAAGTTCAAACAAAGCAAATAGTATTCTCTCATGATTGAGATATTTTCTCTTCTCTTACTATTCAAGTAAACTTGAGTAAAGTTGAAAATACCATTATTCATAGATTTCCTACTTAAGGGTTTCTGTTTGTTATTGTCTCAGCTTATGTCTTGATATTATTGAATTTCTTCCCATTCTTTTAAATAGTAAGATAATGAATTATTGAAATAACATACAATTGTGTTATGTAAGTGGTGACCATGTTACCATATTTTCTATGTTCCTTGAAGAAATTGTAGTCAAGAATGTTGGTAATTCTAGTTGAACTTCAAAATAGATTGAATTTATGGGAATTATATACTTCCATGTTCCTTAGAACAATCACCAGTATTGATACTGATCTGGATTTATGTAGGAACACAATGAAATACATAAATACACATAAACACAGAGATGCAGTGGAAATAAGACTTCATTTGATTAATAACAAATGACTGAAATATGCTTACAGATAGAATGGAAATAAACTAGCTAGGGCGCTGGTAGCTTATCTCTGAGAAGAGATGTGGCTGCTACTTGCATCCATGAGAAGATGATTACAATGAGGCTCTAGAGGCCTTTTTACAATAGACGAGAATGCCAAAATTCATAGACATCCAAAAACCTAACCCTAGGAGATGAAGCACCAAAAGTCATGTGAGCCCCGTTTGGGTAAGTTAGTACATCAACTTCCCGGGGTCGTAACGTTTTCATACGATCTTTGTTTTAGGCGTGTGATAGCTTGTTGGAAAGGTATCATCAAGGAGATTAATTTTTGGGGATCAATTTTTTCTTCAGATATCATTGAGAACCTCTATCTCAAAAAACCTTCATTTAGGCCCTCAAAATGGCCCTGGAAGTTAAAATCTGCTAAAAATAGTAAATTGCCAAAATTGCCAGAAAACTGTTTTGAGACAATCGGAAAAGGTGGTTGACCACTGATATCCACCTAGATCAATCCTCCCTCCTTAGGAAGCAATGGTCCCCTTTTCGTTAAGTTCCTCCATGAGATGAGGAAACTTCTGTTGAACTTGGTCCCTAGTGAGCCATTTTCCTTGGTGAAGGAGTTGGCTTGCTTTGACAAGTCGATATAGCGGTATCCTTTGTTTTTCGGGTGTTCTTGATTTGTGTATCCATGATCTGATCAGTTATGGCTTGTTCCATGCAGTCTGTATTTAACTCTGTTGGTGTGAGTTGTTCTGCCATGTCGGATGTGTCTAGTAGAGGTGGAAAGTAGGGTCGAAGGCGGCCCACATTGAACACTATGTGCATACCAAGGAATGCTGGAATGAATAGCTCAAAGGAATTTTCCCCTACAGCCTTGGTGAGGGTGTACGAACCATATCAAAGAGGACAAAGCTTGCAGCGGGGTCCAGCGAGGTGCTCCTTTTGCAAATGCAGCCACACTTTGTCACCCACTTGGAAGTTGTGTGGCACCCGATTTTGATCATGTCGTTGCTTGTACTTAGCATTGGCTCTATCCAAGATGCCATGAACCTGTTGGCGGATGTGTTGAATGTGCTCAATGAAGTTGTTTGCCTTATCCACCTAAGACTGGACATGAGTTGAATCTTCCTTACTAGCCACAAATGTCATGGCTATTTCAATGGGACATAGTGGCTGGAATCCCAAGCCCACTTGAAAGGGGTTGTTTCTAGTTGAGATATGGAGGGCCCAGTTGTAGTTGTGTTGTACATAGGGGAGGCTCTCATCCCATGTGCGTGGATGCTTTCAATTGTACATGCACAGAATGTGTACAATCATCTGGTTGACGACCTCTGTCTGGCCATCAGTTTGCGGATGGAAAGATGTGGACTTGGTGAGCTTGGTGTCCAACATCGACCAGAGGCTGGACCAAAATGTATTGAGGAACCTACTGTCCCGATCTGAGATGATAGACTATGGGATCCCAAAGTGTACCCACACTCGTTCAAAGAAGAGTTTAGCAGTGGCTTCTGCTGTGATATTCTTCTTGCAGACCATCATAATGGACATATTCGAGAATCGGTCGATGACCACAAAAACACAGTCATTGCCATGCTTAGTATAAGGAAGGCCCAACATGTAATCCATAGAGATGGATTCCCAAGGTCGACTGGGGGTAGGAAGCAGAGTATAGAGGCCTTGCTTCTTGATGGTCAATTTGGCAATGGCGCAAGCAGTGCAGGACTTGATGTACATCCTGACATATTGTCGAAGGTTCGGCCAATAGAAATACTTTTGCAGTACTGCCACGGTTTTCTCGACCTCAAAATGCCCAGCGAATCGACTGCAGCACACCTCCCAAATCATCTTGGCACGCTTGCTTGAAGGAACACAAAGGTGTCCCAAGTGAAAAAGCAGGGCATCCTAGAGGTGAAAACTGGGAACTTTCTTACCCTCCAGGAGTGTATTGTATGTGTGGCCGAATTTTGGATCACTTGTGTAGAGAAGCAGCCAATTGGAAGTCTCGTGCCCACAAGATTTGAGCACAGTGGTTAGCGCCATGATGGGTGGTTGACTGAGGCGGTATGCAACATTATTGGTGATACCTTTTTTGTACTTAATGTTCAAATGAAACTGTTGCAGGTATGTGGACCACTTTTGATGGCGATCGTTCTACAACTTCCCTTGTGTCTGTATGAACTGCAGGGGTCGGTGGTCTGTTTGGATGACCGTTTCCTTTCCCAAAATGTAATGCTTCCATTTCCGACAAGCATACACAATGGAATACATTTCTTTGTCATCAGTGGGATACTTTCAAACTGTGTTGGAAAGTGTCTCACTGTGATATGCCATTGGATGCCCATGTTGAGTAAGGACTGCCCCAATAGCATAGTCATAGGAATCTGTCTTGATCTCAAATGGTTGTTGCAATTCTGGTAGTGTGAGCACTGGTGCAGAGTAGAGGCAATGTTTCAACTCCTCAAATGCCTTCTGTTGATATTCAAACCAAAAGAATTTTGATTTAGCTCCTCCCTTGGTGACTTGACTCAATGGCCAAGTGATATGAGAGAATCCCAACACAAATCTGCGGTAGAAATTGGCAAGACCTAAAAAGCTACGGAGCTCTGTTAGGGTGGTTGGGGCTAGCCAATCCTGAATGAATTGGATATTTGTTGGATCCACATGCACCCCCCGCTCATCAATAATGTATCCCAGATATTGAACCTGGGTTATGCCAAAAGTGCATTTCTCCAAATTAGCACACAACTTGTGTTGCGGCAGTGTTTGGAGGACCTATCAGATATGGTGGAGGTTCTCTTCCCAAGTCTAGTTGAAGATCAGAATGTCATCCAAGTACACCACTATAAATGAGCTGGTGAATGGCCACTGGATGTCTGTTGGATCATGTTTTCATTGATGCCAATGGTTTGATTACTTGGGAGATTGTTGGATCATATGTCATTGATGTAAATGGTTCGGTTTAATTGATGCCATTGGTTGATGTCAAGTAATTGATTGATATGATTCCCTTGATGAGAATGTTATATGTCCAAGTGGAAACCAATCGATGCAAAGGTAAACAAATGGATGAACTCCAAAGTGTTCCCCTTATGGTGAAAGCCCTCACAGGAAGACGCTTTACGGATTGAGTTATTCTAGAAGAATGGTTGGAGGACCCATGCTTGTATGAGGAATAATGAGATGAAGATCAAGGAAATTGTTGGTGAAACTATCCTAGATGGATAGTGCTTGTCATGCAATTTCTGGTGGTATGTGGAATGTCACATAACTCCTCCTGGTTTGAGAGTTATGGCCTTACGAAGTTGAAGGACCCTCACATG
>ML776656.1:328103-351099 GCA_009831015.1 Picea engelmannii | reverse complement strand
GTACATATTGATGAGTCATAGTTGATGAGTAGTTGACACATGATTGGTACATAATTGGCACATGGTTGGATGCACTTGTTTATGGTATAGGTTGATTACAGGTTGGTGCATGGTTGATGCACTTGTTTATGGTATAGGTTGATGAATGGTTGATGCATGGTTCAGATTTATTGGTACAGGTTTACAACGATATATCTCACAGTGACAATGTGACAGTGGTTCCATCATTCTACTTATACATCAGGGTGGTAGGATGGGGCAAGGACAGGTGGTTGTAGCCACCTTCCGGTTGTAGCCAGAGAACATTGGGGGTTGTAGCCTCCTTCTGGTTGTAGCCAAAGATTTGGGGAGTTGGAGCTTATGTTAGGTTGTAGCCTGAGAAACTAGGGGGTTGGAGCCTCATTCTAGTTGCAGCTAGAAAACAAAGGAAGTTGGTTCTTCCAATGAATGTAATTCTTCAATACATATAAGAAAAAGCATTCAGTGGTTTTCTCCTGATTTGGGTTTCCACGTAAAACACTGGTGTACTGTGTATGTGTGTGAATGTTTATTTATTACTGCTCATTATTGGATAATAATTCTACATTGATATATCATTTGAAGAAAAAGGGTTATAATTGTGTTATTACTGATTCACCCCCCCTCTCAATAATCCAACAGAGTGGCCAAGGGCGATATTGTAATCAATGCAAAATTTTTCCATCTTGGAATTAAATGTTGTTTCATTGTCTATAATGATTTTGATTGGACACCCAAACCTGGACAAAATATTTTTCTCCAAAAAATGAATGATAACAACATATGTGGCTTACCTGGTGGGAACTTCTTCGATCCACTTGGTGAAATAATCTGTGGCTATCAATATCCACTTGTGTTGAATTGAGGACTGTGAATGAATTTATCCTATGAAATCAAGGCCCCATTGTCTAAAAGGTGCTTCAATTGAGATGGGATTTAAGGGAAAAGGATGCAGTTTTCTCTTCCCATCAAATTTTTTTCATTCATGACATCTTGAAACCTCTTTATAGACATTGGAAAAAATTCTAGGCCAATAGAACCCAACCCTCAATATCTTGTGCACAATAGTTTTCCAATAATGGTTTCCTCCACAATCACCTTTATGGAATTATTTGATGGTCTTTTATACCTCTTCCTCCAATAGACAACTCAATAATATACCTCTTGGATCCTTCCAATATCGAGATTGATTTACAATACAAAACTTTGCTTCTTTTAGCTTTAAGAAACTGGCCTTGGTTTTACTCAATTTAGGAGGATCCTGCAAATTTCTCAACACATAAATAATATCATCAAACCATGGGGAGTCAAGGATTTTTTGGGATACATGAGGGTCCCTTTATTCTTCTAAATATGCTCACAAATCAACAAGCAAATTTATTCCTAGGAGCTCACAATTTGTTTGTGCCATCAACTTTGCAGGTCTCTACTCCTTGATCAACTTTTTAGGTTTGATATCAAGGTCATATTCCAAAAAAAAAATTATCCACTTTCCCCTTTCCCCCTCATGATTAGGCTAAGTTAAAATGTCTTTCACAAAACTACTGGGTACATAGGTGGTGGTATTAGAATGAAAGATATAAAATATGAACTCCTGTAGGGCCTTGACTAGTGCATATTCCTTCTTTTCCATGATATCATACTTCAATGGGGAATCCCTCAATGTCCTGCTATAGTATTCTATAGGCTTCTCAAAATTGTGCTCATCCTTCTATAATAAAACACCAACAATTGTGTGCTCTGAGGAGAAAGAGAACAATATAAGGTACTTTTCAAAATTAGGACGGGTGAGTACTGGAGCCTTGGTCAATGCCAATTTAATGTCTTCAAAGGATTTTATGGATTTAGGGGTCCATTTTATCTCGTTTCCTTTCTTCATCATGTTAGTGATATACTTTATGATTTCAGCCAGTTTAGGGATGAATCTTCTTAGAAAATTCACTTTCCCTAGGAAAGATTGCACTTCTTTTTTGCTTCTAGGTGTGCCCATTTTTAAGATCCCCTCAACTCTGTTGTGATCTATCATTATCCCCTCCTTTGAAATAATGTGACCAATCACTTCCCTTCTTCCATGCCAAAATTCAACTTCTTGGGGTTCAATGAAATTCCAAACTTTCTACACTTCTAAAAATCCCTTCTTATATGCTTGAGATGTTCTTCATCAGAAAGAAAATACACAGTGATATCATCTAAGTAAATAAAAATGAATTTGCATTTCTCATCAGCAAAATATATGTCCATATCTCTTTGAAATGTTGCTCCTACATTCATGATCCTAGAAGGCATCTTGTCATACATGAAGGTATTCCATGGCGTTGTGAATGTTGTCTTTTCTTGATCATCACGGTGCACCATGATTTGATTATACCCAGAGAAACCATCCAGCATTGACATTTTCTGAGAGCCTACCACTTTCTATAGAATGTGATCCATTTTAGGTAGTGGGTAGTTATCCTTGAGACACACTCTATTCATATTTATGAATTCCACACACAACTTGATCTCACCACTCTTGTTTCTGACAGGCACTAGATTTCCACCCACTTGGAAAATCTCAAAGATACTATGATCTTGGATTCAAACAACTTATTTATCTCTTTATCAATCAAGGGAAACAACAAAGGATTGATTATTATTAACTTATTTTTGAAAATTTTATGATCTTGTTTAATTGGAATCATATGTTGAATTACCCTGGTATCATAAACATTTAGGTCTTCATAACTCCATGCAAAAATATAAGGGAATTCTTTCAGTAAATTGATATATCTTTTCTTGACTTTAGGGTTGAGTGTCTTGGATAAATTAATGATCTTGGTATCTTCCTAATTCCCAATGTTGCAATATTCAACATATCCCTCATTTATAGTGATTTTAGGACTCCTCGCCACATCATTCTTATCAAAGAGTTTCTCCAGTGGAACGAGGTCTTTGGGAATGATGTTAATTTTTAGCTGCACTATATCCCTACCAACAATCTAATTTTTGAAGTAACCATCCTTTGTGAACACAACTATATCTACCTCTTTGTCACAATACTCTTCATCAATATTCAAATTGTCAAACCCATCCTCCATCTTGATGAAACTTTCTATTTGTTTATCATCTTCAAAAACCTTCCAGTAGTTAATATTATTAGGAATTGTTGGTCTGTGTTTGATATCGGTTTCATATCCCCTATTAGGAAAGATTGGAATTTTGAAAACTAAGGTTGAAGCAACGAGAGCATCAATAATCTGATTCTGACCCCTTGGAATCGTTGAGAGACTATATTCTAAAAATTCTTCAAGAAGGTCAAGAAGATTCCTATATTATCTTAATATGGGGTTCTTTTCTTGATATATTCCCTTCACCTGATTTATGATCAAATCAAAATCTCCATAAACAAATATCCTCCTAGCACCCATTTCTTTCAAATCCTTCAATCCTTCAATCCCAACACCAATACCTCATATTCAGCCATGTTGTTTGTGCAATCAAAGACAAGTTTATAAGAGCACAATTTTGTGGCCAATATGAGGGGGTTAATCCACACAACAATGCCTTCACCCTCTTTATTGATAGCTCCATCAAAGCTCATGTTCCACATCTCATTTTCTGCACTATCCTGTTGTTCTAAAATTTTCTCAATCTGTTGATCAAATTTGTCTTTGGCAGCCATATCGATCTCTATCCCTTTCTCTTCAACACACAAATCATTGAAGAAAATGGAGGAACCCATCTCAGTATCCACAGAGTAGATGGGATGGTTATTTGGTTAGGCCTTGTTACTGACCCTGTATCTTAGCAAAACCTCCATGTATAATATCCTATATTGACCAAAGACAGGGATGGTGTCATATGACATATCCATATACAGAGTTCCTTTCAACTTTGCAGCCCATGACCTAGATAACAACATGCCAAAATTGGGAGGGATATCGACAAACACTACATCCATGACCAGATTCTTTGCTGGAATTTGAGACAAAGATACCACCATATTTTTTATTAGGCCCAGGCACTTCACCTTCCTTGAATCAAAGGAGAAAAGATCTTTGTAAGGCCTTGTGATGTGCATGACCAATTGGTCCATGACCACCTTCAGCATCAGGTTATGGGATGCACCTGAATCCAACATAGCATTGTGCAGTGTATTATACCATATATAAAAAGTATGCAGAACATAAATAAAATGATAGAAATGGTAGAATAACAACAATATAACCAAAACAATCACCACAATAACACAAATGATATAAGAATAAAATCATAAATAACACTTTGATTCTGAGAGAAATGTTCAAGGGCCTCCTCGAGGGGGAAACCTCCAGTCGAGCAGAGCTCTATTACAATAATATCCAAGCTAGGGTTCTCATACCCTCAACTCCTATTTATACTAAATATGTCTATCAAAACAAGCATCTAGAGGAAGATCCTTCTAGAAGCGGAAGCTTCTATTAGGTCTTCTTACATTTGAATTATTCTATTTTATTGAAAGGCCTTATTAATATTGATATTTATTACATCCAAATATATTGTTCTACCTATGTGCGGGTTAGGACCCTAACATGTCCTCCCCCTTAAAAACAACCTTGTCCTTAAGGCTTGAGATGTGGAAACTGTTGTAGAATGGTAGTTGGTTCCCAAGTGGCATCTTCTAGAGTTGTATCTTTCCACTCGACTAACACTTCCTTGATGGTTATCTAACACAGGCAAATCTCACGCTGGTCCAAAGATTCTTGTGGCTATAGCCAAATCGATCCTTCTTCGTCTAACTCGGGAAGGCTGGTTTGAATTTGGCACTTAGTTCCAATCACCTTATTTAAGCATGAAACATGAAAAACAAGATGTGGCTTAGAATGACCGGGCAAAGATAACTGATAAGCCACCTGTCCCACCTGCTTGAGAATGGTATAAGGACCATAAAACTTGGGCAATAGCTTCTGACAATGCTCGGCCTTGAGGGAATTTTTCTTTTAAGGTTGCAGTTGAAGAAACACATGATCCCCTTCTCCAAATTGACGTTCCGAGCAACCTTGATATGCTTGTTGCTTCATGTGATTTTGTGCCATGACCAAATTATCTTCAAGGGTACAAAGAATAGCCTCTTGAACTGTAAGCGCTTGGTCAACTACATATACCTTCAAGACACCCAATAAGTATGAGAGAACTGAAGGTGGATTTTTTCCATATACCGCTTCAAAAGGAGTCATGCATGTAGCTGTGTGGTATGAAGTGTTGTACCACCATTCAGCTAGGGGTAACCATTGAGCCCACAAATTTTTATTTTTCGAGGAAAAACACCTCAAATATGTTTCCAAACACTTGTTGACAACTTTCGTTTGACCATCAGTCTAGGGATGATAAGCTATGCTGAGATGCAATTGGGTGCCTTGTAGCTTGAGCAGTTCTTGCCAAAAATTGTTGGTGAATGTTGGGTCACGATCAGAAATAATAGAATGCGGCATGCCATGAAGCTTGAAGACCTGATCCATGAAAATTTGAGCAACCATGGATGTTATAAATGGGTGTTGAAGATCATAGGAATGAGCATAATTGGAAAGGATATAAACAACCACCATGATGACTTATTTATTTTTTGATTTGGGTAAGCCTATGATAAAATCCATAGGGATATCCCTCCAAATAGCAGGTGGAATCAGAAGCAGTTGCAGTGTGCTTAGATATTTCTTTGTTTCTCCCTTGTTTTGTTGACACACATCACATTAACGACAAAATTACAAATGTCTTGTTTCATACCATCCCAGAAAAAAGAACGTTTGACCCTGTCATAGGCTTTGGTAAACCTGAAGTGCCCAACTGTGGGTGTAGCATGAAGCTCATAAAGTACTGTAGATTTAAGTTTTGATTGTTTACTTAAATACAAACGACCTTCATATCAAATATCATCATGGAGACAAGAGTGCCCTAGGGAAGCTGAAGCATTGGACTGCAATTGTTGGATTAGATGCAAACTTTTGGGGTCATGTAACCATTCCTCGTGAATGGCTTGGAGCCAACTAGTACAATGAAGGAAAGAGAAAAAAGGGATCCATCATATTCATATTTTTGGGAAAGTTCATCCACAACCACATTGTCTTTTCCTTTCTTGTAAATGATCTCATAATCATATCCAAAGAGCTTAGTCACCCATTTTTTTGCCCCAAGGAGGAAATGTGTTGTTCCAAAAAGTACTTGAGGCTTTGATGGTCTGTCTTAATTTGGAAGCATTTCCCCAATAGATAAGGGTGCCACAGATCAACGACATGGAAAATAGCCAACATTTCCTATTCATAGATTGATTTGCCCAAATTTCTTTCAGACAATTTCTTGCTGGTAAAGGCCAACAATCGACCCTCTTACATAAGGACATCACCAATTCCTTTCCCTGAAATTAGGAAGATCCAGGACTAGAGTGGTGCACATGGCCATCTTCAAGGTTTGAAAAGCTTGAGAAACTGATAGAGTCCAAGTGAAAGAGTTATTTTTTAGGAGTGAAATGAGAGGTGTTACAATCTTTCCATAATTTTTAACAAACTTGCGATAATAACCTATTAAGCTTAGAAATCCATGCAATATTTTGAGAGTCTTTGGGTGAGGCCAGCCTTGCATACCTTAAATTTTTTTAGGATCCACCCTGATGTCGTTCTTGCCAACCAGATGACCCAAGTACTCGACTTCTGAGGCATCAAAAGAACATTTAGATTGTTACAAGAAAGGTTGGTGCTGAGAGAGTAGATGGAGAACTCGATCCACATGAGCAATATGGTCTATCCATGTTTTTCTATAGATGAGGATATCATCAAAGAAAACTAAGACATATTGATGGAGAAAAGGATGAAAGACATGATTCATGAGGATTTGGAAGGGGGGGGGGGAATTACACAAGCCAAAGAGAATGACCAAAAACTCAAAGTGGCCCTAATGAGTTCTAAAGGTAGTCTTGGGAATGTCTACCTCTTTCATACATATCTGGTGGTAGCTAGAACGAAGATCAAGTTTAGTAAAGAACTGGGTGCCACTCAATTCAGCCAAGATGTCATCAATGACAAGAATGGGAAATTTGTCATTAATGGTAAGTTTGTTGAGGGCACAGAAGTTAGGACAAATTCTCCAAGAACCTTCTTATTCAGAACCATGACCACTAAAAAAGAGTAGGGGAGTGTAGTAGGGCAGATAACACTTGTGTTAAGGAGTTCCTAGACCATTTTCTCAATTTCATTTTTTTGGGAAAAAGGGTGACAATATAGACGAATATTGGGAGGAAGGCTTCCTGGTACAAGGGGAATGGAATGATCATGAACACCACAGGAAGGAGGGAGTCCATGGGTAGTGGAAAAGACCACTTGAGGTTTAGAAAGGATGGATTGGAGGTCTTGCAGCACAGAGGGTGTCTCTATTGCTTGTATGGCATGGAAT
The DNA here is from genome assembly GCA_009831015.1 of Picea engelmannii. Classification (NCBI taxonomy): domain Eukaryota; kingdom Viridiplantae; phylum Streptophyta; class Pinopsida; order Pinales; family Pinaceae; genus Picea; species Picea engelmannii. Next base: position 343,680 of record ML776656.1, on the reverse strand, counting down.
TGGGAAATAACACCAGGATGACCTTTTCTGAGCAGATTTTCCATGTGATGGGAACTAATGATCTCAGGTGAACCAACGATGATGCCTTGGAACTTATATTGTTGTCCCTCCTAATCAAATTGCATGGTTAATTCCTTAAAATACATGAGAATGGGACCCACAGTCCTTAGCTAGTCTGCACCCAACACAATTTCACAACTGCCCATGTCAATAGAAGACATATGAGATTTCAAGTGGTAGTCACCAATTTGGAGACACACATTTTCACAATGCCCTCCACATTTCATAGAGACACCATTGAAAATCATTATTTGGAAATTATTGACTACATGGATGCAGCAATGAGTTTCTTGGGCAATGCGGTGATGAATAAAGTCATGGGTTCTTCCAGTATCAACCAAAATGATGACCTTCCTATGCTTGATGTAACCAATTAGCTTGAGGGTTTGGGGAGAAGAGAAACCAGTGAGAGAATTTAGGGAAATGACTAGTTCTACTTCGGGAGGGTCTGAGGGAGTGGTGATGTCAATGGTTTCAGGTGACTTGGACACAAGGGGAGTTTCAACCTCCTCTTCTAAAATATCCCCTGAGATGGCCATAAAAATATTTTGTTCTTTACACTTGTGGCCTGGGAAATATTTGTCATCGTAATTATAACAAAGGCCTTTGAGTTGGCGTTCAGGCATTTCAACCCTGGTCAATTTTTGGATCTTTAGTGGAGCAGAGGGAGTAGTGGGATTTACTGGTTTAGTGTGAGGGATAAAGGAGGGTTTCCAGTTTTGAGAAGATGCAACCTATTGTGCTTCTTTATCTATTTTAGTAGCTTCCACCCAACTCTGAGGATGAGCCATGATGACATGGGCCCGAATATCATCCTTGAGGCCACTAATAAAACACTCTCAAAAAAAGGAATCAGACATGCCCTTTGTTCAAAAAGATAGTTTCTTAAAAGAAGCTATAAATTCTTCCACTATTCCTGATTGTTTCACCTTTGTCAAATGGCCCAAATGGTTGGTGTTAGTGTCAAAGAGTTCATAAATCTTTGCCACAAAGTGTGTCCAAGAAATATACCCTTGACGTGAATTTTTTCTCCATTACCACCATTGACAATGTTCTTGATCTAGATGGAGAACACCATACTAGAGTTTGGAAAAGTCATCTGTAATGTCACATAAAGAGAAACAATATTCCATTTGGGTTACCCAACCAGTGGGATCCGAGCCATCAAATTCACATCCACCTGTGGAAGGCGTAGGTCACATTGAAAGTGATGGTGCTGAAGGTTATGAGAATGAGAGGAATTTTTAGCTTCAGTATGTGGAGGTGGGTCAGATAAAGGGTTATCTGTAGGAATACGCAGGTTGGTGTAGAGTGTCGAAAACACAAATTCAAGCTGGGTGGTCAGGTCTTGTTTGATTTCCAACATTGAGGACTGCATGGGTGTATTAATGGTGACAACATTGGCACTGAGTTGTTTCACTTCTTGTTGGGTCTCAGTGAGATTATATTGCAAGGTAGTGAAGCAAGCTTCCAAGTCTTGGCTATGGGTATGGGCCATGATGATGAGGGAATTAAAATGGGGCAGGTGGGGTAAATTATTTTACTGAAAAATGATATGTATGAATCTGATAAGGGCGAAGAGATGAATCCAAGGGAATAGGTCTCAAATAATGGTGAAAATTTTTCCAGACTCCTGTGGAGTTATACTCCAGCCTAAAGAATACTGCAGTGATGAAATTCCCAAATTCTTAACCATGAAAAAATGTGTAGTGATTTGGAAAACCAAACACAGTTGTGCGGTAATAGATCTTGTCTGTTTTAATTTGTTTATGTTTCTTTCCCCTAGGGTTAGGTATTCAAGGGTTCTATAGACAAGGGTTTTCCCTATGCTATAGCTCTTTGATATACGTGAGGGGTCCAACAATAGTAGTTAGCCCAATATCTCAGGGAACTAACTAAGGAGGCTAGAACGTTCCCTTAGTCGTACTACCAGACTACCCAAGTACTAGAGAGTATATTCTCGAGTGCTGTTATCGGTGGCACTATAGAAATTAGGTGGTCGATCGATTTATCTAAAAAGGGCTTTAGGAAATCTATGTCGATCCGTACATAAGTGTTGTCTAATGTGATACCACTCAAAGGGGTACCAATAGGGGTTACAAGGGTGGCCAACAAATGTGGGATTAAGTACCACTTTTATTTCCAGTGTGTATGAATCCCTCAACTATGGGTTTATGCACATAAGGAAATATCTATGTGTCTTAAAGACGTCAGAATATGTCTCTATCGTGAAAAAAAAAATTAACCCACAATTTCTGCTGAGGAAAGTGCTCTGATGCCACTTGTAATATACTAGATACAAAAATTATGAAGAACATAAATAAAATGCTAGAAATGGAAGAATAACAACAATATAACCATAACAATAACCACAATAACACTGAAATGATATAAGAATAAAAACAAAAATAATAGATTGATTCTGAGAGCAATGTTCATGGTCCTCTTTGAGGAGGAAACCTCCAGTCGACCAACGCTCTATTACAATAATATCCAAGATAGGGTTCTCATACCCTCGACTCCTATTTATACTAAATATGTCTATCAAAAGAAGCATCTAGAGGAATATCCTTCTAGAAGCGGAAGCTTCTATTAGGTCTTCTTACATTCGACTTATTCTATTTAATTGCAAGGCCTTCTTAATATTGATCTTTATTACATCCGAATATATTCTTCTACCTATGTTCGGGTTAGGACCCTAACATGCAGAGTCATATCGTGAATCTTCAGACTGAAATTGAAAGGGGGGACTTCATTAACATCACTACTTTCCTCTACACGTGGGCCAAAGAAGATGGCAGGATGGTCATCTTGTATGTTCAAAGTGTCATAAGTTTGTTCCACCTTGATCATTTTGATGATATGATTTTTATATTCATTGTTCTTTATGAATTCGTTGAATGATACAAAGAATCTTGGCCATTTCACTTTCAAAATTAAAAGAAGATGAGGTTTTCTCTACCTCTTTGATGACTATCTCCTTTCTTGCTTCGAGCACTTTCTTCTGAAGTTCTTACTTCTTCTTTCCTTTTTCCACAACATATTTTGCAAAAGATTCCTTTTTTGGATGACTTGAAGAAGGTATGTTATTCTGAGATTCTTAGGTAATATTTCCCTTTGGATGATTTGCAAGAACCTTTTTTTTCCAAAGATTGTACTATTTCTAAAATTGCATGATGGCATTCTGCAGTCCTATTTGGTAATCTTCCTTTTCCATAGACATCCTTTCCTTGTCCTCCTCCTGCATGAAGATTTCATTTTCATCCATGAAATGGTCATTTTATTCTTTATTCAAAAACACATTTGTTTCATTAGCATCAAAACAATGCATGTTGTCTTCAAAATTTTCATCATAATTCTCATTTACATAATTATTTTTAAAAGGAGGTCTTACTTGTTGGTCACCCTAGCTCCTCTACTCTCTTTGTTTGGTTTGTGGAAATACCGGTCTTCTCTAATTTATGGTTGGAGCATCAACTCATTCTTTTTTTTTAGGCTTAATGTCCAAAGAAATCCTCTCCATTAGTTTCTCTATGGTCTTGATCATCGTTTCAAACATATTTTCTGATGTCTGTGAGGTTCAAGGTTGTGCTTTATCTTGAACCTTGTTCATGTCCCTACAAGAGTTAGATTTGATCTTTCCTAAAGCCATCATATTTACTTCAACATATATTTCATCATTCATCATATCATATAATGAAGTAGATCTTATTTCCCTTAATAACAAAGAAAAATCACTTTCAAAGGAATCAACATATCTAAGTTGATCAGCTTTAGGAGGGGGTTTTACTTCAGTAGGAATTAAATTATAGACCTTTATAAATATGGCTAAAAACTCCTGCATTTTTTCATCAAGTGACCTTCTCATGTTTTTATACTGAGTTAACAACTAAAGGGGGTTTTTATTTTCACCACATTTTGCAAGAAAACTGGTTTCAAAGGCTTCAAAATTTATGATACTAGCTGTTGGGATAGCTCTAAACCATTTTCTGACTTCTTCTCCAAGAATTTGTGCAAACAACTTCATTTTTTCATCCTCAAAATCCACTTCTTCTAATTCTATAAAATCATTGAACCAGTCTATATGTTTTTGGGATGACACATTGCCTTCAACACCATACAATTTAATCCTCAAATTATACTCCCGGGGAAAATCATGTAACTGAGAAGGTAGAACAAGAGGGGAAAACATAGCTTCCATAGATGTTGTAAGGAATTGAAGTGGTTGTTGGTTTTGAGTATGAATCAAAAGAGGTTTGGTAGAGGAATATAAAATTAAATCTTGGAACCTATTCCTATCAAAGATGACCTCGTTCAAACAAGACATTGATTTAGTTCTAAACAGAGTTTGATCAAATTTCATATCAAACAATATCTTAAATGATTATTACTCCATCTTTGGGCAAGGATATATATCTGTCTAAATACAAGTTTGGGTTTATTGGATTTTACTTTCTTTTGTGTAAAATCTTCTCAGGATCAAGCACAAGAATCACAGCTTCTGGGTCTATGTTTCTCCTAGTGTGAATTCTCTTGGGAACTAGGATTTCTATCTCAAATTACTTTGTGCTATTGGTCTCTTGGTAATGGAGTCGTCACGGTACTTTTAGTCTCATCCAATAAGGTGTTTGATTCACTGTCACCCTCATAATTCAAATCTAAAGCTTTAAGTCATTCATTTTCTGGGGAAAATTTCACTTTTGATCCTCGACAACAACGCCATAATGTTAGCATTCTGTAAATTTTTTCGGTTGATAAAACAAATGACATAGGTGACCTAAAAACAAACTTTATATATGGTTACTATCCTTCTTATCTCGGAGAGGGATCTCTCGTGTCACTTGGTGTTTCTTTGACAAGTAGTGGCTAGGTTTTGTTGTTTTGCGGGTTTTTATAAATTTGTTAGCAAGGAAGGGGAGGGACACTTAGGGATATGGAGTCAAAATTATGAATATGAATGAAGGAAATGAATTTTCTATAGAAATATCCAGAGGATAAAGGCTAAATAAGGGGATAATTCTAAGTTATAATTTGCAAATTTACAAATTATAACTCAGAATTATCGCCTCATTTATCCTTTATCCTTTGGAGAGTTTTATAGACAAGTCGATGTCTTCATTCATTTTAAAAAAATTTACTCGATAGCCCTAAGTGTCCCTCCCCTTCCTTTCCAACAAATTTATAAAAACCACCAAAACAACAAAACCTAGCCATTGATTGTTAAAGAAACACCAAGTGACACGAGAGATCCCTCTCTAAGCTGAGAAGGCTAGTACCCATGTCTAAAGTTGGCTTGTAGGTTACCTTTGTTGGACAACTGAGAGGGGGGATGAATCAGTTGTTACCGTGCTTAAACAATTATGCTTATTTTAAAAAAAACTTTACAAGGCACTCAATGATGATGACAATAATGCAAGAAAATAAACAATGGCACATTCAGCATCAGTCACATATATGAGAAACAAAGAGATGGATATTTCCTGAGGAAACCAATACAGGGTAAAAACCTCTTTTTCTTTATATGTAATGGTTACATTGTTTACGTTATCATACATATGAGAACCAACTCATAATGAGGATACAACCTCAGTTTTTCAAGCTTCTACTTGCTGAGAGAACCGACTCTCTATTTTTTCTAGCACCCAGTAGAAGGAAGCACCAATTCCCTGATTTCTCTAGCACCAACTAGAAGGAAGCACCAACTCCATGTTTTCAAGCACCCACTTGAACCTATGAGGACACTAGTCCTCCCTAGCACCTCCCAACCACCCTGAATTATAAATTCTTTGTTACTAAAACTTATTACAGTGATATAAAGTTATTCAATGGCTTACCAGCCTTATCGTTGTTCTGTTACACTGCTCTGCCCTGTCTGCATCAGTGTCTTCTGCACACCCCTTGCACTTTCTGTTCTTCTTCCTTTTATGCTCTATGCACCATATCCCTTCAATGCACCATTCCTCGACTGTGCATTTATTCTCCTACGCTCTACCTCCTTGCACAACCCTAAATTCTCCTCCACGATGACAACTTCCATCCCTTATTTGTTCAACATTCTTATAGTCTCTATTGTCTTTGTGCATGTAATATTCGCAATGCTTCTGCATTCTCAATCCATGCCAAATTCCTCCACATCTTGAGTGCTCTGTCTAATCATCATCGTGACTCTTCAGCTTCTCTGTCCATTTGAGACTCTTCTTCTTCTCTGTGACAGTCGAGCTCACCTTCTCTGTTCCAGTTACAGGCCTCAATGCTCATCCAGCTATCAATCACCTCCACAAACATCTTCATCCCTCTTGAATATTCCCAGAGACTCTTTAGCTCCTCTGTCAATCACCCCGATGTGTCTTCGAGTCCTCTGGTAGAAGCCATCAGTGGTTTCTGGCAGTTACATTGTGTCGTGCTACAGTAGCCCTCCAATCTTTTTCAAATTCACCTGCACCGTTGGAATGGCTCCATGGGGTCTTACATTTATTTCGACATTTCGACATTCGGAAATTCAGTATTTGTGTGACCATGTGTCTTGACACTCCCAGTCATAATCCCCGAAAAGGAGCTTGGTTTCTCTAGCTCTTTCCTCCATCTCTCACTAATGTCACGAAGGGCTGTGACCACAGCCTTATGCATAAAGCTCTTTTGCTATTTCGTGTTTCATGAATCTAGAGATGAGGCATCTCGACTCTCCATGTCACGATCTCTGAAACCCCAAAATGGAGATTATCTGGACTGACTCCTTCCCTTCTCGTGACCACCGGCAATGACCATAGACTATGCCAAAAAGGTGCTTCATATTTTGTGCGTTTCCACACCATGCTCCGTTGACCCCAAGTCAACAAAATTCCAATTGCTCGCCACTTGTCCTATGATTCGACGGTTCAGATATGATCTTTATTTGACGGCTTTGATTAACTCGCGATTTCGCATCTAGCGAGTTCTTCGATGGAGGTTCTTGTCACTCTGACTTGCGATAGGTGATAATCCGAAATAAAGTTGGATCGACGGTCTAGATCACACCTTGATCTGACGGCTACGATTAACTCGCGATATTGCATCTCGTGATTTCTTCGATGGAGGTTCTTGTCACTCCAAGTTGCGATAGCCGAGACTCCAAGATGTTGCTTAGATCAATGGTCCTTGTTGATGGTTATCTGATGGTCCTGATATTTTCATAATATCTCATCTTGTTGATCCTTAGATGGAGATTCTCGTCACTCCAAGTCGCAATACGCGAAACCCCAAAATGGAGTCTTTGACATGTTCTGATCTTCTGCCACGTGTCCCTCTTGGATCAACGGTCAATATTTTATCTTGATCTCGCATATCCTGTGTTTGAATCTCTTTCCTTTGAATTTCATGACTTTTGAAACTCTGAAGTGGATTCTTTGTGGTGCTCTGATATTTTGCCATGCGTCCTCTTCATCAATGGTCAAGATATTGTCATGATTTCACATATCACGATCTAGACATTCTTGTGGTATTGTTTCTTGACTCTCCAAGTTGCGAGTCATGAAACCTCGAAGTGGTGTAAGCCTGTTGATGTCACACGTGGATTGAAAAGTGTCAAATAACTACCACATGTCACTCTGATTCGTGAATTACATGTGCCTGAAATGTCGAATCAGTTTGACACTTGTCATTGCATGGTTATGCCACATGTTCTTAGCTAAGGTGGTTTGATGACATGATTCAAATCGATGGTCCATATGTGATCTTGATTCAACAGATCAGATCATATCACGATTTCACATATCACGATTTCAACAGTCCTGTGGTATTATTTCTTGCCTCTCCATGTCACGATTTGCGAAACTCCGGTTTGCGAACTTGCTTCACCTTTCACTTTTAAAGATCGAGCAGATTCTCCTAGATCCTACGATGCTTGGTCCTCATGCTCGGATCTAACACCCGATATCTATCCTCCATATCTACGCTCTCTTATTGTCTATATTGAGATCTAACAACCATCAGGAATTATGAATTGTTGATCCAACGATCACTGTTGCCGCTCCTCCCCGATTATCGCTATGTTGTTGATCATTGTTGTTGTACTTTACATCAATGACAAGCATACACTTCTTGTAAAACATGCAAACAATCTCCCCCTTTGGAATTGATGGCAACAAATCCACCCAGGTTCTTTTCTCCCCCTTTGACATCAATGTCAAAGAAAACATGCTCTGCCTGAACTATTTCATTAATTTTTAGTAGGTATCAGATATGAAACCAATACAGGACTCCCCCTAACAGGATGGGCTCTCTTAGAGGTGAGACGAGATGACATCCGTCTTCTGTCTGAGATATTCAAATGGTATCTTGGCTAGGGGTTTAGTAAAGATGTCTGCAATTTGTTCTATGGTGTGAATGTAATGGACCTGAACAATATGATTGGTGACCTGCTCTCTCAGAAAATGATATTTTATTGGAATATGCTTGGTCTTAGAGTGGAAGATAGGATTTTTAGACACACTAATGGCACTAGTGTTATCAAAATGAATTGGGATCAGTGCAGTGTATTTTACCTCCAAATCTGCAAGTGTCTGAATCATCCATAATACCTGAGTGTAACAGGTAGCAACAACAATGTACTCTACCTCGGTGGTCGATAAAGAGATGGAACCTTTCTTTTTACTAATCCAGGCTACTAAGGAGTCACCCAGGAAGAATGCTCCTCCACTGGAGCTTTTTCTGTCATCAACACTGTTTTCCCAATCTGCATCTGAATAAGTAGTCAGCTGAAGATTTTGATTTCTGGGATACCACAGACCATAAGTTATTGTTTCTTTCAAATACCTAAATATCCTTTTGATAGCTTGCAAATGACTCTGTTTAGGTGCAACCTGATATCTTCCTACCATTCCTACAACATCCATTATGTCTGGGCGAGATGATGTGATGTACAACAAGCTGCCTATCATTGATCGATATGAACTTTGATCTACATGAGGTGAATCATCATCCTTTCTTAATTTACATCCATTTACCATAGGTGTACCCACAGGTTTGGAATCTTCCATCTAAAACTTTTTCATCATTTCTCTTAGATATTTTTCTTGAGAAATGAACATCCCTTCAGACCTCTGAGTAATTTGTAGACCAATAAAAAATGATAGTTCTCCTATCATAGACATTTCAAATTCAGACTCCATGGAAAAAACAAACCATTGTACCAATGAATCTTTATTACATCCAAAGATGATGTCATCTACATAGACCAATATGATGAGAAAATCATTATCCTCTTTTTTAATATACATATTGTTGTTAGTTATTCCTCTCTTGAACCCTTTGTCTTTGAGATACGTATCTAGTCTATGATACCAGGCTCAAGAGGCTTGTTTTAAACCATATAAATATTTCTTCATCTTGCATACTAATTCAAGGTTATCAGACAGTTTGAAACCCTCTGGTTGTTCCATATAGACTTCTTCATTTAAATCTCCATTTAGAAAGGATGACTTGACATCCATTTGGTAGAATTTAGAGCTTTTATGACAAGCATAGGCAAGAAACATTCTGATAGATTCTAATCTTGCTACGAGTGCAAATGTTTCATCAAAATCTAGTCCTTCTATCTGAGCATAGCCTTTACAGACTAACCTCTCTTTGTTCCTGATAATTTGTCCTTGCTCATTCAACTTATTCTTAAAGATCTATTTGGAGCCAATGACGTTTTTACCTTCAGGTCTTCGAACCATCTCCCACGTATTGTTTTTGTCAATCTAATCAAGTTCTTCATTCAGTGCCTTAACCCAATGGTCATCTTTGTTGGCTTCATTAAAATTCTTGGGTTCCATCATGGATATGAAGGCTATATGAGATTGTTCAGTGTTTTTGATTAGCTTTCTCCTGGTTTGTACTCCTTTGTCTTTTTCTCCAATTATCTGACTTGCAGGATGATTCTTCTGAATGATTCTGGAGGAGGAATTTGTAGTTGACTACTGATTTGAGTTTGTCTGAGTGTCTGAGTCTTCATCTAATTCAGAGTCTTTGTTTTTTTATTCTTGGACCTGTTCATCTTCAGCTTTAGTTGTGTCTTCTGTAGAAGACTCATTACTGTACACCTCTCTTGATGGGATTCCTTCATCAATTTTTACATCAATACAGTCAACCATTTTATGGAGCCTCTTATTATAGCATCTGTATCCTTTACTGTTTGTAGCATACCCTAAGAAAATACCTTCATCATCCCTGTCATCATATCTGCCGAGGTTCTCAACATTATTCTTTATGTAGCATTTACTCCAAAAGACTCTGAAGTGTTTGATTGAGGCAGGTCTTCCAAACCATAATTCATAAGGTGTCTTGTCACTTTGTGGTCTGAGGTGGGATTTGTTAAGCACATGGACTATTGTGTGTATTTCTTCTACCTAGTAGGTTTGACCAATGTTCTTCTCATTCATCACTGACCTGGCCATTTCCTGCACTATTCTGTTTTGCCTCTAAAGTACTCCATTTTGTTGTGGAGTTCTTTGGATTGTGTATTCTCTCTTGATCCCATGTTCATCATAGAATTCCTTGAAGTCTCTTGACATGAACTCTCCTCCCTAATCTGATCTTACTGCCTTTAACCTCTTTCCTGTTTGAGTCTCTATTAAAGCCTTAAATATTTTAAACTTCTCAAATGCTTCAGTTTTTTCTTTGAGAAAGGCAACCCAAGTAAGTCTGGAGTAATCATTGATAATCAGCATGAAGTAGTTTTCTTTCCCTGTGCCTTCCTATCTTTATGGTCCACATAAATCCATATGAACTAGTTGGAGTGGTTTCTTAGTTGAAGTAAAGCTCTTGGACTTAAACTATGTCATGTTTTGCTTTCCTACTTGACAGGGTTTACACATTGAATCTTGGGGCTTTGATATTCTCGAAAGATCTTTTACTACCTCAAGATTTTTGAGTTTGATTAAGTGGTCAAAGTTTAGATGTCCAAGTCTCCTATGCCATAACCATCTTTCATCATGTTTTCTTAGATGAAATTCTTCTCTATTTTCTTTCAGCACATATACATTATTTTCTATCCTTATGCCTTTGGCCACCACTTGTCCTGAGTTTACAGACTTTATCTTGCAGTCCTTGGATGTGAACAACACTTTGCATCCTTTGTCACACATTTGACTTACATTGAGAAGATTATGTTTCAACCCATACAGAAGTAGAACATCTTGGGCTTTTCCTTTTCCATTACTTAAGCTCACCATCCCTTTTCCTTTTATTTTCCCTGGAACATCATTTCCAAAGGTTATGCTTCCTGATTTTATTTCACATAGAGATAGAAAATTGCCTTTGTCTCCCATCATGTGTTTAGAGAATCCAATGTATATATACCAAGGGTTCATTCTTCTTTGAGCAGAAAATACTAATCCACACTTGTCACCTTCCTTCTTCTTCCAAAACTTGACATTTTCAGCAGGGGATTTCGAATCTGGTTCATAGTTCGTTAACCAACAGTCAATAGATTTATGTCCAAAATTATGACAGGTGTAGCATTCAACATCATTATTCAATAGGTCAAACTTATTGTTGCAGTGTTTCCTACTTATTGATGGTTGATTATGTATTGGCCTCCTTAGTTGTATGTGTCTAGACTTAATTTGGCAATTTGCAGTCTGTGAAGGATTATTACTTGACTGTATCATTCTTTGTTGTGGGAAGTATTTATTCCTTTGAAATTTTAATTGCTCATGTCTAAGTCTTAAGGAGCAATTTATAGCTTTGTGACCAAAGTTAGAACAGTAGAAACAATAGCCATAGAAAAATTCTTTGTACCTAGAAAATGGTTGTCTTCTTTGAGAAAATCGATTTCTTTCTTGCCGATGACATCTTTCAGCAGAGAGCACATTGTTTCTTCATTCTACAGATTCAGTCCTGGCACATTTTTCTTTACTCACCCTGGGTGGTTGATTGTCTTCCTTTGTTTCTGCAGGTTTGTTATTGTCATTGGTTGTACTTTTGACAAACTTGATCCCTCTTCATAACCCAAACCAGTTTTCAGATTTGGATTCCTTTGCTGATTTAGAATGGTGGATAATCCTTCTGAGGCTTTGATACTTGACAGATTTTGATTATACAAGGCTTGAAACTTCTCCATTTCTTTCCTTGTTTTCACTACTTCTTGTTCTAATGCTTCACATCTTGCCTTCTTTTCTGATAGTTGTTGTTTCAGAATCTCTTCACTTTTCTTTGCCTCTTCCAATTCTACTTTTAGTAGGACAAGGTCTTCATCAAGTTCTTTACTATCTTTCTCAAACTGTATAAGGAATTGTCTTTGTTTTCTGTTCTTGATTCTTATTCTGTCAATCTCTTCCAATGCACTGATCATTTCTCCTTCCATTTCAACCACAACTTCTTCTTCATTAACATCACTTCCTGTGCTATTATTGTCATAGTCCTCTTTGTCCATAAGTATGAATTCATTTCGTTTATCTTCAATAGATGAATCATTGTATTCATCATCTGAAGGATCATCATCATTGCTTACGCAAAGACTTTTCTTATTAAAGTTATTCTCTTTAAATAAAATTTTGTGTTTGTATTTCTCCTCATCATCACAAGTCTGATCCTTTCCTTTGTGGGGACATTTATTTGAAAAATGACCTATCCTACCATAGTTAAAGCATTTGAAAGGCAGTTTACCTTTGTATTTTCCTGATCCCTTCTTTAGTCTCTTCACAAATTTTGCTTCAATTTCATCGGGCTCAGAATCCTCATTCTTGTCTACTTTAAATGATGCTTCTTTGGAGGTGGGTTTATCTTTAACTATTCTCATTTCATATGCAGTGAATGTTCCTAGAAGTTGATCAAACTACAATGTTTTTAGATCATTAAGTTCTTCTATAGAAGAGACCTTCGGGTTGAACCTATCTGAGAGAGATCTCAAGATTTTATAAACTAAACAAGGTTCCCCAATTGTTTCACCAAGTGCATTCATTACATTTACCATTTCTTCTACTCTCAGAAAGTATTTTCCAATAGTTTCATTTTCCTTCATCTTCATTTGTTCAAACTTTACTCTATAGGATTGAATCTTTTCATCCTTTACCTTCTCATTACCCTCAAACTGCTAATGAGTTTGTCCCACATTTCTTTGGCAGTTCCTAGGTGCATAACTTTTACGAATTCTGCTTCTGCAAGCCCACTCAAGATAGCATTCATAACCTTAGCGTTGAAGATAAATTCTAGTTTGTCATCCTTATTAGCTAGCACAAATGGCTTTACATAACCAGTATCTACCACATCCTAGACATCAACACCTAAAGCCATTATGTAGGTTCTCATTCTAACTTTCCATAAGGCAAAGTTTGTTCCATTGAACAAAGGGGCCTTATTGGTTGAATTTCCTTCATGGCTTGACATGTTTAAGCTCTAGGAGCTACCCTTAGATAAAAGGGGCCGATTCTAATACCAATTGTTGGACAACTGAGAGCGGGGGTGAATCAGTTGTTACCGTGCTTAAACAATTATGCTTCTTTTAAAAAAAACTTTACAAGGCACTCAATGATGATGAAAATAATGCAAGAAAATAAACAATGGCACATTCATCATCAAGCACATATATGAGAAACACAGAGATAGATATTTATCGAGGAAACCCATACAGGGTAAAAACCTCTTTTTCTTTATATGATAAGTAATGGTTACATTCTTTACATTATCATACATATGAGCACCAACTCATAATGAGGCTACAAACTCAGTTTTCCAAGCTGCTACTTGTTGAGAGGACCAACTCTCTATTTTCTCTAGCACCCACTAGAAGGAAGCACCAACTCCCTGATTTCTCTAGCACCAACTAGAAGGAAGCACCAACTCCCTGTGTTCAAGCACCCACTTGAACCTCTGAGGACACCAGTCCTCCCTAGCACCTCCCAACCACCTTGAATTATAAATTCTTTGTTACTAAAACTTATTACAGTGATATAAAGTTATTCAATGGCTTACCATCCTTGTTTCTATTCGGTTACACTGCTCTTCCCTGTATGCATCAGTGTCTTCTGCACACCCCTTGCACTTTCTATTCTTCTACCTTTTATTCTCTATGCGCCATATCCCTTCAATGCACCATTCCTCGATTGTGCATTTCTACTTCTGCACTCTACCTCCTTGCAAACCCCTGAATTCTCCTCCACGATGACAACTTCCATCCCTTATTTGTTCAACATTCTTATAGTCTTTGTTGTCTTTTTGCATGAAATATTCACAATGCCTCTGCATGCTCACTCCACGCCAAATTCCTCCACATCTCGAGTGCTCTGTCTGATCATCATCATGACTCTTCAACTTCTCTGGCTGTTTGAGACTCTTTGTCTTATTTATGATAGTCGATCTCACTTTCTTTGTTCCAGTTACAGGCCTCAATGCTCATCCAGTTGTCAATCGCCTCCACAAACATCTTCATCCCTCTTGAATATTCCCAGAGACTCTTCACCTCCTCTATCAATCATGCCGAAGTGTCTTCGAGTCCTCTGGCAGAAGCCATCAATAGTTTCTGGCAGTTACACTCTGTCGTGCTACAGTAGCCCTCCGATCTTGTTCAAATTCACTTGTACCATTGGATTGGCTCCATGGGATCTTGCATTTATTTCATCATTTTGGCATTCGACAATTCGACATTCCTGTGACCATGTGTCTCGACACTCCCAGTCGCGATCCTTGAAAAGGAGCTTGGTTTCTCTAGCTCTTTCTTCCATATCTCGCCGATGTGACCAAGGGTTGTGACCACAACCTTATGCATAAAGCGCTTTCATGATTTCGTGTTTCGTGAATATGCATATGAGGCATCTCGACTCTCCAAGTCGCAATCTCTGAAACCCCAAAATGGAGCTTATCTGAACTGACTCCTTTGTTGGAAAATTTTTATGCTTGTCACTGATGGGAAGCTCAGGAGGAACAACATTGAAGAAAATGCGCGCAGCAAAGGCAAAGCTCAAGATACAGGAATTTGCAGAAGAGAAGGAAGACAGGGATTCACAACCACAGGATCTCATTCAAATTTCCCGAAAGAACGAGGGCCGTCAGATCAGACAGAAGTTGCGAGGGAGATAAGCCATCGGAGATTCGGGGATCGGGATTTCTATATGCAAAGTTCACTCGACAACGAAAACCCCGAAATTGCGATATGCGATTTCGTGATTTGATCGCAGCCGTTAAATCAAGCAGGGATCTGGACCGTTCATCCATATGGACGCGTTGCAGCTAGGAGGCCTCATCGGAGTTTCGAGGATCGGGATTTCATAATGCAAAGAACACAATGCAACGAAAACCCCGATTTCGCGATATGCGAAATCTCGACTGAATCAGCACCGTTAGATCAATAAGTGATCTAGACCGTCGATCCAACACATGTCAATAGAACACGTCACCCAGGGACACGTGGCACAACTAGAGAATGACAGGTGGCAGGTAGATCTAACACTTCAGGCTCATGCAATTCACGAATCAGAGTGACACGTGGCAGGATCTAACACGTGTCAAACCACGAGTGACGTCAGCAGAGGCATCGGTGATCGGGACTTTGATATGTCAA
>ML776656.1:301839-318448 GCA_009831015.1 Picea engelmannii | reverse complement strand
ACCATTACTTATCATATAAAATAAAAGAGGTTTTATCCTGCATGGGTTTCCTCAGGAAATATCTGTCTCTGTGTTTTACATATATGTGAATGATGTTGAAAGTGCCATTGTTTATTTCCCTGCATTATTGTGATTAGCATTCAAGGTCTCTACAAAAGTTTAAAAGAACCATAATTGTTTAAGCACGTAAACAACTGATTCACCCCCCCTCTCAGTTTTCCAACATCCTTCCCTTCGCGTGACCATCGGTGTTGACCATAAACTGTGCCAAAAGGGTGCTTCATATTTCGTGAGTTTCCACACCATGCTTCATTGACCCCAAGTCAGCGAAATTCCAATTGCTTGCCACTTGTCCTATGATTCGACGGTTCAGAAATGATCTTGATTTGATGGCTACAATTAACTCGCGATTTCGAATCTCGTGAGTTCTTCGATTGAGGTTCTTGTCACTCTGACTTGCGATAGGCGATAATTCAAAATAAAGTTGGATCGATGGTCCAGATCACACCTTGATCTAATGGCTACGATTAACTCGTGATATCGCATATCGCGAGTTCTTCGATGGAGGTTCTTGTCACTCCAAGTTGCGATAGCCAAGACTCTGAGATGGAGGTCAGATCAACGGTCCTCATTCTTGGTGATTTGACGGTATTGATATTTTCATGAACTCGCATCTCGCGGATCCTTAGATGGATATTCTTGTCACTCCAAGTCATGATACGCGAAACCCCGAAATGGAGACTTTGACATGCTCTGATATTTTGCCACGTGTCTCTCCTGGATCAACGGTCAAGATTTTTTCGTGATCTCTCATATCATGAGTTTGAATCTCTTTCCTTTGAATTTCATGACTTGCGAAACTCTAAAGTGGAGTCTTTGTGGTGCTCTGATATTTCGCCACACATCCTCTTGATCAATGGTCAAGATCTTTTCGTGATTTCGCATATCGAGATCTCGACATTCTTGTGGTATTCTTTCTTGACTCTCCAAGTTGCGAGTCGTGAAACCCAGAAGTGGTGTAAGCCTGCTGAGGTCAGGCGTGGATTGACATGTGTCAAATAACTTCCACGTGTCACTCTGATTCGTGACTTACATGTGCCTGAAATGTGGAATCAGTTTGACATTTGTCATTGCCTCATTGTGTCACATGTTCTTAAATGACGTGGTTTCCTGATGTGAGTCAGATCGACAATCCATATGTGATCTTGATTCAATAGCTCAGACCATATCGTGATTTCAGCAGTCCTGTGGTATTGTTTCTTGCCTCTCCATGTCGTGATTTGCGAAACTCTGGTTCGCGAACTCGCTTCACCTTGCACTTTTAAAGATCATGTAGATTCTCTTGGATCCTACTATGGACGATCCTCATGCTCAGATCTAACGCCTGAGATCCATCCTCCATATATGTGCACTCTTCTTTTCTATATTGAGATCTGGCATCCATCGGGAATTCTGAATTGTTGATCCAATGATAATGATTATTGCTCCTCCCCGATTATCACTGCACTGATGATCATTGCAGCTATACTTTCCATCAATGACAAGCATACGCTGCCTATAAAACATGTCAACAACCTTGTCATTTGTTTCATCAACCAAACAAATTTACAGTGTGATAATAGAGGGGAAGTTTGTAGTGACATCCAAGTGGATCTATAAGATCAAACATACAATTGAAGGGAGCATCGAGAAGCACAAAGAAATATTTGTTGCTAGAGGATTCTCTCAGGTGGAGAGAATAGATTATGAGGAGATAGCTTCTCCTCTTGCTCGATACACTTCTATCCAGACTATTATTTCCCTTGCATCATCCATGGGATAGAGACTACATCATATGGATGTGAGGACAACCTTTCTCAATGGAGAGATTGAGGAAGAAGTATACATCGAGCAACCAGATGGTTTCGTCATACATGAGAAGGAGTCTCATGTGTGCGGGTTGAAGAAGGGCATGTATGGACTCAAGCAGGCACCTCGATCTTGGTATGTGAGGATTTATGGACACCTGATGTGTTTGGGCTTCAAAAAAGTGTTTTTCATCCCAAAATGTGTTACAATACTATTAATGGTGAGTCTCTGATTTTGGTCCTCTACATTGATGATTTATTCCTCACAAGTACAAAGATCCTTGTGGTTGAATGCAAGTATGTGTTGGCCTCTAATTTTTAGATGAAGGAACTTGGTATGATGCACTACTTCTTAGGACTAGAGGTATTCTAGAGAAAAAATGAGATCTTCCTAATTCAAGGGAAGTACAAAGTTGAGATATTGAAAAAGTTTGGGATGTTGAACTATAATCCAATGGCTACACCAATGGTGATGAATATGAAGAAACTACACATGTATTCTTCCAGTTCTGATGAGATTGATCCAACCATGTAAAGACAATTGATTCGATCATTGATGTATCCGGTTAACACCAGACCAAATATTTGCTACGCAATGAGTGCACTTAGCCAGTTTATGTGTTAATCTAGACAAACACACTAGATTATTCTAAAACATGTGATGAGATACCTTCAAGGCACAATTGGACATGTTATGATATATACTTCCAATATTGGCATGAGATTTCAGGGATATATTGACTCTAATTGGGAAGGGATCAACACAATGGACATGAAGAGCACCTCTGAGTGTTGCTTCACTTTGGAATCTGACATGGTTTCCTGGTGTAGCAGGAAACAAAATTATGTGGCCTTGAGCATCGTAGAAGCATAGTACATTACATTGAGTGTACCAGTCCATGAGTTAGTGTGGATTCACAATATCCTTGTAAATTTATTTGGACATGTGCTATATTCCACTATTATTCATTTTGATAACCATAGCTATGTGAATCTCTCAAAGAATCTAGTTTTTCATGACAAGTCGAAACACATAGAGATCGAGTACCATTACATTCCATACATGGTGGAGAGGAAGGAAGTATCGGTGCCGTACCTTCCTACATATGAGTAAGTTGTTGATATTTTTACCAAACCCCTTACCAGGATTAAGTTCAAACACTTACATGACATACTTGGCGTGGTAGAGAATGCCTCCCTCACTGAAAGGGAGTGTTGATGTTTGCATCTTCCTGAAACATTCTCCATATTGTACTCCTCTGTGACTGAGTTGAGTTGATCTATGAGGACACTTATCCAAGAAGGGATAAGTGAGTTTGGGATTATATCCCAATGTCTCTTATGGAGATCACGTGAGGATATATCAAGGAATTGACCTTGACATCACATGCTATGGCGAGTCAACCCTAGTGTTTCTAGAGGGAGTAGCCTCTAGAAGTCCACATGGGAGTGCAATGTGTGACATATATTCTCCATATCATACTCCTCTCTGACTGAGTTGAGTTGATTTCTGAGGACACTTATTCAAGAAGGGATAAGTGGGTTTGGGATTATATCCCAACGTCCCTTGTGGAGAGCACATGAGGACATGTTAGGGAGTTGAAATTCACATCACACACTATGCAGAGTTGACCCTATTGTTTCTAAAGGGAGTAGCCTATGGAATTCATCATGGGAGTTCCATGTGTGATAGACCTTTTTTCTACAATGTCTCGAGTAAGCATGGGACACACCTTCTCCTAGATTGGGTTGCAGACCAAGGCAGATAGGATGCATTTATCACAAATGTGTACTTGTGGTAAATGGGCCCAGGTGTAGTCCTTCCTTGATAATGACAAGGAATAGTATGGACTCGAGGTCCTTGAGGTGTTTTCCACATGTTTGTTAGCATCAGGATAACATCCACTCACACGATTGTACTTATGGTGAACAACCTTGGTTGAGAATGTCTCCCTCATTGAGAGGGAGTGTTGATGTTTGGGAAACATTGTGAAGACATTATTCCATATATTAATATATATATATATATATATATATATATATATATATATATATATATATATATATATATATATATATATATAATATCATATAATATATAACATGATATTTATAATACAACGTACACACACACACAGACATATAATAAATAAGTAGTTACTTATTATCCAATGGGTGCATCCTTTCATGGATGGTCACCATGTTCTCTCTATATATGGAACTGTCATCATTGTAATAATATATCAATCTATTTGAATCATTTTTTCTTATCATTTTCTACTATACTTGTGTCTCTGTGCATGGTTATTCTTGTGATCTTGGTTATTACTGCTGCTATTGTTCATGGTTTATGCTTTATTTCATGTAAATTTGTAAATAAAATGAATGTATTTGAACAAAATTAAACTCCAATAGAAATGGTCTAAACTATCTATGGACTTTATTAATAGTCTTCCAACCTATGAAGGAAAATACACCATATTTGTAATTGTAGATCGACTAACCAAATATGCACTTTGTCAGGATTTCTTCAAAATCCAAGGCTATTCAAGTCATTGATAGATATGTCAAAAATATTTTCAAGCTTCATGGATTTCCCAAATTTATCATAAGTGATAGGGATCCCATGTTTACTAACAATTTTTGGAAGGAACTATTTCTCTGGGTGGGGAAATCCTTAACCATGTGTACTTCACATCATCCCCAAACATATGGTCAGACCAGAGTGGTTAATAAATGCCTGGAAGGGTACTTAAGGAATTTTTTGAATGATCATAAGACACAATGGATCAATTGGTTACATCTTGCAGAATGGAGGTACAATAGTATATATGATACCTCAATCAAAATGTTCTTGTTTGAAGCATTGTATGGTTATCTGCCTCCCTCCATTAAGAAGTATGTTATCAATTCTAAACTTCCTGTTGTGAAAGACTACCTACCCATGTTAAATGATGCTTTACGCATTGTTAAAGACACCTTGAACAAGCAAGGAACTGAATGAAAAAATAAGTTGAAAAAAGAAGAACTGATAGAGAATTTATGACAAGCGATTGGGTGTTTTTTCGACTACAACCTTACAAGGAAAGTTCTCTTAAAAATTATAAAAAACACAAACTGGCTCCTACGTTTTATGGACCCTATCAAATTTCAAAGAGATTTGGAAAAGTTTCTTAATCCCTTGATATTCTAAACAAAGGAAACTAGGTCCTACTGTCCATATACAAACAAAGTTGTGTCTTTTAGATGAAAAATGAACGCTAAATTTACTCCCTGAAGGAATACTAGAAGTACGAACCAAATTCTTGTTTTCTAGAAGAATTAATTGGTATCAAATCAAATGGAAAAACCTACCTAAAGATGAAGCTACTGGGGAAGATGAGGAGTTTAGATCTAAACATTTGTCCTTGACTATGCTTCAAGGACAATTTTTTTCAAGGAGGGATGAATTCTAATAAACTTTATTAAATTATGTTTAGTTTATTTAGACTCTGACATATAGTCGCATACAATTATTTAACAGAAACGACTTTACTCTCTTCCATGTATTTATACACGTTTATGTAATCATAATGACCATCAGAACAATAAATTAAATATTATATATTGAATATAAGTGTTATAATTACAATTTCATCTTCCACTCTTTCAAGTAAATATGAAGAATAGCAGTCCATATTTTCCATCTCTTTCATTGTATCATATTGTCTTCAATCCATTCATCAAGAACTGTTATAAGACCCTAAACTTGCTAGCCTGATCCAACAATTGCAATAGGATTCTCAAGCTTCTTTGGGATTCTCTTGGCACAATGAAGATATTTTCTATAATGGTTGCATGTATCTAAGAGAAAAGACGAAACTTAAATCCATTGTGTTGTGAGAGCCCTATGAACGAGTAAAACGTTCATTTTTCTATGAAGAAATGAAATAGGACATCCACACCTTTGTGGATGAATTTGATACATGTAATGAAATAAGGGAGAAACTTTCAAAGCTCTGGAAACATTCAAACCACTCTGAATTGCACTTACTCTTTGGACAAATATTTCTATGGACTTCATATTTGGCTTATCCAAATCAAGAAATACATTAGTCATCATGGTTGTAGTAGATCATATTTCCAAAAATGTTCATTTGTGTGCTCTTCAACACTCATTCATTACATCCACAATGGATCATATCTTCAAACTACATGGAATGCCTCATTCCATTGTCTTCGATCGTGATCCAACTTTCACAAACAATTTTTTGGAAATATTTTTTCATGCTCTATTGGCCCTCGACCAAGTTTTGAGGAAACATTGGTCAGGTTGGACCAATTTTTGGACTTCAATAGGCCGGTCAAATATGGGGCACCTAGGAAGAGATGATTTCATGGGATCTCACTTGTTTTGTGGGTTTTGAAGACCCATCATGGGGTTCTTCGAGTTTTGTAATGGGTATGGGATGTCGTCCAATGGGTTTACCCATGTTTAGGTCTTTTTGTAAATGTAAAAGTATAAATAAGAATAATATTGTAAGAATGAGTAGTGGTAGAAGGGTTTGTAAGTAGCTAAGTGCAGGAGGCAAGTAGGTCTTAGTTGCTTTGTGCAACAGATTATGTATGTAAGGCTCTTTGGTTTTTAGAGGAGTTGGATCTGTGCATTGACCTAATTTTTGGAAGGTGGATGTGGTTCTTAGTGCGTAGATCACTTGTCCGGTGCAAAGCTTGGCTCTGTGGCTTAGTATGTAGGAGCATAAGAATGTAAGATATTGAAGCCTAATAAAGAAGAAGAAGAATTTGGTGAATGTAGCCCCACACTGGGGTGAACCACGTATATCATGTGTTGATGGTTTTCTTTGTGCTATGATGTTTATGTTGTGAATTTGCTTAACGAATTGATATTTGTATATGATAGATAGATCTGTGAATGCTTAAGTTATTTGTTTATGTTGAATGACATAGATATATATTATGATGCTAAGTGCGATGCTTATTTTTTCATTATTACCGTGTCGATCTGTACATAAGGTTTGATGTGCGATGTGAGTAAGACTAATAGGTTGATACATGGTGTTTCTAAGTACTTTGTAGAAGTGTTGTAATCACATATCTATGTCCCATCTTGGTTACAGACACCTGATTCCTATAACCCCCCCTACCTCTACCTCATGTGAGAGTTCATCTACTTTGAAGGTGTTGCTGAAAGGGACGATAGTTAGGGTTTTGTTGGTTTGTTGTTGAAGCATTGAAACTTGGGTCTACCCCTGTGCCAAAAAATGATTCCATTTTTGGGACTGAAATTGTGATTGTTGAGAACTGAAGTAAAGATAAGAGAAACTTTGTGCATAGATCTGTTGCTATAGTGCACAATATTCTACTTAAATTGTGAAGCCTTGTGCTAAGAAAGAAACCCGATATGAATAAAAGAGGTAAGATCTTGAAAGGGCTAAAGCTTTTTTCTTTGATAGAATAGGATAAGTGAAATGTTTTGTTTCGAAAGCATTAATCTAGGTATGTTTGATAGATTTTGTCCTAGTCTGAAAGCTAGAGTACAGTTAGAGGAAAGAGTTGATCTGAAAAAAAATGATAGAAATAGAGAAATATATGTTATTCCTATGCATAGAAATATTTTTTGGACTAAAGAGTGGATGCAGGAACCTAGAAAGATTTTTTTAGAGATTACAGGCTCAGCACTGTGATCCTAGTGCATAGTAAAGGAAAGGTTGGGGAACATTTAAAAGAAAGAGAGGATTGACATTATGTAATAACTGCAGAAGACCAAGACATATTTCTAAGGAATACCCTGGTATAGGTCCTATTTGTCTTTGTTGTAAAACTGTTGGTCATGAAGTTAAGGATTGTCCAAGAATGATTTTTAAATTTGAAAGGATGAATATGAGACAAGAAAACTATCAAGAGAATAAGAGAATGTTAAAGAATGATCAAGATAAATAATTAGAGAAATATCAGACTATGTTAGTACAGTTAAAAGAAGCAATGAACTCTCACAAAGATGTGAGTTTATCAAAGATCTTGAAATAAAAACAACGCATAGATACTGTGTCCTAGATGAGGAGAAACAAATGAATATTATGACAGAAGACACATGGGAAATTTTGGGAAAGCCCACTATGGTACCTTCATTGGGAAGAATAGACTTGTTTAAATGAAATATGATAACTCTATGTGGAAGAGTTACTAATGTACTTGTTATCATTCATGGAACATCGACTGAAGAGGAATTTGAAGTCATTAAGCTTGTTGAGGACAACGCCCCTTTCCCCCTTTTGCTTGGTAAGAATTGGATTGAGAAAGATCATATCAAAAGGAAATCATAAGAAGAAGATACACAAAAGAAAAAGAAAGAACTAAGGGATTTCATAGCTAGAAAAATAGATTGATTGATAGAAGAATGAGAATTTGAGTCAAAGAAACAAAAGACCAGAGAATTAGTTGTCAAGGTTGAAAGAACGCAAGAACATTTGAAGGACCTATCCATTCAAGAAATAAGTATATCCACCCAGGAAATAGTAAGAGAAGGGATATTAACTTCTAACCCTTTGAGAGAACATATGCAGTGCGAAGTCACGTCAATAAGAGAAGATAAGAATAAAAATGGAAAGAGAAATCCAGAAATAGTTAGAGAGACTCACATCATAGGAAAGAAGACAAGGAAGATCAGTAAGAAGAAGGATAAATTGAAAAAGCTATAGGAAGTTACAAAGAACAGATTGAAGAGTTCACAAATCGGAACTTCGCAGGAGGTAGGTTTGCAGGATTTGAACCTTGACGGAACAATAGAACTGCGCAGAAAGGGTCTTTGCCCTGACGAAGCTATATGACCATTGGAGGCACCCGACCATTAGAAAGACGCTCCAGAATAGCTAGGAAACACATTTATGGGAGGATATATCATATCATCGTTTGAAATTGAGACTGCACCATAGTGGATGGATTCACATTGATTGAGGCATCCTTATATGTTGGAGGAATTCATTACGAAGCTCGTTTATTTAACCTGTCAGACGCTATGCTGGGACCAATTTTTTCCACCCATAATTATCTAAGCTAAGAAAGAAGTGATTGTGTGTGTTGAACTGTTCTATCATTAATCATTGTCCATTTTTCTACCCTTATATTCATTCGCCTACCCTGACCTATTTGTTAACAATGAGAATGTCGATCGAGCACACTAAGCTAGAGAAGTTCGTTGAATAAGTTATGAAGAGGTTTATGGTTCATAAAGCTATGTCTGAGGGAGTACAGGCATCATTAACCAGGGGACTACATGCTTCCCCTTTTACTAGATGACATTTGAAATGTGCCAACCCCATGATTGAGAAGAGAAGTAAGCATCACGAAGATCTGGCTAATGCGAAGCAGATCCCGTTGATCTTACCTAATTACATTCCTCCTTTGGCTGGTTTGGTTAACCGCGACAACATTCCACAGGACTTCTAGTACTCATTGGTCACTGCGTACATTCGAAAGGGAATATGCATAGTTCGAACCCAGTTAGGACAGATCCCAGCATTAATAAACAATGACTTCAACCTTGGAGACAGAAAGAACCATGCAATTCTCGCACCCCATATATATTTGATGAAGATGATTGGGAAGAAGTCTCGCATAGTCTCCTAGCCTTGGAGTAAGGAGATTTCAAAGTCCACGATACTAAACACCATCAAGATTCATTATTTTGGCCAACATCAGGAGGTTAACACTTACGTTAAACTCCTCTTGTCATGCTATCATAGTGGATACCTGTGGCTCGATGGGAGAATTACTATGGATTCAACGTTGATCCACCAGATTACAAGATTGAGCATGGAGGGACCCGACCCTCAGTAGTTATACCCAGGGAAGACTTTAGATCGCTCCCTGGCACAACATATCAAGGAGGCATACGACGAAGTTGAAAATGGAAAGTGAGGCTACAAGGTATCCTCCATCTAGGATGGAACAGTGCGCCTATATTTCCAAATCATAGCTGGAAATCTCATTAGAAATAACTGCCCCACGCAGATCATCGGGTTCGTGGTGGACCTCGAAGGGAAATGTGTGGAGGGGATGTAGATGATTTGGGTGAGCTAC
Source organism: Picea engelmannii (assembly GCA_009831015.1). NCBI lineage: Eukaryota > Viridiplantae > Streptophyta > Pinopsida > Pinales > Pinaceae > Picea > Picea engelmannii. Next base: position 308,522 of record ML776656.1, on the reverse strand, counting down.
CTCGTCAACGAGCTCAAGAAATACTATCGCGAAGTGCAGGATCAGGGATACGAGTTCCACTTCAATTGGCTACTCATACTGATTGCATTTATCCCTTGGAAAATATCAGAGGGAGCAACTTTTCCAGAGATTGAACCGTCAGAGATGTTTTCCATGAGGTTCTCCACCTTATAGTATATGAATGATATGTCGAAGCAATGGTAGTTGAATCGAATATTCCATGCCTATTATCAACAACTAAATGTTTCTATTGAGTCATTCTTTCTCATGACACCACACACCTTGCACCAGTACAAACCACTACATAAATTTTTCATAGACCTGCACTTTATTTGTATTACTGCACGTAGAGATGAGAGGAAAGAAGAGTTACATTCCTATTATAAGTTGACCGATGAAGACCTGGAAAAGATCACGGAGGAGTGGTCAATGGAGTTCCTGGTGTTGGTTGATGATGGAGGACTCTCTGACCTTGACATCATCGATAACAACTTGGTCACCCAGTTTGAGCATGCAGGACATACTAGTGCAAAGAAGAAAAAGAAAAAGGAGGAGATTTAGAACATAGAGAATGATGGGGAGGACAATGGCTTGGAAGAAAGTAGACATGGCTTGCTCGTAGGAGGAAGAGGAGATGAGGTAAATCAAGAAGTAGGAGGGGAAGAAGGAGAAAAACAAGGAGAAGGAGAGGCTACACCACCGAAGGATCCCCCTACCGAGGTAGAGACATCGAAGAAGAGGAATTTTTCTCCGCATAAACCTTTAGCAAGAAAGAAGACTCGTGCCAGTAAGCCCCAGCTAGAGTCTATGCTCACAGAGGATGAGATCGATCTAGTCTACGGAGGAATCGAGGATGCATCTAAGGAACTATTAGAAAGATATGGTGCGAATCATGAAGATATTTATGTAAGAGTTGAGAAGGAACTGAAGGAAATACAACGAGCCATTCAATTGAGCCGTGCAGTGCCTAATAAGTATTCCTTGTTAGAGATTTCATATTTGGGGGATGAACTAGACCAACTTCAAAGATTTGCAGATGCAAAAGAGGCTTAACTTCAACGAGTTCAAGAGGAAAAGGAAAAGGCTACAGAAAATCTGAAGAAAAAAAAAGAGGATATATTGGAGAAACTACAAGTTGCACGATACTATGTAATAGCATATGGGAATGAGAAGGTGGAGTTCTAGGCGATGCTAGAGGAGGAAAAAGAAAATATACAGAGATAAAAGGACTAGTTGCTCGTAGAGTAGAATGCAATCAAAGAAGTGGTGAGAAAAGAACTTTTCTCTATGTCAGGCTTGGCACAGGAGGAACATGAGTCGGTTGAGGTTCAAGTGATGAAGCTCGCTGAGGCCATAAAGCAGCTTCAAGCAAGGGTAACAGAGTTGGATATCCTAGAAGTAGCAAGCACTCCACAGGAAGTGTGCGACCAGAGGGAGGAAGCCTCTAAGAGCGTAGTTGGAAGGATCAGGGCCCTCACCTCAGAATGCAATCAAATGAGTGATAAGAGCACGCAAACCTACAAACACCTCAAGGAAGATCCATAGATTAGGAATTTAGAAGCACAACTACAGGAGGCGCAATAACAGGAAATGACAGTTCAAGTGCAGATGAATTCAATCGAGGCAGTCAAGAGAATGAAGAGATCACAAGACCAACATGCGGTCCAGCAACAGATTACTGCCATTGAGGGAAGAGTAATGGAAGTCGCCTAGAGGATACAACCGGTGCAGGATGAATCCTACGCAATGTTTGAAGGGATTGAGGGACAAGGATCGCAACTGGACAAAGTGGTTGCAACAGCAGAACAATGCCTGGACGGGCCTATTACAGAGAAATTGATCCAGGATTTAGCTCATCATGAGGCTCAAGCGAAGCATCAAGTCGAGGTAGCTTGAGCTAAGATCGAGGCCTTTGAAGTAGCATTGCCCAGATTTGAGTGACCCGGGATGAGTCACAGGTGAGTGTTGGGGGCCTCTTGGCCCTCGACCAGGTTTTGACGAAACATTTATCAGGTTTGATGAATTTTTCGACTTCAACTGACTGGTCAAAGATGGAGTGCCCAGGCGGAGCTGAGATTGCAGGATCTCACTTGTTTTGTCAGATTTGTGGACCCAACATGGGGTTCTTAGGGTTTTTTAACGGGTATGGGATGTCATCCCATGGGTTTACCCATGATTAGGCCTTTTGTAAATGTAAAAGTATAAATAAGAATAAGATTGTAAGAATGAGTAGTGGTAGAAGGTTTTATAAGTAGATAAGTGAAAGAGGCAAGTAGTTCTAAGTTGCTTTGTGCAACAGATTATGTATGTAAGGCTCTATACTTTTTAGAGGATTTGGCTCTATGTGTTGACCTAATTTTGGGAAGGTGGATCTGGTGCTTAGTGGGTAGATCACCTTTCCATTGCAAATCTTGGATCCGTGTCTTAGTACGCATGAGAAGAAAAATGTAAAAGATTGAAGCCTAATAAAGAAGAAGCAGTTGATGGATGTAGCCCCACACTGCGGTGAACCACGCATATCATGTGTTGATGGTTTTCTTTGTGCTATGATTCTTATGTTGCGAATGTTCTTAGTGCATTGATTGTTATACATGATAGATAGATATGTGAATGCTTAAGTGATTTATTTATGCTGAATGTGCTATATCTAGCTTATGATACTAAGTGTGATGTTTATTTTTTCATTTCTACTGCGTCGATTTGTACTCAAGGTTTGATATGCAATGTGAGTAAGACATAGCCCCACACTCGGGTGAACCACACATATCATTTGTTGATGGTTTTCTTTGTGCTATGATGTTTATGTTGTGAATGTTCTTAGTGTATTGATTGTTATATATGATATATAGTTATGTGAATGATTAAGTTCTTTATTTATGTTGAATGTGCTATATCTCGCTTATGATGCTAAGTGCGATGTTTATTTTGTCATTGTTACTGCGTCGATCTGTACTCAAGGTTTGATATGCGATGTGAGTAAGACTAATAGGTTGATACATGTTGTTTCTAAGTACTCTATAGAAGTGTTGTAATCATAGATATGTATCCCATCTTGGTGTCTTCTAACCCCCCCTCTACCTTGGGTGAGACTTCACCTGCTTCACAGGTGTTGTTGAAAGGGTCGGTAGTTATGGTTTTGTTGATGCATTGTTGAACCATTGAACCCTGGGTCTGCCCCTATGCCAACATGCTCAAGGAACCGAGTTGCATCTAAACAACACCTATAATCCCAAGACGAATGGATAAAATTAATTTTTCAACAATTGTTTGGAAACATATTTGTGGTGTTCTGCATCTGACCAAAAACACAACGTGATTAGTGGTTGCCCCTAACTCAATGATGGTACAACACAACGTACCATACTAGTACTCACATGACTCCCTTTGAAGCTGTCTACATGAAAAATCCACCATTGGTTCTTTAATTTAGGCCAAATGTATCCAAGGTTCAGGAGGTCAACAAAACTCTTACAATCCATGGGGCCATTCTTCGTACCCTCAAAGAAAATTTGGTCATGCCGAGAATCATAAGAATCAACAAGCATATCAAGGTCATTAATAACATCAACTTGCTGAAGGGGACCATGTGTTTCTTTGTGTGCAACCTTATAAGAAAATTTCACTCAAAGTTTTATGGTCCTTATAAAATTCTCAAGTGAATGGGGATAGTGGCCCACCAATTAGCTTTTCCTTGTCACTCTAAGCTCCACTTTGTTTTTCATGTCTTGTTTTTAAAGAAAGTGATTTGAACTGAGTGCCAGACTTAAGCCAATGTTCTTGAGTTTGATGAAGAAGGATCCATTTGGTTGCATCCATAACCAATATTGGAGGAGTGCGAGCATCATATTTGTCAAATCACTATCAATGAATTCTTATTTCAAGGGAAGGATACACCACGAGAAGATGCCACTTGGGAGATGACTACCATTCTGCAACAATTTCCCCATCTCAAGCCTTGAGGACAAGGTTGTTTTTCAAGAGGGGATGACATGTTAGCGACCTAACCTCCTTAATCCATCACATAAGTAGAATAATATGTTTTCTATGTAAATAAGACCTATATAATCATGTGAACAAGTCTAATGTAAGAAGACTTAACATAAGTTTTTTCTTTTAGAAAGATCTTCCTCTAGAATGTTATTTAGAAGACAAAATTAATATAAATAGGAGTAGAAGGCATGTGAAAGTATTTTACTTTCTATCAATAAGGGTGTATTTTTGTTTAGGCTTTATATGATAAATCTGGTACCTTACATTTGAGAACTCATTGATGGCTCTTGAGCCTCGTAATCTACTTTTTAGGCCTAATAAGCAAGTTTCATTGGAAAGTCATGCATGTGGTTTAAGGTGTTGTTCATGGTTGAAGATTTCATGTGAATTGAAGGTGTTGTTTGTGGCCTTAGATGCATGTGTTCAAGGTGGTGTTTATGAACTTAGCCTATGATTGGGGATGTTAGTGCCACTAGGTGGTTTTGAACCATTCGAAGCACACTTTGACACACAAGAAAAATAAATAAATAAGAAGCGGACAATATAAATGAACCTTATCCTTTCCCTTTATGTGTTTTGCAAGCCGTGATAACTTAAATGGAATAAGCCTCTATCTACTGGAATCTGGCAGATGAAAAATTGCTGCAATCTCAATTTGTATTGCTCAAATTACAATTCTGAATATTTGGGTAAATCCAAAGTCCCAAAATGAATCCATGATCGCAATTCTACATCGCACTGGAAATTCTAACTGGATTTTGATTGAATTTGGGAAAAAACCGTTGTAATAACCGGGCGATATGATGGCCCAGCGATTAACAAAACAGCCTACTGACAGACAGGACGAGGGCTTTCATAATGCTGGGCGGCGCAAAATAACATGAAATGGCAGAAGATGGCGAGGTTGTACACTGATTCTGTGAAAGGATCCGACGGACTATGCACCCCCATATGCATACATGACCTTTAATTCTCGTGCACTTATAATACCAGGTCATTGCGTTGTCAAAATATTAGAAGAGGATCTGATCAGGTACGAGGCTGATCGATAGGAATGGGTGGCCTCCATTCTTATATCCTATCACGATGCATGCAGCCAACGCAAATGGACATCTTAGATTAATAACAGATTAGACATGGCTGGCATTGTGCACATGGTGGCGGGCAGAAACGTATGCATCCAACTGCTTCCTGTTCCGTAACCGTCTGTTCTGTTTGGCTCTTCCAAAGTGTTCCGTTCGTTCTAGCATAGCATAGCAGTACATTACATGTGCATGAGCACCCCTTGAACATTCACTTCTTGCAATGAAATCCCGCGTGCCCTGGCCGGCCCACAAAATTCCTTCCAACTATCTAAATTAAACCAGATGGAAAAATATTATTATATATTTATATAAAATTTATGAATAGTTAGTTATTCAAGAATTTTTTTTTCCTATATTATATTTTAATTTCATAATATTTATAAAGTTATTCATTTTCTTTCCTATCCACTCATTAAAATTATGAAAATTAAAAAAAATATTCAAATCAATATAAAAATAAAATGTTAAAAAATCAATTAAGTATTTTTTATCATTTTTCTTAAAGTTTCATGGACTAGCATCATCATCATTGTCAACATTGTTGTTGTGGTAGTTATTCTTGTTATCATCATCCTCATGTTCATTCTTATTATCATGGTTATCATCTAAAATGTTTTATTTTTTAATCTATTTTGCATAGAGAGTGATCAAATACCTAAAAATGCAAACATATCATTTTCTTAGTTTTTTCACTTTTGCTGATTTGATCTCTATTAGGTGCATGATTGATTAGGAGTAGATTGAGAGTTCATATGGATTTGCATTGATCTTAATATCTATTCCATGTTTGAACTACATGTTGAGCATGGAATGGATTGATCATCTCCCTCGAATGAGAAACACACACTTAAAATGTTTTAATCAAGATCTATGAAACTTTGGACACATCATGTGTTTAAGTGGATCAAATCCTTTGAGATGCAAACCTTTCCTAGTGTTTTGGAGTCTAAAAACCTCTCGTCTTATTAGAGATCCGATGTTATGATGGATCTACACTTGTTATATATATATATATATATATATATATATATTCCATGTGTTGGCTCCATGTTGAGCATGGAAGGAATTATACATATTCCTCATAGCAATCTACACACTTTTAACACCACATGCAACTCCATGGTAAGCATTGAAATAATTACACATCTACCTCATACTCGAATATAAAAAGTACTATAAGCCAAATAATAATTCTTTTACATTCAATATATATATATATATATAGCATACTTTGAAATATTATTATTATTATTATTATTTTGAATATCAGTGTCAAATCCACAAGGAATTACAGATCTTCCCCATTATTTCTATGTAGGGATCAAATACCTAGAGGCTCAAACTTGTCCTTAGCTTTTGCACCTTAAAAGAGGTTTTCAATTATAGAGGTCTATCCATGATGGATTTGGATTTTAGATCTATTTAGGTTGGTTCTTAATGTGTGTGTGTGTGTGTGTGTGTTAACTCCATGCTTAGAGTGAAAGGAATTACTCATCTCTATTAAATCAGAAACACAACTAAAAATTTTAAGCCAAGATCTACCTTGACTCTACATCTTAACATTCCCTCACGTTTTTCACTCTTAATAAGGTTTGCAATTCTGATCAC
>ML776656.1:228225-292698 GCA_009831015.1 Picea engelmannii | reverse complement strand
CATTTCTTCTTGGTTTTTTTTAATAATAAGTTAGCGTCAATTCTTGTATTATTGAAAGTTATAATACAAAAAAGAAAAGGGGGATCTTTGATCTGTCAAAAAGGAAACTAGATCAAGAATCTCAGAGTTGTGTTTTTTAAGATCTAGGTCACCACCATTGGAAACCGACCTAGTCCTCCAAAAACGAGTTTGAAAAACTAAACCATAACATATACATAAAAGACATAACCATAAAACAAGGGTAGCTCCTACACTGAATACAACCTATGCTAGTCCAAGATGATGGGATGTCTTTCGTATCCATCATTTCTTGCTTCATTCTCCTTCCTCTTCTCCATCGTGTGCGTCTTCTTGATACAAGTTGGTGTTCTGCTCTGGTCTGCCGAAGTGATGTCCATGTGGTGGACACAGCGTAGGTAAAGGTGGAATTGTCCTACCATGCATTCCATTTTTTCCTTTTGGCTCCTCTAGTCCTCAACTAGTCTTTTTGTAATGGCCTCTAGGTGGGTGAGGCGACTCAGAATTTCTGTGAGCATGGTCCCTTCAGTCAACTCTCATCTTGCCTATCAACATTTTTGTTAACTTTAACATGTTATTTGCATAAATTGAAAGTATTTGTAGAGGATACCATCATTCCTTTTAATCATCCAAACTAAACTGGACGAACAAATTATTATATATTTATTTATTTATAAAATTTGTATATAGTTAATTATTCATGATTTAATTTTTGTTATGTTTATATTATATTTTTATTTTATATTATTTATAACATTATATATTTTCTATCCTATTGACTCATTAAAATTATGAAAATTAAAAAAAGTTTTTTCCAATATGTAGAATAATAAAATGTTAAAAAAAATCAATTATTTTTTTATCATTTTTCTTAACGTTTCATGGAATAGCATCATCATCATTGTCAACATTGTTATGGTTGTGGTTGTTATTCTTGTTACAACCATCTTCAGCTTCATTCATATTATCATGGATTACTCATCTGCTTCAAATTAGAAACACACACTTAAAATGTTTTAATCAAGTTCTCTAACATCCCGCTCTTGCGCACACTGAGCGAACTTATTATTTGAGGACACTTGCTTGCAAGTGATCCATATTATTATACTTTTGGGCATTTGGTTATGATTATGAGGCATTATGAATTGATGACATTTTATTTTGTTGTATTGACATAGACAAGTGCTATTACTCAGTTTTCCTAAGTGTGCAGGATTTTGGACCTTGAGGATGCAGAGTCATCAATGAAACCCCTTTGACACTGGACTGAATCATGCAATGGACTATTGGGGTTTGATTGTTATATATATGACATTTGTGCATCTGATTAGATGATATGATTATTTATATTATTATGACATGATTCGATGATGATGCAGGCTAACGATAGCTCGCCGACTAGACACACATGTGGAGTAGAGGGGTCATGCATGTCTAGCAGAGACGTTGAGGGAGAGGTGTGGAAAACAACCCTACCACATCCTACTAGCACTCTTTCCATGGATCGAACTGTAGGTTAACGATTACCTAGTTCGAGAAGATCCACAATGTCATGAGGGCCGACTGCGATAGTCACTCACGATGATTCTAAGGGGCACGCAATAAGGCAGGGGCATTATTACTTAGAGGCCTTTAGTCTACCACAAGATCACCTGACAAAGTATTGACTCCAAGGGTTTTTTATGTCTACCAAGTTAGTCAAGAGGCAAGTGGCACCCCTGGAGCACGTAGTGCGTCCTGAAGGATACGTTGCGCAAGGGAAACAAAATGAGGCGAGTGGCACCCTTGGAGCAACTAGTGCATCCCGAAGGGCACGCTGCGTTGTTATTTAATAAATGGATAAAACTAGATGGCCTTAGGACTAATAACGTGATAAGAAATACTTAACATGATTTCCCTAATAAAATGTCATCCATCCTAGGAAAATAAAGTCTAGGTCTAAGTGATACTTGTGACATTTTTTTTTTTTTATCTATTTATATAAAAACAAAAACAAACAAATAACTAAATAAATAATGATAATGATCATTAATCATGTGACGAGAAGGGGGTAAGTAATTCAATTAATTTATAAAAATCTTTTGGGGGATAAAATTTAGAAAGGGGGAAAACAGGGAAATAATTGTTGTTTTTTTTTTTTTTTTACTGGGGGAATCGACAACTCGCTGTTCTCGTACTCGCGTGACACGGGGTCGATCCCCAGGCGGCTACCACTATAACCCCAGGTGCAAACACCCACCCCGCAAGAATGGCGCATGAGTAAGTCCGGGTGAGAATCGAACATGAGACTTCATTTACAAATTTCCTTCCATTTACACGGCACTTGCCAATCCGTCTACACCCGTGCGGGCGGGGAAATAATTGTTTTATCGCATATGCTAATCAACAATTTATTAATTAAAAAGGAAGAGGGGAAAACATTAATTTTCTACACCTGCCAATTTTAGTTTTAAATGAAAAGGGAAAGAGGGAAATTTAAAAGAATTAGGAGACTAGGAAAAAGAAGGAAATATAGAAAGAAAGGGGAAACACAAGGAAAACGTAGAAAGACTAACTTAGTAAGGTATCTAGCATTTAAAAACTTTCTAAATTAAACTCAACTAGTAAATTAGTAAGGGGGTAAGTCATTAAAATGTGTAAGGGAATATGGGCACACCTAGGAACGATTCTAGAAATGCTTTTAGGTGGGTGAGGGAAATAGGATTAATTAATTATTTAAGGAAATTAATTTATGGTGCAATGAAGGGGATGGGTGACACTTGTGCAGGGAGGATTTTTATGAATTAAGTTATTGAACAATAAATTAAATGGAATTTTGGGAAAGTAAATGACTTAGAAACTCTATATAATAGAGGGTGAACAAGGATGATGGATCTCTTCTATGATGTGTAACGTTACGCTGCAAAATTTTAGACTTGACTGACTTAGCTTATGGGAGTTGGGATACCCAACTCGGTGAGGAGTGGTAGCTTGGCCTTGTGAGGCGAGTTGGGAGCTAGGTGTTCTCTATTTTAGTGTGTGTGGCCCATTTGCGGCTCGGGGGGATAAGGAGGGAGAAGATTATCCCTAGCGCTGGCTAGGAGATATCGAAGAAGTCTCATCGGTCGACAAGTGGGAGCTGCATGGAGCACGTGGGATAACGAATCAGAGAGAATGACTTGGGCTACTGTACGCTTAAATGATACTTCATGGTAGATTCTTATTATACCTCACACTTTCAATTCTGTATTTTAATTGGGTAAGGAATGTCGACTTATCATTTTAACTAAGAACTTAATTTCCCATATCCTTAAGCTCATTGTTGATTGATTCCATTAGCTTTCGATCCTTGATGTTGTGACTGTCCGATTGGTTTTATTGATTTGTGATGAGTTCGCTCTTTTACTTTGCCCTCATCCCTAACTCATCAGTCCACACCTGAGTAGTCGATTAGGTGTCGGATTGACGGTCGTCACTTCGGTGTTAATAGATCTATAGATCCTAATGCCCTGCATTTCTGTGCATGGATGATGAGCGAAGAATGTGTTTCCCAATCGTCTACCCCTTGTCGATAGTTCCTGATTGATGAATTGCCTTGATCATTTTATGAATGAGTACTTCTATGATTGTTATCCTTCTTTCCACAATCCTCTTATTACCCTCCGTGTTTGATGAAATGATCTCTACATTTTAATGAAATGATATCTATGATTTTAAATGAATGTCATCGACAATTTTAACGTTTTTCCAGTCAAATCATTGCGTGGATTTTAGACATCTGGTCTTCCTTTACTGTGCAAGTTTCACCTTACGTTTTCACACCTATGGCCAATGATTTTACCTATGCACTTTAATTTGACTCGATTGATAGTCTTTAAAGTATTTTGATTGCATTTTAATTCTTTTTCTCTGTGTTTCTGAGTTGTATTTTTGCCTACGTATATACTGTGTAATGGGTAGCGCTTTGCGGTGTCAATAGTGGTGGTTTTACTATGCGATTGGGGGCGTATCTATTGTTCTTATACCTGCACTTTATTTTAACCTTGTGACCATGCATTTAAACATACAGCGAGATCTCCCCTTGAGCACCTGCATCTTTTTCCCTTGAACAACCATGAAAGTTTACTGGAATGCCTTCATAAATTTTTATTTTGTATTGGAGAGGGGGGGGGTGTAGTCGTTGTGAATAGGGGTACACTACTAAGTGTTTGATCACACCTTTTTTTTGGTGCTTGGGGCTAGGATAAATTACTTATAATTACTAGCAATTTTACCCTTCTGTAGACTGCCATTAAATAAGAGACATATGTTTTCCTTCACATCATTAAACAACAATTTATTTTGGTTAACAACGATTTTGGGATTGGTTCATGGGCTATGATGTAATGACACTACACTGAAAATGATTCTGCAGATAATATGCACTAGCTATTTTTTTCTTTCTTTAAGTAACAACTATTATATTCGCTAGATGATAGCCATAGATTGACCATCATTGTGGTGTAACAGTATTACCCTCTTTCACTGACAACGATTGAGCATTACTGGGCCATGATTCCACCTGTAACCTATGATCGCGTTTTAGATATTCGTTGGCTGTGTCTTACCCACTAGCATTCATGTGACCACCTACGTTTTTACCATTGTAAATCATGGTGATCTACCGCAAGTTATTTATCAATGCTGTGTAATATCTCATAGCTGCATTTTGGCATTTGTTAGTCCTTATTATTCCATATCTCTATACAATTGCATTTTGTATATATATAGCTGCATAAATAATATATATAGTTGTGTGTAAGTAAAAGCTGTGTGTAGGTAATATTTATATATATTACTTGTTTATTTGTTTTTGTGTAAATAATATATAGTTGCGTTTTGTACACATTGATTATTATAAAGCAATTGGGGATTACTATTGGTTATACATTGATTTATTTACATGGATGATTATACCTCAAATTAAATTAATAGATAGCTTGATATTACTCATAAGTTTTATTTGTGTATTGGACATTTGGTTAAAGCTTCATTACGGTTAATAATGATGACAACGTTAGGAAATTAGTATTCTGAATAAAGTCATATTTATAGAAAATTTAATTACTATGGTTATGTTGTTATATATTAGTAAATTGCTAAAGTAGATGGTATTTAATTTGTAATGTAGACTTGTATCTAATTTACAATTTGGGCTTGTAATTAATTTGCAATTTAAACTTGTCAAATTCAATGTTAATTTAGAATCATAAATTGTGGACTAATTGAAATTTGAATTGCTATTTAGATTGGTAACGGATCTTAAATTAGATTGAAGGTATTAACTAATGTAGACTTGATTAATGGTTAGGTTGTTGATGAAGTCGTGTATTGGATTGCGTTCTTCCTTTGTTATCATTTTCTTGTGTCTTGTCAACCTGTTTCTTGGGGTATGGGTGTGGTATTCTTATCGGTAATCGACTCCTAGCACGTCGAATTTATCTAGAGTCCTTGATCCAAATAGGATGTGTCGAGCCAAAATTATAATCGTGCCTATCACCTGGGGATGCCATGATTCCTAATGAGGGGATCATTGCGTGCCCTAATGGATAGAGGTGATTGATAACTTGGTTGGGGTCTGTACTTCCCGTTGTGGGTTTGCTAATCGGGTAAGTTCGATGTTGGCTCTTGGGTTGTAACGCCTTCTTGTGTTAGGTTGCGCGCCATTGAGGTTCTAGTGAACTGGTCGTCAAGGCCATCATTTCGGGATGGGGATGTTGTCCCTTAGCTAGTAGGTATGGTCATGTAGTTTCAGGCAGGTAGTCGTTCTCCTTGTTGTTCTATGCACGTTCGACTTGTTTCTTTTGTGCCAATGCACATAGTCATAGAGGTATTTTTCTTGTTTGGTGGGCATGGTGCTCATCATCGGGTTTGTTGTCTAGCTGTAATCGTTGTTTTCATCCTATCAAAAAATATAAAAAAATTACATCTTCTGCTTTGCTTGTAGTCGTAATGACTGGGGTCGTTACATATGGTATCAGAGCAGGTTCAACCCATGACTTGGGATCACTACGGATTTTGTTGATATGATATTGATAATAATGTTTCTAGTTAATTTGACTTGTATTCGTGTAGGTAATAATGGTTAGAGGACATCTTGGAGGGAGACGAAAAGGTGTTAGGGGAGGAGGCACGATGCCTCCAGTAGCATCCATGCCTAAGGGGTCCAACCCCCAGGGAGACGAACAGGTTGTCGGGCAGGAGCACATAGCGGTTGGTGATGTGGTTGGACTAATGAGATATTTTCAGTGCATGTTTGAGGCACTGATCATCTGTTTGGACAGAGATGAGGCCAGGGCACCGACACCCGCTGAGGGTCGACCGTGCACTCCAGTCAATACTTGTAGCTTTCATCGCGAACTCGAGAAGGTCAAATTTCTTGAGTTCTTTGGTGCCGCAGATGGCGTAGTCATCGAGGCATGGTTGGATAATATGGCAATGTGCTTTACACTTCGCAACTATACCTCCAACATGAATGTCTGCATGGTGTTCCTTCAACTAAAGGGAAGCGCTCTTCTATGGTGGAAGACACTCCTGCCACAATTGAACATGACTGTCGAAGATGTGTCATAGGAATTGTTCGAGGAATGGTTCTGAGAGAGGTACCTATCAGAGGAATTCATTGAGAATCATCTCAACGAGTTCAACACGTTACAACAGGGTAGCCGTATGGTGCTCGAGTATGAGGCATGTTTTATGGAGTTTCTTTAGTATGATCTACATCTTAATACTGAGAAAGTTAAGGTCAAAAGGTTCTTGTTTGGCCTTAATGGAATCATACGTGCAAAGGTTAGGATTTTTATGCCTCAAACCTTGCATGATCTCGTCCAGAAGGCCCTGATAGTAGAGACATAGCTTGTCAGCGACGATCTGAGTAGGACTCCAAGGAGACCAGTAGGGCAGGTGTCATCTGGTGCGCTGCAGCATCAGACACCAGCCAGACATATGCCATGATATCGTGGCTTCTAGAGGGGATCCACTTTCACTACAACTCAACGACCAATGCCTCAGTAGCAAACTCCTTACCGAGGACCACCACATCAGCAACATCAACGACTGCAACAACAACAACTTAGGCTTGTTCAATATAATAGACAAGGATTCTAGGTGGGTGGGACGTCAGCTTCTACTTCGGGTACCAGGAGTAGTGGACCAAAGAAGGGGTGTTGGATGTGTGGGGAGCCACACTACTAGTGCGACTGCCCAGTGGAGAGGACTAGAGTGTCAGGAGATTTGGTCAAGGCCCATCAGATTCATGCAATAGTGAATAACCACCAGGTAGAGCACTAGTCAATTGTGTTCAAGACGTCAGGTACCATCGCTAACCATACCCTTAGTATTTTGATAGATTTTGATCCTACCGAGAATTTCATTTCTAGTGTAGTGCTAAAAGGAATTAAGGTAAAGGCAGCCGATCAGGATGATTTTACCTTTGTAGAGATGGCTTCAGGAACCAAACAAAAGGTTGGAGGCATCGTTATGGGATATACCATTAACCTGGGAGAGTTTTTCACCAGGGCCAACCTGTACATCACGATCTTAGGATCTTATGACGTCGTGATCGATATGGACTGGTTGAAATCGCATGAGGTGATACTCAACTATAATATGAAACAGTTGATCTTGGTCGATGAAGAGGGACAAGGACGAGTGATTGTAGGATGGAACCAAGGAGTTTCCCTGAGGTTCATCTCTTCCTTACAACTACAGAAGAGCATGCGCATGGGATGTAAGCTTTATGTGATCCTTGTGTTAAATGAGAAGGGAGTAGCAGAAGGTCTAGAACAACTTCCGGTGGTGAGAGAGTTTGCATACATCTTTCTAGAGGAGTTACCTAGGATGTTGTTGTAGAGGGAATTAGAATTTACCATAGACCTAAAACTAGGGACTGAACCAATAGTGAGAACGCCTTATTGTATGTCAACCCCAGAGTTACAGTAGTTGATAATGCAACTGAAGGAATTGTTGGACCTAGGAATTATATGTCCAAGTGTGTCATAGTGGGGAGCGCCTATTATTTTCATACGAAAGAAGGATGGGTTATGGAGGCTCTACATTGACTATCGTCAATTGAACAAGGCAATGATCAAGAATCAATATTCGTTGCTGAGGATTGAAGATCTATTCAATCAAATGAAGGGTGTGATAGTGTTCTCAAAGATCGATTTGCGATCAGGGTATCACCAGTGATGGATCAAGGAGGATGGTGTCCCTAGTACTACCTTTAAGATGAGGTTTGGACATTACAATTTTACTGTTTTATCATTTGGAATGACAAATGCCCCAGGGGTATTTATGAGTTTTATGAATGGGGTGTTTCATGAGTACTTGGATAAGTTTGTCTAAGTATTCATTGACGATAGAGGAGCATGAAGAGCACTTGTGCTTGGTACTACAGTGTCTGCGAGACCACAAATGTATGAGAAGTTTTCCAAATGCTTGTTTTATCAATAGAAGATTCACTACTTATGGCATGTCATCTCCGACGAAGGTATCTTCATGGATCCAAAAAAGGTTGAGCCTATTATGGAATGGCCTGCATCGGTGAATGTCTCGGAAGTGCGCATCTTCATTGGTTTAGTAGGATACTATCGATGGTTAATCGAGGGATTTCCAAAGATAGTGAATCTGATCATGGAGTTGCAGAAGAAGAACAAGAATTTAGTTTGGACCGAGAAATGCATGGAATATTTTCAGAGGCTCAAGGAACTTTTGAAAATTACACCAATACTAAAGGTCCCTGACATGGACATGAAATTTTTGGTATTTTAGGCAGAGTCTTGATGCAACATCTCAGGGAAACTGAGAAGGCATGAGGAGAACTATGCGACACATGATATGGAGTTGTTAGCCATTGTTTATTCCTTGAAGGTTTGGAGACACTACTTAGTTGGACAAAAATATGAACTAAAGATGGACCATTGTGGACTACAACACATCTTTATGCAATGCAAGCTAAACGTGCGACAACATCATTGGTTGGAACTGTTTAGCAAGTATGATTTCAAGATTTCTTACATAAAAGGAACAATGAACACAGTGGAAGATGCATTGAGTCAGAGACCACGCATCTTTTTTGTAATACCTCTCCAGATGAATCTATGTGAAAATATTCTAACTTTACAACTCAAGGATGAGTGGTACAAAGAGGTCAAGGGTTTTATCAAACAAAACACAATGATGGTATCGAGATTTGAGGGATTTACATTTGAAGACGATGGATTATTGAGGTTTAAAAATCATATTTACATAGCATCGAATGACGAGTTGAGGAGTTTGAACCTAAACAAGGCTCATAGGGCAGTGTACATGGACCACCTGTGAGTCATGAAGATGAGGGAAGACCTCAAACCCTTATTCTTCTCGAAGGGAATGAAGGCAGACATAGTTAACTATGTGGCCCGATGTCTAGAATGTCTGCAGGTAAAGGCTAAACATAGACATCCAATAGGATTAATATAGCCACACGTTATTCCAGAATCGAAATGGAAGGTCATTTCGATGTATTTCATTGTTGGATTGTCGCTAACGACAACGATACACGACTTGATTTTTGTGGTAGTCGACACTCTGATGAAGAGTGCTCATTTTATTCCTGTGCATACTACGTATCAGGCCCTTGGCATAGCTAGAGTTTTCATCAGTGAGATTGTGAGGATGCATGGCGTGCCTAAAAGGATTATATCCAATCGAGGATCGATTTTTACTAGACGATTTTGGACTAGTTTCCAAGAGGCCTTGGGAACCCAACTTAACTTCAGTACTGCGTATCACTTGGAGACTGATGGGTATACCGAAAAAATGAACCAGACCTTGCAGTACATGTTGCACATGTACGTGATGAACCAATAAAAGCATTGGGAAGAAGTATTTCCACTTGTGGAATTTTATTATAACAATAGTTGCCAAAGCACCCTTAATATGTCGTCTTTCAAGTTCCTTTATGGGCGACCATGTGGGACGCCTTTGAGTTTGGATCGGCTTGAGGATAGGGTCATGGTGGGACCATAAGTGATCCAAGAGATGGAAGAGAAAATGAAAACAATAAGACAAAGGATTAAAGAAGTGAAGGATCGACATAAGATTTATGTCGATTGTGGAGAGGAAGGGGTCTATGGTCTATCGACTAGACTTGCCTAATTCTTTGAGGTGTATGCATGATGTTTTTCACGTATCTGTTTTGAGACATTATATTAGTGATCCTACATATGTTATTGGCATGAGTTCCTTGCAGGTATCGTACAAGAGGGCGCTCATGGTTGAGTCGATCTGCATCCTGGATCATCGTATATGACAACTACGACGTCGAACAGTAGATCAGGTCAAGGTCCAATGGAAAAAATATAGTCCGCACTTGATGACCTGGGAGGATGCATATGATATGCAACAACAATATCCATTTTTTTTGATAGATAGACTTATGATACTGTGATACACATTGTTTCGACACTTATATACTGTGAAACTTCAGGACGAAGTTTAGACCAAGAGGGGGTGTATGTAACATCCCGCTCTTGCACACACTGAGTGAACTTATTATTTGAGAACACTTGCTTGCAAGTGATCCAGATTATTATACTTTTGGGAATTTGATTATGATTATGAGGTGTTATGAATTGATGACATGTTATTTTGTTGTATTGACATAGACAGGTGCTATTGACTCGGTTTTCCTGAGTGTGTAGGATTTTGGACATTGAGGATGCAGAGGCATTGATGAAACCCATTTGACTTTCGACCGAGTTGGAGAGTGGAATATTGGGGTTTGATTGTTGTATATATGACATTTGTGCATCTGATTAAATGACATGATTATGGATATTATTCTGACATGATTCGTTGATGATGTAGACTAATGATAGCTTGTCGAACAAACTCACATGTGGAGTAGAGGGGTCACGCATGACTACCAGAGATGTTGAGGGAGAGGTGTGGACAACAATTCTACCACAACCTACTAACACTCCCCTTGTGTATCAAACTGTAGGTTAATGATTACCTAGTTCAAGAAGACCCATGATGCCATGAGGGATGATTGCGACAATTGGTCACGATGATTCTAAGCGGCACGTAATAAGGAAGGAGCCTTATTCCTTAGAGGCCCTTAGTCTCCCACAATATAACCTTGTGGATTTATGACTCTAGGGTTTTTTTATGTCTACCAAGTCATTCAAGAGGCGAGTGGCACCCTTGGAGCACATAGTTTGTCCTGAAGGGCACGTCGCGCAAGAAAAACAAAATGAGGCGAGTGGCACCCTTGGAGAACCTAGTGCATCCTGAAGGGCACGTCACATTGTTATTTAATAAATAGATAAAACTATATGGCCTTATGACTTATAACATGATAAGAAAGATTTAAAACAATTTCCCTAATAAAATGTCATGCAGCCTAGGAAAATAAAGTGTAGGTATAAGTGATACTTGTGACAATTTTGTTTTATATATTTATATATATATATAATTAATAATAATAATGATAATCATCCTTAATCATGTGTCAAGAAGGGGGTAAGTAATTCAATTAATTTATAAAAATATTTTCGACGATAAAATTTAAAAAGGGGAAAAAAGAGGAAATAATTGTTTTATCACATATGCTAAACAAAAAATTATTAATTAAAAAGGAAGAGGGGAAAAAGCTAATTTTATACACCTGCCAATTTGAGTTTTAAATGAAAAGGGAAAGAGGGAAATTTAAAAGAATTAGGAAACTAAGAAAAAATAGGAAACATAAAAAGAAAGTGGAAACACAAGGAAAAAGCAGAAAGACTAACTTAGTAAGGTATCTAGCATTTAATAACTTTCTAAATTAAACTCAACTAGTAAATTTGTAAGGGGGTAAGTCGTTAAAATGTGTAAGGGAATATGGGGACACCTGGGAGCGATTCTAGGAATGCTTTTAGGTGGGTGAGGGAAATAGGAGAAATTAATTAATTAATTAAATTAATTTATGTTGTAATGAAGGGGATGGGTGACACTTGTATGGGGAGGATTTTTATGAATTAATTTATTGAACAATAAATTAAATGTAATTTTAGGAAAGTAAATGACTTAGAAACTCTATATAAAGGAGTGAGGAGAAGGATGATGGATCTCTTCTATGATACATAACGTTACCTCGTAGAATTTTAGACTTGACTGACTTAGCTTATGGTATTTGGGATACCTAGCTCGGTGAAGAGTGGTAGCTTGGCCTTGCGAGGAGAGATAGGAGTTAGTTGTTCTCTGTTTTAAAGTGCATGGCCCCCTTGCAGTGCAAGGGGCTAAGGGGGAAGAATATTACCCCTAGCGTTAGCTGGGAGGTACCAGTGAACTCTCATCGATTGGCACGCGGGAGCTGCATGGAGCACGTAGGATAACGACTCAGAGAGAACGACTTGGGATATGGTATGCTTTCTTCAAAATGCATGGTAGATTCTTATTATACCTCACACTTTAAATTATGTATTTTAATTGGGTAAAGAATGTTGACTTAGCATTTTAAGTGATAACTTAATTTTCCATAGCCTTAAGCTCATTGTTGATTGATTCCCTTAGCTTTTGATCCTTGATGTTGTGACTGTCCAGTTGGTTTTATTGATTTGTGATGAGTTTGCACTTTTACTTCGCCCTCGTCCCTACATAATTAGTCCATGCCTGAGCAGTCGGCCAGGAGCCGGATCAACAATCGTCACTTCGGTGTTAATAGACCTATAGATCCTAATGCCCTTCTTTTCTGTGCGTGGATGATGAGCGAAGGATGTTTTTCTTAGTCCTCTACCTCTTGTCGATAGTTCCTGATTGATGGATTTCCTTGCTCCTTTTGCGAGTGTGTACTTCTGCAATTGTTATCGTTACTTCTGCGATCCGCTTATTACCCTCTACGTTTGATGAAAGGATCTCTGGATTTTAGTGAAATAATATCTATGATTTTAAATGAATGTCGTCGAAAATTTTAATGCTTTTCCAGGGAAATTCCTTTGTGGCTTTTATACATCTGGTCTGCCTTTACTATGCAAATTTCACCTTACATTTTCACACTTGTGGTCAGCGATTTTACCTTTGCACTTTAATTTGACTCGATTGACAGTTTTTAAGGTATTTTGACTGCGTTTTAATTATTTTTCTCTGCGTTTCTGAGTTTTATTTTTGCCTGCGTATACACTGTGTAATGGGTAGCGCTTTGTGGTGTCAATAGTGGTGGTTCTACTGTGTGATTGGGGGTGTAGCTACTGTGCTTATACCTGTGTTTTATTTTAACCATCTCACAACAAGATCTCCCCTTCAGTGCCTAAATCTTTTTCCCTTGAACAACCATGAAAGTTTATTGGACTACCTTCATAAATGTTTACTGTGAATCGGAAAGGGGGGGGGGGTGTAGTTGGTGTGAATAGGAGTGCATTTCTAAGTGTTTGGTCATGCCCTTATTTTTGTGCTTGGGGTTGGTAGAAATTACTTAGAATTACTAATGATTTTACCCTTCTGTAGACTACCATTGAATAAGAGACAGTTGTTTTCCTTCACAACATTAAACAACAATTTATTTTGGTTAACAATGATTTTGGGATTGGTTCCTCGGCTATGATTTAATGACACTACAGTGACAATGATTCTCTAGATAGTATGCACTGACTATATTTTTCTTTCTTTAAATAATAGTTATTATATTTGCTAGATGATAGCCATATATTTCCCATGACTGTGGTGTAACAATATTACCCTCTTTTACTGACAATGAATGAGCATTATTGGGCCACGATTCCACCTGTAACCTATGATTGTGTTTTATATATTTGTTGACTGCATCCTACCCGCCAGCATTCATGTGACCACCTACGTTTTTACTAGTGTAAAACATGGTGATCTACCGTGAGTTATTTATCAATGTTGTGTAATATCTCATAGTTGTGTTTTGGCATTTGTTAGTCCTTCTTATTCCATATCTCTATACAATTACGTTTTGTATATATATAGTTGTGTAAATAATATATACAGTTGTGTGTAGGTAATATTTATATATATTACTTATTTATTCATTGTTGTGTAAATAATATATAGTTGTGTTTTGTACACATTGATTATTACAAATCGATTTCTTATTACTATTGGTTATACATTGATTTATTTATATGGATGATAACACCTCAAATTAAATTAATAGACAGATTGTTATTACTCATCATTCTTATTTGTGTATTGGACAATTGGTTAAATCTTCATTACGATTAATAATGCTGACAACGTTCGGGAATTAATGTTGTGAATAATGTCATATTTATAGCAAGTTACATTACTATGGTTATGTTCATGTATATTGGTAAATTGCTCAATTAGATGGTATTTAATTTGTAATGTAGACTTGTATCTAATTTAAAGTTTGGGTTTGTAATTAATTTGCAATTTAGACTTGTTGAATTTAATGTTAATTTAGAATTGTAAATTGTGGACTAATTGAAATTTGGCTTGCTATTTGAATTGGTAATCGACGTTAAATTAGATTGAAGGTATTGACTAATTTAGATGTGATTAATAGTTGGGTTGTTGACGAAGTCGTGTATTGTCTTGCGTTCTTCCTTTGTTTTCGTCTTCTTGCATCTCATTGACCTATTGCTTGGAGTATGGGTGTGGTCTTCTTATCGGTATTCGGTTCCTAGCGGATCAAATTTATCTAGAGTCCTTGATCTAGATATGATGTGTCTAGCCAAGATTATAATCGTGACTATCTCCTGGGGATGGCATGATTCCTGACGAGGGGATCATTCTTTGGCCTATTGGATATAGGCGATTGATAACTTGGCTCGGGTTTGTACTTCTCATTGTGAGTTTATTAATCTGGTAAGTTCATTGTTGGCGCTTGGGTTGCAATGCCTTCTTTCGTTTGGTTGCACACCACCGAGGTTCTAGTTAATTGGACGTCGAGGGCATCGTGTCAAGATTGTGGTGTTGTCCCTTAGCTAGTAGGTGTGGTCATGTAGTGTCGGGTGGGTAGTCATTCTCCTTGTTGTTCTACACACCTTTGCTCAATTGCTCTTATGCCAATGCGCGGAGTCATAGAGGTCTACTACCTGTTTGGCGGGCGTGGTGCTCGTCATCGAGTGTGTTTTCTAGCTATAATCATTGTTGTCATCCTGTCCAAAAGAGAAAGAAAAAATTGCATCTTCTACTTCACTTGTAGTCGTAACGACTGGGGTTGTTACAAGTTCAGTCAAACTTTGGACATATCATGGTCTAAGATGGATCAAATCCTTTGAGGCTTTTCACCTGGATGGTGAGGAAAAAACTCCCCACCCCTACCAATTGACATACAACCACTTGACTTCCAACATATATATATATATATATATATATATATATATATATATATATATATACCTTTTCACTCTAAAAGAGGTTTTCAATTATAGAGCTTTTGTGCATGATGGATTTGGATTTTATATAGATTTAAATTCTTTCTTAATATACATATATGCCATGTGTCAACTCCATGTTCATAATGAAAGGAATTACTCATCTCCCTCAAATGAGAAACACACAGTTAAAATATTTTAACCAAGATCTATCAACTTTGGTGGCATGATAGATCCAAAGTTATCATGGATTACACTAGTTCTTTATATATATATATATATATATATATATATAATAGAGTGGGGTAGGGGGTATGGTATGTACCCCTCAGTAGAATTTACCAGTCAAAATCAACATGTCATGTGTCAACTAAATGTTTAGGATAGAAGGAATTACACATCTACTTCATGAAATATTCTTTTTATTGTGCTATACAAAACACCTTTCTACCCATTAACAATGTGTAGGAAACCAAACATATCAAGGTTTCAACATATGTTATTGTTTAATGAAAATTAATTCTCAACGCTAGATCTATCATGCATCAAGAAGGATCAAATACATAGATGTGCAAAAAAAAAGTTTGCACTTTTATGGATTTGATCCCTCTAGGTGTGATTTATTTAGAGTCAAAATGGATTTATGTTGGTTTTGTGTGTGTGTGTGTGTGGAAACCCCATGTTGATCATTTATTCATCTCAACACACTATTCAAATGTGTTAATCAAGTTCCATTTAAAATTTGGATCTATCATGGACTCAGAGTGATCAAATCCCTTCAAGTGCAAATCTTTCCTCATGTTTTAGACTCCCAAAAAGTTTTTCACCTCTCCTCACATGATAAATGGATCTACACATGTTGTATATATATATATATATATATATATATATATATATATATATATATATATATATATATATATATATATATATGACACTTATCAACTTTATGTTAAACATGGAAGAAATTACGCATCTCTCTTATATTGAGCATAGCACCATCTAACACTTTTAACCATAACATTAATCAAATTTTATAAATTAATAAATTTGTTGCACTATATTTTCATCAAAACAATTTTACTTTACAATTTTGTTTATTAAATTTTGTAATTTCAACCATTTAATTTTTTTTATATGAATTATATAAAAAACTCATAACTAAATCTAGTTTATTAGAAGATTAATTTACTTGTCAATTAGATTTAGTAGGGGTGGTTTAGACGACCATTACTACTATTACTACTATTACTACTAATAATAATCTAATTTTAAGGTCATAATAAAGTAGAAGCAAGGGACCCCTCAACAATAAATTTATAGATGAAAAATTAATTTTTAATAATCAAATTTTATAATTGAATAAATTTGATGCATTAAATTTTTGTTAAAGCAATTTTATGTTACAATTTTTATTATTAAAATTTGTAATTTCAACCATTTAAATATATATATATAAATTATATAAAAAAACTTATAAGTAGATTTAGTTTATTAAAAGATTAATTTACTTATTAATTAGATTTAATAGGAGTGGTTTGGTAAAATAATTGTTATCTTTCATATTTAATTTAGTCAAGTTGAGGCCATAACCAATATATTATTACAATAGATTTAAGGATTTTAGATCATTATTAAGATTTCCTTTAATAGATTTATATGTTTTTTAATAACAATTAACTTTTGTACACATAAAACACAATATCACATATTTAAATCTCATCCTTAAAAACAATTTTTATTATTTATTTTAATTTCTTTTAATTAAAAAATAATATAATATAAAATTTCAGATAAAATAAACGAATTAAATAATAACATTTCACAAGTAGTCACATTGAACTTACGTCATTGTTTCAGGAAAATTAATTAAGTGATACAAACCATATTTAATTTGTAGCTGACACATTTTAGTGTGCTGCTATTACGAATATACAAATACTTTAGTAGATTAGTGAAACATAAGTGCATATAATAAACAAACAAAACAATACATAGTAGTCAGCAGAAGACACTCGATACAATTTTGTAAGAATGTCAGCAGCAACGAAGGAGATTACCATTAATCATGGAATTTTCTGAAAATACTTAAGCGTTTTCTCTTGGTGCTCTAATATGGTTGACCTATATCTATAGAAAAAAATGTTGATTATTTGAGTAAATCTTATTTGATGTTGATTATTTGATGTTGATTATTTGAGTAAATCTTGCATGATGTTGAATCCATTTTCTGAAAATACTTAAGCGTTTTCTCTTGGTGCTCTAATATGGTTGACCTATATCTATAGAAAAAAATGTTGATTATTTGAGTAAATCTTATTTGATGTTGATTATTTGATGTTGATTATTTGAGTAAATCTTGCATGATGTTGATTATTTCAGTATTGACGAATATGTTACAATTTGTACATATTAATTATTACTCATGTGTCTTGATAAGTGTATGAAATGGCATGTTGGTGGTAGAGGATGTTATTTGTGTTCAACAATATGTAAATTATTTGAGTATTGACGAATATGTTACCATTTGTACATATTAATTATTACTCACGTGTCTTGATAAGTGTATGAAATGGCATGTTGGTGGTATGTAAATTATTTGAGTATTGACGAATATGTTACCATTTGCACATATTAATTATTACTCATGTGTCTTGATAAGTGTATGAAATGGCATGTTGGTGGTAGAGCATGTTATTTGTGTTCAACAATATGTAAAGGAAAAAGTAAAAAACAATGGAATACAAAAATTTTTATAACAGTTGCAAGTTATATTAATAAATAATTGTTTAAGATTTTGAAAATTTTAATAAAAGGTGTAATTTATTTTATTGGATGTTGTTTGATATATTGATTGCTATTAAAGAGATTCTAGTGAAAATAGTACATTAAGAAACAGTTCAAATAAACAGTTCAAATAGAAAAATAAACATAAATCTTGTAAAATTCTAAGATCAACTTAAATATAATAATGAATTATAAAGTTTTAGGACTACAACTCAACATTTACTTTTGAATTTTTGATACTACTAATGATAATACTACATTGGGCCTTGTCCCTAATGGAAGGATTCTCGGAACTACTTAAATGGGATGGTCAGAAAACAAGGTGATGACCTATAAACCATGCTCCAACCAATCAAACTAATCAAATTTATGAAACACAATGGGACTCAAAATATTACATAGTGTTTTAAACAAAATTGAATCTTTTTAAAAAATATGCAAGATGATGTGAAGTCAACCAAACATGTATCCTTAAATTTAGAAGCAAATTAAAGTTGATCCAAGTTTTTTATTCTAGCATTCATGTGGTTGTTTAGTATTAGAAAATAATGTTTATTTTATTATTATTTATTATTTCTAATAATATTATTAGAAAATAATGTTTATTTTATTTTTTTTATTTAAAAATTTATTAAATTTTTTATTAGAAAATAATGTTTATTTTATTTCTTTTATTTAAAAAATTATTAGAATTTTTATATTGTTATTATTGTAAACAATTTTATTATCTACAATGTATTTATTGCATATTATTAATCTTACTAACATTTTATGGTGTATAATACATTAATTGTAAAGGTATCAATTTAAATATAACTGATTTTGAATTATTTAAAATATATTATTAATTAAAATATATTTAAAATTGAAAAAATTAATTTATTTAATGATGTGTAGTATATTAATTGCAGAAGCATTAGATTAAATATAACTTTATTTTGAATTTTTTTAAATTTATTATTAATTATAATATATTTTAAATTAAAAAAAAAAAAAAAATTTAAATAAAAATTATTTAAAAAAATCATATTTAAAAAAATTATGTTTGATCATATTTATAAATGATTTTGGATTTAAATTTAACACTTTAGAATTATCAAATATCTAATACTAACACAGCCGCTAACTCGCGGCTGAAAACGCCAAAAGGTTAAATCCCTATTATACAAAAATATAATATGCTAAATCCCTGAGAATCGAGAGTTAGTTGCTGTGCAAATTAAAACATATTTGACAGAAATATGTTAAATACCTATTATTATTATTATATGTTTAAGACCTAAGTCAAATTTTTGTAATTTATATTTTATGTTTTATACTATTGGTTATGAACGGCAAAATAATATGAACGGCAAATAATATTTAAAGATTAAACATGCTTTCATAATTTACAATTATTAACATACAGATATTAACATACAGATTTGTTTAATTTACCCACAATTTATACAAACGCTAACCATACCTTTATGAGACACGATTTATACAAATCCTTACCATAACTCTATCAGACACGATTTACACACATTAAACCAAGAATGCAAAGTTTGAAACGGTGCTCTTGGAATTCGAATTCCGATTATAGCCTGAACCCCACCCAGCAAAGATTGATCCGACAATCTCAACGCGTTTCGAGTAGGTAACGGGTATACGATCCCACCCACCAAACATTGACCCAACAATGTCAACACGTTTGGAGTAGGTGAGGGGTATCCACCCATATATAAGATTAAGTCTATATTAATTCCTAATATTAAAAATCACGACTTATTTATTTATTTGTTCACGAAATCACGACTATTAATTCCTAATATTAAAAATCACGAAATCACGACTTATTTATTTATTTGTTCAAAAAAATCCGGCGACATAAATGAATTTTTAAACGCGGAAGAAACACATACATGGTTTTAGTGTATGTAATTGATTGATAAAACTCCAAGGAAAAAAAAGCCAAAAAAGTTATAACTTTTAAATTACGTCCACCACTTATTAT
Source organism: Picea engelmannii (assembly GCA_009831015.1). Taxonomy (NCBI): domain Eukaryota; kingdom Viridiplantae; phylum Streptophyta; class Pinopsida; order Pinales; family Pinaceae; genus Picea; species Picea engelmannii. The sequence goes on along the minus strand of ML776656.1, from coordinate 272,553 downwards.
TTATTGTGAATAAAATGCGCATTAAGAAAATGAAACGGGCGTACAGGTGAGGAAAGACAGAAAATGAAAAGCCGCATGTACAGTCAGAAAATGAAGGGACAACTGAGTGAATCGATAGCTGAGGAAATACAAACGTGGTAATCCCAAAGGTTAATCATTTAAACGTGGCAATCATATAGTGATGCAGTAATTCCTTAATATGATTAGGTAAATGTAAAAAAGTAAACAGGTTAACGGATGCATTAAAAAATACAAGGAAGTTATGAAGAGTAAATCACATTCATTGATTTAGGAGGACTACTAAGAATATGCCAGAATCTTAAATTGTTAGCCATTAGATTAGAATTTTAGATTAAAAAGTGATTAATTGTGCTCATTGCCAATAGGTATACGCCTTTCGGCGTAAATATTGATAGTAAATTAAAAACGTTTAATTTTATGTATTTTTTACATTAAAAAATTAATTTAATAAATACTTCTCATATGTATTTTTACATTAAAAAAATAATTTAATAAATATATGTATTTTTATATTAAAAAAATAATTTAATAAACATTTTTTATGTGTTTTTTTACATTAAATAAATAATAATAAATACTTCTCATTTTCAAAGTTAAATAAATTTAAATATAATAAATTAATTATTTGATATTTAATTATTTCTTTAGTTAAAAAATTTATTAATTAAAAATATATTTTTTTTCTAAAAAATTTACAATTTTAAATATAAAAAAATATCTACACCTCTATAAACTTATAAACTTTAAAAATAGACCACACACAAAATTTAGTGAACATAAATTTACTAAACATACATATTAAAAAAATATAGAACATCAAAAGTTTGCATCAACGCCATACATTTGTGTAGGGCCGTTGGATTTGACGGCACTGTCCTCCAATGCACTGAAGCTAATGCAAAGTCCACAAATTGTATAGTAAGTATCGGCATTGATGCTCTGTTGCAATCGTTCATCTGACAGCTCTGAAGTTTTCTGCATAATAATTTATTAAGCATTGTTGATAAAGAGTACGGCAATGCACATAAACAAAAAAAAATTCCCATTATTTGAAGGTGGGAAGGCCGAGCTAATTAGAACATAAACAATATCTATATAAAATCTTTCATTTGGCAGCGATTTGACGATACCAGGGGCTGAGCTAATTAGAATATATACAATACTGGACTGTTGTAATTTACATACTTGTTAATGACACATCCGGTTCCCGTGCATTCATTAATATCTATGCATGATGCTTGGGACAAAACACATTCGACAACTGTACAAGGACGTTATGCGATCATGGAGTACTGTGTCGCTGTAGAATTGATGGAAACTCGAAGAGGGTCAAATTTTGGAGGTTATCAAGAGAAAATAATAATGATGGGGTTGGAGTAGTCCCCCAAAACTGCAACTTAATGTTAATGCAACTTTTCTTCTCGATGTTAAATAGCTGTGAGTGTCTGCGTGAATTGCGGTCTTAAGGTAGGCTCTGAGTTGAGGAATACTATCTACAGAGAAAAACACAGAGGCCATCTTGCAAAGACCATTTTATCCATTTGCTTAGACCTTTCTCTACTTCTCCATTTGCCAGTAAGTTGGATATTCATCAGCGGTACAGAGAGCCTACTGAAAGATACCCAGCTTATCATAATCCGGCATCGAGCTTTACGAGCAACGAGGAAAACTATTCCATGGCTTCGGATGCTTCGTCTGGTCCCCAGATGCTGCCTCTGCTTGTGCAGGATATTGAGTTTGAGCAGGAACGACAGAGTACTGCATCGTATTCCTCACTTTCTACAAGAAAACGTGATTTTCATCCCTGTAAACGAGAGGATTTCGAATGCGTTACATCTTCCTCGTCAGTAGATGTGAATCCCAGGAAGAACAAATTTAGAAAATTGCATGAGAATGAGCATGCTGATAAATTGAAGACATAGTCTTGTTTGGTACCACCTACAGCCGTATTATCCACAGATAAGTATTATGATTTCGGTGAATATATGTTTCTTCTTAAAAGGTCATAAGATCACAAGTTCAAATCCAGAAAAAATAAGATATATAAGTCATAAGATCACAAGTTCAAATCCAGAAAAAAAATAAGATATATAAGTCATAAGATCACAAGTTCAAATCCAGAAAAAGTAAGATATGTATACCTTTGTAGATTTTACCAATCAAATCACAAATTATGAAGTTCAAATAAAAAATATTATTTTATCTCATCCAATACCTTTGTTTGTTTTCATAGTGATTAGTTATCTAATTAAAATGCCAACATAGTGTCCGGTGTAGGTTTCTCCTTTCTTGTCCCTCAATATACAAGGTGTTCAAAATTTTTAAGCAATAAATATAATCTAGCGCCTTTGTTGTGAAATACAAGTGTCTGAGAATGAATATGTTTTGAAATACAAGTGTCTGAGAATGAATATGTATGTATTGGCAGGGAGAAGATGCAAACACCCATTTGAAAAGCAGCCAAGGTACACACATTTTGCAAATCTCTAAACAAAAATCTTAATCTTAATATTATTTGCATTGTTTAATAATTAGACTATATTCATATTATCACTTGATTTATCATTTATTTTTCAGATCGATTAACTTTTTTTTTTCAAGTGCAAATCTTTTTAGACTTAACAATTTCAGAAAAAATCTTTTGAGTTGCAATTTTTTTTTTAAATGAAAAACATAAGGAAAGGTTTGCACCTCAAGGGATTTGATCACTCTCCCCACATGTTACATCCATAAAAAACATTGGAATGTTTGAAATTACACATCTAGTTCATATTTATCATACCATTAAAATGTTTTAACCAAGATCCATCTTAACTCTTGATTTACAATGCATCTAGAGAGATCAAATACATAGAGGTGTAAACCTTTCCTTAGGGTTTTCATTCTAAAAAATGTTTTCACTTCTAGGGATTCCATGTCTCAACTCCATGTTTTCCATGGAAGGACTTACCCATCTCCCTCATATGAGCAATACACATTTAAAATGTTTAAACCAAGATCCATTATATCTCTAGATCTATCATGGGCCAAGAGGGATCAAATCCCTTGAGGTCCAAACATGTCCTCATGTTTTTCACTCTAAAAGAAGTTTGATCTCCAAGGAGGAAACACATATTCTTAACCATTAGGTCCATATGTCAACTTTATGTTGAGCATGCAAAAAATTAGTTATCTCCCTCATAGCAGAAACACATAGTTTAAATGTTTTAAGCAAGATCCATCTTAACTCTCCATATATCATGGATGAGCCAAGAGAGATCAAATCCCTTGACATGAAAATCGTTCCTCGTGTTTTGCACTCTAAAATAGGTTTCAACATATGATTACATGATAGATCCAGATTTATGATTGATCTAAATGGCTTCTTTATATATATATCCCACATGCAAATAGGGATCTACACTGTACTCCATGTTGAGCATGGAATTACACATCTCCCTCACTAACAACACACTATTGAAATGTTTTAACCCTAAGAAATTTTTTACTTTCAATTTTTTCATGGACATTGAACTGTTCTTTTTAATATCACTTGACAACTCCATATTAAATTTAAGGAATTACACATCTACCTCATGTGGAGATGTAGAAAGAACAATTTACAGAATTTTATTTTCAATTACTTTATATCTCTCTATATAAAGTTGATATAAAATTATTTTACATAAGTGGATATTAAAATATATTGAAATTTTTTAGTTATTAATATTTTTTTTAATATAACCAACAAAGTGTAAAGCTATTGACAAATGCAGTATAAATGGAAGGAAATATATATATATATATATATATATATATATATATATATATGAGAATGTCACATATTAACTCTACATTAATCAGGAAAAAATTACACCTCTTTATACTAATCTATAAAAAAAAACATCATCCAGTGGAATGAATGTGTTTTATAATTTATTTAATCTGATATGTTAGAATGTATGTCAAATCTGCCAAATGCACTATCACTACTTCTTAAATTTGTTTTCGTGTCTTGGCAATGGCTCTCAGATTCGTATAGAAGAAGAAGTTCTGCGCGTGGCGATAGACTAACAATTCCCTAGAACGAATAATTCAGTCTGTACAATATAAACCGCTCAGAAGTAAAGAGTGCAGGTTAAGATGCCTGTAATAAATGAAGCCTGATAGCATTTAGGGTGTATTCCTGTAACATTTCCATGTACTCTTCGAGAGATTCGAGGGGGAATCGTTTCCAACTTCCCAGGTATTCTACAAAATAAATACAATGCAACAGCGACAGATATTCAGAAGCACCACACCCAGTCGTGCATGATAAATTAGCCTTACTCCCGTTTTAGGCCTTCTACATTCGAAGGTCAGAATATATAATACTATTGTCACCTTCCTGTTTTTGCAATGGCCTTCGTCATTTATTACATCAAATCCAAAGATCTTTTATTACACAAAATCCAAATACCTGGAAAAGCAACATTGGTAATCGTAAAAAGAGGAAGTAATAAGAAAGGGACTCGTAAAAACAGGAATATCCAACAACCAGCTTAGACACAACCGAGGATACCGTAAGATCATTCAGTATTGCTTTTGTTTCAACGGGCAACTGTCTCTACAACTCCAAAGTTTGTTTGATTTTACTCATCTTTGTCACGCATGGTTATGGTATAATAGCTTTCTATTTTAAGGAGCATGATATCGAGTATTTAAGGGAACATAATATTAACATACGGGCAAATTTTATTTGTCAACCTTTGAATTAATTTTTGAGAGAGATTTTTCCTCGGATTTATTCTTCATAAATACCTTTTAGATGAGGCTGAAAATATTTTCATTCAATACAAAACATTCGAAATTTGTATTTTATTAATTATCATTTTATTTTGAAAAAAAATAATTAAAAAAATGTTTCTAATCAATTTTATTAAAGTTATTGATTACAATAATTTAGGTTTTTTTCTTTATAATATATTAAAAATAAACATGATATTTATAAATTAAAATTTTAAATAAGCATGAAAATAAAAGTAGTTTTAGAAAAAAAAAAATTATGATCAAAGTAAAATTATCCATAATGATCAATAAAGAGTTTTTTTTTCAATGACCAGCATGTTGGTGAATAGAGAACGGACTCTAGTTTTGATGTGAAAGACCCTGAAATTAAGAAAAAATGAAATCTACTTCAAAATTAAATTTATTGGTCAATTTTTACTACAAGAAATTAGAAAAAATATGGGTTTGTAAATGATAGTTTATACAACATGTAACTTAAAATAAATACATCCTATGTTGTAATTGTAAATGCTGAAAACATAATCACACAGATCATAAATACATAGATTTTAAGTGGTTCACTCAAACATTGGGCTAAGTCTCTCCTTACTTCTACACGCTTCATGGATTTATAACAATATTTACATAGTTTTGCTCGCAATAAATGTTGCATTTCATTTTAGCAAATTTGTTTCAACAAATTAACAATATACAAGAGATTTATGAGATATTCCAATAAACAGTTGAATTACCATATCCTATTCGGGTTCATGCAACAACCACCGGATCTTCTTGTTCGTTGTGACATATTCAACAATCTCCACCTTGACAACAATTAACTTGATACCTTGATCCTTCCTTTTGTTCATCACCTTTTCTGAAATCCAAGAGAAGCCAAGAACCATCGTAGCTTCTCTAACAATACCGGTTTTGTGAACATGTGTGTGCAGTGCTCTTTTGTATGCACTTTCTTAAGAGAGGCTCCACGTTCATCGATGACCTATCTTACAAAATGGTACTTGATAGGTATATGTTTTGTTTTACTGTGGTAGGCTGGATTCTTATCCAAGCTAATAGCACTTTGAATATCACAAAGTAACTTTACTTTGTCCTGCATCCTTCCAAACTCACCAAACAAACCTTTCAACCAAATTGCCTCTTTGCAAGCATGTGAAGTAGCTATGTATTATGCTTCTGTAGTGGATAAAGAAACAATGTTTTGCGTTGACATCCAACTAATAGCTCCACCTGCAAGAGCAAAGGAATACCCTGAAGTCGACCTTCTCTTGTCCAAATCACCTGCAAAATCAGAATCAACATATCCATAGACTAACTCACGACCATTGTTATAGGTGATATAGTAATCACTTGTGCCCCTAAGATACTGAAGCACCCATTTCATTGCTTCCCAGTGCTCTTTACCTGGATTTTCCATAAACCCGCTGACAACTCTGCATGTGAATTTTTTGGCCTTGTACTAACCATCGCATACATTAGACTTCCTACTACATTATCATATGGTATTCGAGGCATATATTCCTTTTCTTCTTTTGTACTAGGACATAAACTTCAAGAAAGCTTAAAATGGGAACCCAAAGGGATTGATATTGGTTTCACATCGTTCATACCAAACCTCAAAAGTATCTTCTCAACATACTTCTGTTGTGACAACCAAAGCTTACCATTCCTCCTATCTCTTAATATCTCCATGCCCAAAATCTGCATTGTTGCTCCTAGATCTTTCATATTGAACGTCCTAGCCATATGAGCCTTTAACCTGTTGATATCACTTATGCTTTTTCTTGCTAAAATCATATCATCAACATACAATAATAAGATAATGAATATGCCATTATTCAATTTCTTAAAGTAGACACAATAATCATACTCACTCCTAGTATAATTCTGGCTCACCATGATAGAGTCAAATTTATTGCACCATTGTCTGGGCGACTGCCTCAGACCATACAATGATTTCTTGAGCCTCCAAAAAAATTTATTGCAGCGATTATGAACAAACCCTTCAACTTGTTCCATGTAAATTTCCTCATCCAAATCTCCATGTAAGAAAGCATTCTTAGCATCTAGTTGCTCAAATCCAAATCAAACAATGAAACTAATGCTAACACAATTCAAATTTAAACAATCTTTACAACTGGTGAAAAAATCTCATGAAAGTCAGTACCTTATTTATGAGAATATCCTTTCGCAACCAACCTTGCTTTGTACCTTTCCACCTTATCATCAACACCCTTCTTTAGCTTGTAGACCCACTTGCAACCTACAGTTTTCATGTCTCTTGGAAGTTCTACTAGGTCCCATGTTGCATTCCTCTCTAATGCCTTAATTTCATCCATCATTGCTTCTTTCCATTTATCACTGTTAGAACCCTTCACAACTTCACGATAACACAAAGTTTCATTGTCATTAGTACTCAAAGCAACTGATGAAACAAAATCATCATGCCTTCTTGGAGGATTTCTGACCCGCATAAACCTCCATAGGGATGTTTGTGGCTCATCCACATTCAATTGATTGTTATCATCAACCATGTCTTCCTCTACAGGATACTCTTCATGAACATCTTCAAAAACTTGTTCATGTTCACTTTCATTTGTATTTGAACTGGTTTCAAACTGAATCTGTTGATACTTAAGTACTTATTCATGTTTCATTTGAACATCTACATATGATTTAATGAGAGATGATTCATCAAATATTACATCTCTATTAATGGTGATCTTGTGGGCAGTAGGATCCCCCAACTTGTACCCCTTAATACCATCACCATATCCAAAAAGATAAGCCTTTTTTATTTTGGATATAATTTAGAACGTTGATGTTTCAGAATTAGAGGATAAGATTCACAAAGAAAAACTTTAAGACTAGAATAATTACAAGGGTTACCTGTCCATACCCCTTCAGGAATTTTGCATTCTATTGTTGTTGATGGTGATCAATTCACCAGATAACAAGTTGTAGTTATTTCTTCTACCCATAGTTCCTGTTGCAAATTGGCATTACTAGGCATACTCCTTGCTTTCTCTAGAAGAGTCTTGTTCATGCGTTCAACAACTCCATTTTGTTGGGGAGTATAGGCAGTGGTTTTATGCCTATCAATCCCAAACTCCTTGCAATAGTTCTCAAATTTCATTGACGTAAATTGACCACCATTATCAGTTCTGAAATATTTAATGGATCTACCAGTTCTATTTTCCACTAAAGCTCTAAACTACTTGAAAAATGTATATACATCAACCTTACTTTTAAACATATAGACCCAAACCTTTCTAGATAAATCATGTATAAAAGTTACAAAATATGATGATCCTCCATATGAAATAGCAGGGGATGGTCCCCAAACATCAGAATGGATATAATCAAGGATTCCTTCACTGGTGTGTCTTCTAGTTTTAAATCTTTTCTTATTATGTTTTTCATAAATATAGTGCTTGCAGAAATATAAAGTTAAAGACTTTAGACTAGGAAGTAACTTGCGATCATATAATACCTTCAATCCTTGTTCGCTCATATGGCCCAACCGTTGATGCCATAATCGAACATAATCATTGTCTTTCTCAGATACTGTTGTCGCATGATCTAACTCAGTTCTTCCTTTTAATAGAAACAAGTTACTAACCTTCTTCTCTTTCATAACTAGTTGAATTCCTTTGTAGACCTTCATAACTCCAGATTGAACAATACTCTTATATCCTCCAGTATCTAAGACTCCCAAAGAAATTAGGTTATTTCTAAGATTAGGTACATGTCTTACATCAGTTAATATTTTAACAGTTCCATCAAACATCTTAATTCGAATACTACCAATTCCCACAACTTTACACGAGATATCATTTCCCATGTAAACTATTCCATTATCTATAGACCGATAAGTAATAAACCAATGTCTATGAAGACACATGTGGTTTGAAGCACCAGAATCTAATAACCACTGTTGATCATGACGTAAACCAATACTAATCGATAAAACTTCATCATTCATACCTAAACCTGTTTCTGTTGCATTTGCTTCCTTTGTCTCTTTTGGAGGGTCTTCTTTGGAGGCTTGTTGTCGCTTCCAACAGTCCTTCTTCAGGTGTCCAGATTTTCCACAAAAACAACACTTAAGATTGGTATTTCTTCCCTTCAACTTTGACTGGGAGAAATCCCTCTAACCGTTTCCTATTTCTTTAGGTTTGCCTCTGACCATCATCGCCTCAGATGACGAGATTTCTAGATTGGATTTCTTCCTTCTTTCCTCAGATAGTAAAGCTCCAACAATATCATCAAACTCAATACTTTCTATTGAAATGAAACTAATAGAGGTAACAAAGTGATCCCATGATGTGGGAAAATAATACAATAATGTAATTGCCTTATCTTTATATTCGAATTTCACTCCCATGCTAGTCAACTGAACTAAGAGAGTATTAAAAGTATTTAAATTATCATCTATCCTTGTACCTTCCTTAATGCGTAAACTATACAATTGTCTTTACAGGAAGATCTTGTTCATCAAGGATTTCGTCATGTACAAGCTTTCAAACTTCGTCCACAAACTGATTGTTGTCTTCTCTGAGACAATATTGAACAGAACATCATCGGGAAAACACAGGCATATGGCACTCAGTACTCTTGCATCTGTCTCATCCCAGTCATCATCTGTTATGGTCGCGGGTTGCTTTTCTTTTCCCAAAAGCGCCTTCACCACACCTTGTTGCACAAGCAGATCGTGCATCTTAACATTTCAGATCTCAAAATTGTTCTTGCCATTGAACTTCTCAATTTCAAACTTAGTGTTCTACGTCTTTTCCATTAAAGGAAACATTCCAAAAAACGCCATTGCTTATAATAACCAAGACCCGTTGAAAAAATATATGTGTGGAGGAATGATGGTAAAAAACTCCAAAAGGTTTAGCATAAAAGTTTAAACAAAACCTTTTAAAACATCCATCTTTTGTTTTATGCATACAATTTAATATTGAGTCCACCTTTTACCTTTTTTAAATTCCTCCACCCTTACAATATTTGATATCATAAAATTGTAAAAAACTTCATACTTTAATCTTTTTTAGAGAAGAACATACCACAATCTCCTTCATACCTTAACCTTAATACCTCAATTTTCTTGATTAAATGTTTAAGCACTAATTAATATGTCATAGAGCATTTTAATATTGGTGCTTCCTTTACGCATACAGCCCAATGTTGAAATAATTACCACATTTTAATATTAGCGCTCCCTTCCCACATACAACCCACCACTGAAATAATTTTCAGAAAATTCCACAAGGCCACTACTAATTAGTGCTCCTACACTCCTTGACACCCAGCACTGATCAGTTCTCCTATACTCATTGACGCCCAACGTTGAATTGAAAACTGGCGTTCCTTCCAGTCCTCGTTTTATGTGTATATATTCATCTCGTCTTCCACGGTTTTGACACTGCGGATGGCCTCACAGATCTCCAACGCTTTCTATGATACTAGTTGTTGTAACTTGAAATGTGGAAAACACAATCACACAGATCATAAACACAGATTTTTACTTGGTTCACCCAAATGTTGGGCTACGTCCACCAAAGCAGAGGCATTTGTTGTCTTAATATTCAAATCATGGATATTACAACAACTTACTCACTCTCTCCTTGACTTTAGAGGATTCATGTATTTATAGAAATATTTACATAGTTACATGAACTGCTAGCAATAAATGTTGCATTCCATTTTAGTAAAAAAATTTCAACAAATTAACAATATACGAGAGATTTATGACATATTCCAATAAACAATTGAACTACCGTATCCTATTCGGGTTCATGCAACAACCATCGGATCTTGTGTCATGTTCGTTGTCACATATTCAACACCCTATCCTATCCTCCTCATGGAAGCTTGCATTTTTTCCCTTAAGAGAATCACTATGGCTTGGTACTTCGTGTACAAGAATAAGATAGACAACATGGAACACAAGAGACTTCCTAAGATTTCTTCAAAGTCTATTTAAAACGACTTGTGGCTCAAGTGGGTGTGCCATAAAGATGAGAATTGTTGTCTAAAACATTAGGGAATGGAGGAATATGTCACTCTACATAATAATGATAATATTAAAAATATTATTACATCTAAATTTAGGAATAAATTGTGGTGGTATAAAGAATTATAATATAAGAGAAAATTAGGAGGTAATCAACCATAATATAGAGGGTGAAAAACATTTAGGAATGTTTATCTTAAATTTTGTCTAGCATAAAAGTAAACCCACATTAGATCACAATTTCAAAAAAATTGTTACATTACCAACCTTCTTAACCTTTTAACTCATCAAAATTATGGTGATTTAGTAATGTTTCTCCTATGCATTTTTTAGCATAGAGATAAAATTCCAAAAAAAACAAGTAATTCCTTACCATTTCTTAAATTCGAATCAAACCAAAGTTAATCTCATTTTTAAATAAAACCAAATAATTTCTTACCATTTATTATTGTCCGGATAAAACAGAGTTAGTCTCAGTGGATGCTAATAGCCCTCATTATCATCATCATTAATATATTAAATATTTTCATTTATTAATATATATTACATATTTTTTGTTTTAAAATTGTTTTGATTATGCAATCTATATATGTATATATAAATGTAAATTTGATTCACTTTGAAATTTTCAGATATAAAATAACCTAAGAATGGATATGGCATTCGTGAGTGATACAATTTCCTAAAAAAACTAAGGTAAATAAAAATGTATCCAAAACATTAGCTTTGGTAATGAGATGATTTAGAAGATCACATTCACACTAAAGACATTACACAAGAATAAACACTCTAAATGAACTATATTATGCTGATGAGCTTTTTTGTTGACCCGTTATTATTAGGATCCATAAAAGTATATCCTTTCAAAAGTTGTCATAGCCATGACACAACGATATTAAGGGTGAATTTTTCTGTTTAACTAATGAAAAACATGTGGTGTGGTGTAGATATATTAGGGGGGTTGTATGAATAAAATGGAATATATATATTGGAGATGATTAAAGTTAAATTATTCAACAATTTTTAAAAGAGTCATTGTAATATCAATATCTTGATCAATGTGCTCATAGGGTGTCTAGACTAGCTGGCAATGTAGTGAATTTTTAAGGTTTTCTGTTATGCAAGGTTGTTGGCTCAAAATTTGACTTATCTTGTGTTCAAATAATGGGGCAGAATGGGTATGCATAGATGTTATAGTGGTAGTGGTTTGAATTGACCCTATGTCACGTGAGTAAGTATCATCCCTAATGGTTGATTATATATATGTCTAAAGAATTAATCATGATATTTTATACTTATCATTGTTCATAACAAACATTTTTCTTTGCAATGAGAATCTCAGGAAGAACAAATTTAGAAAATTGCATGAGAATGAGCATGCTGATAAATTGCTTGAAGACATCGTCAGCTATTTTGTTCGGTACCACCTACAGCGGTATCATCCACAGATAAGTATTATGATTTCGGTATAATGATTAAGAATATATGTTTCTTCTTAAAAGGTTATAGGTTATAAGATCATAAATTCAAATCCAGAAAAAGTAGGATAGACTTTACCAATCAAATCACAAATTATAAAGTTAATCAAAAATATTATTTTATCTCATCCAATACCTTTGTTTTCATAGTGATTAGTTATCTACTTAAAATGCCAGCATAGTGTCCGGTGTAGGTTTCTCCTTTCTTGTCCCTCAATATACAAGGTGTTTAAAATTTTTAAGCAATAAATATAATCTAGCGCCTTTGTTGTGAAATACAAGTGGTGTCTGAGAATGAATATGTATGTATTGGCAGGGAGAAGATGCAAACACCCATTTGAAAAGAAGCCAAGGTACACACATTTTGCAAATCTCTAAACAAAAATCTTAATCTTAATATTATTTGCATTGTTTAATAATTAGACTATATTCATATTATCACCTGGTTTATCATTTATTTTTCAGATGGATTAACTTCTTTTTTTCAAGTGCAAATATTTTTAGACCTAACAATTTCAGAAAAAATCCTTTGAGTTGCAATTTTTTTTTAAAATGAAAAACATAAGGAAAGGTTTGCACTTCAAAGGATTTGATCACTCTCCCCACATGTTACATCCATAAAAAACATTGGAATGTTTGAAATTACACATCTAGTTCATATTTATCATACCATTAAAATGTTTTAACCAAGATCCATCTTAACTCTTGATTTACAATGCATCTAGAGAGATCAAATACATAGAGGTGTAAACCTTTCCTTAGGGTTTTCATTCTAAAAAATGTTTTCACTTCTAGGGATTCCATGTCTCAACTCCATGTTTTCCATGGAAGGACTTACCCATCTCCCTCATATGAGCAATACACATTTAAAATGTTTAAACCAAGATCCATTATATCTCTAGATCTATCATGGGCCAAGAGGGATCAAATCCCTTGAGGTCCAAACATGTCCTCATGTTTTTCACTCTAAAAGAAGTTTGATCTCCAAGGAGGAAACACATATTCTTAACCATTAGGTCCATATGTCAACTTTATGTTGAGCATGCAAAAAATTAGTTATCTCCCTCATAGCAGAAACACATAGTTTAAATGTTTTAAGCAAGATCCATCTTAACTCTCCATATATCATGGATGAGCCAAGAGAGATCAAATCCCTTGACATGAAAATCGTTCCTCGTGTTTTGCACTCTAAAATAGGTTTCAACATATGATTACATGATAGATCCAGATTTATGATTGATCTAAATGGCTTCTTTATATATATATCCCACATGCAAATAGGGATCTACACTGTACTCCATGTTGAGCATGGAATTACACATCTCCCTCACTAACAACACACTATTGAAATGTTTTAACCCTAAGAAATTTTTTACTTTCAATTTTTTCATGGACATTGAACTGTTCTTTTTAATATCACTTGACAACTCCATATTAAATTTAAGGAATTACACATCTACCTCATGTGGAGATGTAGAAAGAACAATTTACAGAATTTTATTTTCAATTACTTTATATCTCTCTATATAAAGTTGATATAAAATTATTTTACATAAGTGGATATTAAAATATATTGAAATTTTTTAGTTATTAATATTTTTTTTAATATAACCAACAAAGTGTAAAGCTATTGACAAATGCAGTATAAATGGAAGGAAATATATATATATATATATATATATATATATATATATATATGAGAATGTCACATATTAACTCTACATTAATCAGGAAAAAATTACACCTCTTTATACTAATCTATAAAAAAAAACATCATCCAGTGGAATGAATGTGTTTTATAATTTATTTAATCTGATATGTTAGAATGTATGTCAAATCTGCCAAATGCACTATCACTACTTCTTAAATTTGTTTTCGTGTCTTGGCAATGGCTCTCAGATTCGTATAGAAGAAGAAGTTCTGCGCGTGGCGATAGACTAACAATTCCCTAGAACGAATAATTCAGTCTGTACAATATAAACCGCTCAGAAGTAAAGAGTGCAGGTTAAGATGCCTGTAATAAATGAAGCCTGATAGCATTTAGGGTGTATTCCTGTAACATTTCCATGTACTCTTCGAGAGATTCGAGGGGGAATCGTTTCCAACTTCCCAGGGATTCTACAAAATAAATACAATGCAACAGCGACAGATGTTCAGAGGCACCACACCCAGTCGTGCATGATAAGTTAGCCTTACTCCCGTTTTAGGCCTTCTACATTCGAAGGTCAGAATATATAATACTATTGTCACCTTCCTGTTTTTGCAATGGCCTTCGTCATTTATTACATCAAATCCAAAGATCTTTTATTACCTGGAAAAGCAACATTATGATTAAAGGAGTAATAACGAAGGGATTCATAAAAACAGGAAGATCCAACAACCAGCTTAGAACACAACCGAGGATAGCGTAAGATCATTCAGTATTGCTTTTGTTTCAACGGGCAACTGTCTCTACAACTCCAAAGTTTGTTTGATTTTACTCATCTTTGTCACCCATGGTTATGGTATAATAGCTTTCTATTTTAAGGAGCATGATATCGAGTATTTAAGGGAACATAATATTCACATACGGGCAAATTTTATTTGTCAACCTTTGAAAAACAATTTAAGGAGAGAGATTTTTCATCGGATTTATTCTTCATAAATACATTTTAGATGAGGCTGAAAATATTTTCATTCATTACAAAACATTCAAAACTTGTATTTTATTAATTATAATTTTATTTTGAAAAAAAATAATTTAAAAAAAATGTTTCTAATCAATTTTATTAAAGTTATTGATTATAATAATTTAGGTTTTTTTCTTTATAATATATTAAAAATAAGCATGATATTTATAAATTAAAATTTTAAATAAGCATGAAAATAAAATAAAAGTAGTTTTACTAAAAAAAATATGATCAAAGTAAAATTATCCATAATGATCAATAAAGAGTGTTTTTTTCAATGACCAGCATGTTGGTGAATAGAGAATGATCACACAGATCATAAATACATAGATTTTAAGTGGTTCACCCAAACATTGGGCTAAGTCCACCAAGCAGAGGTATCGGTTGTCTTATTATTCAAATCATGGAGATTACAACAGCTTAATCACTCTCTCCTTGCCTCTACAAGCTTCATGGATTTATAGCAATATTTACACAGTTACAGGAACTGCTGGCAATAAACGTTGCATTCCATTTTAGCAAATTTGTTTCAACAAATTAACAATATAAAAGAGATTTATGAGATATTCCAATAAACAGTTGAATTACCATATCCTATTCGGGTTCATGCAACAACCACCAGATCTTCTTGTTCGTTGTCACATATTCAACAATCTCCACCTTGACAACAATTAAACTGATACCTTGATCCTTCCTTTTGTTCATCACCTTTTCTACAAGCCAAGAGAAGCCAAGCACCATCGTAGCTTCTCTAACAATACCGGTTTTGTGAACATGTGTGTGTAGTTCTCTTTTGTATGCACTTTCTTAAGAGAGGCTCCACGTTCATCGATGACCTGTCTTAAAAAATGGTACTTGATAGGTATATGTTTTATTTTACTGTGGTAGGCTGGATTCTTAGCCAAGTTAATAGCACTTTGAATATCACAAAGTAACTTTACTTTGTCCTGCATCCTTCCAAACTCACCAAACAAACCTTTCAACCAAACTGACTCTTTGCAAGCATGTGAAGCAGCTATGTATTTTGATTCTGTAGTGGATAAAGAAACAATATTCTGCGTTGACATCCAACTAATAGCTCCACCTGCAAGAGTAAAGGAACACCTTGAAGTCCACCTTCTCTTGTCCAAATCACCTGCAAAATCAGAATCAACATATCCATAGACTAACTCACGACCATTGTTATAGGTGATACAGTAATCACTTGTGCCCCTAAGATACTGAAGCACCGATTTCATTGCTTCCCAGTGCTTTTTACCTGGAGTTGCCATAAACCCACTGACAACCCCAACTGCATGTGAATTTTTTGGCCTTGTACTAACCATCGCATACATTAGACTTCCTACTGCATTAGCATATCGTATTCAAGACATATATCCCTTTTCTTATTTTGTACTTGGACATCAACTTCAAGAAAGCTTAAAATGGGAACCCAAAGGGATTGATATTGGTTTCACGTCGTTCATACCAAACCTCAAAAGTATCTTCTCAACATACTTCTGTTGTGAAAACCAAAGCTTACCATTCATCCTGTCTCTGAATATCTCCATGCCCAAAATCTGCATTGTTGCTCCTAGATCTTTCATATCAAACGTCCTAGCCATATGAGCCTTTAACCTGTTGATATCAGTTATGTTTTGTCTTGCTAAAAGCATATCATCAACATACAATAATAAGACAATGAATATTCCATTATTCAATTTCTTAAAGTAGACACAATAATCATACTCACTCCTTGTATAATTCTGGCTCACCATGATAGAGTCAAATTTATTGTACCATTGTCTGGGCGACTGCCTTAGACCATACAATGATTTCTTGAGCCTGCAAAAAAATTTCTTATTGTGATTATGAACGAACCCTTCAAGTTGTTCCATGTAAATTTCCTCATCCAAATCTCCATGTAAGAAATCATTCTTAACATCTAGTTGCTCAACTCCAAATCAAGCAATGCAACTAATGATAACACAATTCAAATTTAAACAATCTTTACAACTGGTGAAAAAATCTCATGAAAGTCAATACCATATTTATGAGAATATCCTTTCGCAACCAACCTTGCTTTGTACCTTTCCACCTTATCATCAACACCCTTCTTCAGCTTGTAAACCCACTTGCAACCTACAATTTTCCTATCTATTGGAAGTTCTATCAGGTCCCATGTTGCATTCCTCTCTAATGCCTTAATTTCATCCATCATTGCTTCTTTCCATTTATCATTGTTAGAACCCTTCACAGCTTCATGATAGCATGAAGGTTCACTATCACTAGTACTCAAAGCAACTGACGAAACAAAATCATTATACCTTCTTGGAGGATTCCTGACCCGCATAGACCTCCATAGGGAAATTTGTGGCTCATCCACATTGAATTGATTGTTATCATCAACCATATTTTCCTCTACTCGATACTCTTCATGAACATCTTGAGAAACTTGTTCATGTTAACTTTCATTTGTATTTGAACCGGTTTCAAACTGAATCTGTTGATACTTAAGTACTTATTCATGTTTCATTTGAACATCTACATCTGATTTAATGAAAGATGATTCATCAAATATTACATCTCTATTAATGGTGATCTTGTGGACAGTAGGATCCCCCAACTTGTACCCCTTAATACCATCACCATATCCAAAAAGATAAGCCTTTTTTTATTTTGGATATAATTTAGAACACTGATGTTTCAAAATTAGAGCATAAGATTCACAACCAAAAACTTTAAGACTAGAATAATTACAAGGGTGACCTGTCCATACCCCTTCAGGAATTTTGCATTCTATTGTTGTTGATGGTGATCAATTCACCAGATAACAAGTTGTAGTTATTTCTTCTGCCCATAGTTCCTGCTGCAAATTGGCATTACTAAGCATACTCCTTGCTTTCTCTAGAAGAGTCTTGTTCATGCGTTCAACAACTCTATTTTGCTGAGGAGTATAGGCAGTGGTTTTATGCCTATCAATCCCAAACTCCTTACAATAGTTCTCAAATTCCATTGACGTAAATTCACCACCATTATCAGTTATGAAATATTTAATGGATATACCAGTTCTATTTTCCACTAAAGCTCTAAAGTGCTTGAAAAATGTAAATACATCGGCCTTACTTTTCAACATATAGACCCAAACCTTTCTAGATAAATCATGTATTAAAGTTACAAAATATGATGATCCTCCATATGAAATAGCAGGGGATGGTCCCCAAACATCAGAATGGATATAATCAAGGATTCCTTCATTGGTGTGTCTTCCGGTTTTAAATCTCTGCCTATTATGTTTTTCATAAATATAGTGCTTGCAAAAATATAACTTTAAAGACTTTAGACTAGGAAGTAACTTGTGATCATATAATACCTTCAATCCTTCTTCGCTCATATGGCCCAACCATTGATGCCACAATCGAACAAAATCATTGTCTTTCTCAGATACTGTTGTCGCATGATCTGACTCAGTTCTTCCTTCTAATAGAAACAGGTTACCAACCTTCTTCGCTTTCATAACCATTAGAATTCCTTTGTAGACCTTCATAACTCTAGATTGAACAATACTCTTATATCCTCCAATATCTAAGACTCCCAACGAAATTAGGTTATTTCTAAGCTTAGGTACATGTCTTACATCAGTTAATATTTTAACAGTTCCATCAAACATCTTAATTCAAATGCTACCAATTCCCACAACTTTACACGAGATATCATTTCCCATGTAAACTATTCCATCATCTATAGACTGATAAGTAATAAACTAATGTCTATGAAGACCCATGTGGTTTGAAGCACCAGAATCTAATAACCATTGTTGATCATGATGTGAACCAATACTAATCAATAAAACTTCATCATTCATACTTGAACCTATTTCTGAACCTGTTTCGGTTGCATTTGCTTCCTTCATCTCTTTTGGAGGGTCTTCTTTGGAGGCTTGTTGTCGCTTCCAACAATTCTTCTTCAGGTGTCCAGATTTTCCACAAAAACAACACTTAAGCTTGGTATTTCTTCCCTTCAACTTTGATTGAGAGAAATCCCTCTAACTGTGTCCTATTTATTTAGGTTTTCCTCTAACCATCATTGCCTCAGATGTCGAGATTTCTAGATTGGATTTCTTCCTTGTTTCCTCAGATAGTAAAGCTCCAACAATATCATCAAACTCAATACTTTCTATTGCAATGAAACTAATAGAGGTAACAAAGTGATCCCATGATGTGGGAAAATAATACAATAATGTAATTTCCTTATCTTTAGATTCAAATTTCACTCCCATGCTAGTCAATTGAACTAAGAGAGTATTAAAAGTATTTAAATCATCATCTATCTTCATACCTTCCTTCATGCGCAAAGTATACAATTGTCTTTACAGGAAGATCTTGTTCGTCAAGGATTTCGTCATGTACAGGGTTTCTAGCTTCGTCCACAAACCGATTGTTGTCTTCTCCGAGACAATATTGAACAGAACAGCATCGGGCAAACACAGGCATATGGCACTCAATACTCTTGCATCTGTCTCATCCCACTCATCATTTGTTATGGTTGTGGGTTGTTTTTTTTTCCCCAAAAGCGCCTTCACCACACCTTGTTGCACGAGCAGATCGTGCATCTTAACATTCGAGATCTCAAAATTATTCTTTCCATTGAACTTCTCAAATTCAAACTTAGCACTCTGCGTCTTTTCCATTAAAGGAAACATTCCAAAAAACACCACTACTTATAATAACCAAGGCCCGTTGAAAAAAATATATATATGTAGAAGAATGATGGTAAAAAACTCCAAAAAGTTTAGTATAAAAGTTTAAAGAAAACCTTTTAAAACATCCATCTTTTGTTTTATGCATACCATTTAATATTGAGTCAACCTTTTAACTTTTTTAAATTCCTCCACCCTTACAATATTTAATATCATAAAATTGTAAAAAACTCCATACTTTAATCTTTTTCAGAGAAGAACATACGATAATCTCCTTCATACCTTAACCTTAATACCTCAATTTTCTTGATTAAATGTTTGAACACTAATTAATATGTCATACCGTGTTTTAATATTGGCGCTTCCTTTACGCATACAACCCAACGCTGAAATAATTACCACATTTTAATATTAGCGCTCCCTTCCCACATACAACCCACGGCTGAATTAATTTTCAGAAAATTTCACAAGGCCACTACTAATTAGTGCTCCTACACTCCTTGACACCTAGCGCTGATCAGTGCTCCTACACTCCTTGACGCCCAACGCTGAATTGAAAACTGCATTCCTTCCAGTCATCGTTTTATGTGCATAGATTCAGCTCGTCTTCCACGGTTTTGACACTGCAGATGGCCTCACGGATCTCCAATGCGTTCTATGATACCACTTGTTGTAACTTGAAATTAAGAAAACACAATCACACAGCTCATAAATACATAGATTTTTACGTGGTTCACCCAAACGTTGGGCTGGATATTACAACAACTTACTCACTCTCTCCTTGATTTTACAAGCTTTATGTATTTATAGAAATATTTACATAGTTACACGAACTGCTAGCAATAAATGTTGCATTCCATTTTAGCAAATTTTTTTCAACAAATTAACAATATATGAGAGATTTATGACATATTTCGATAAACAGTTGAACTACCGTATTCTATTCAGGTTCATGCAACAACCACCAGATTTTGTGTCCTATTCGTTGTTACATATTCAACACCCTATCATATCCTCCTCATGGAAGCTTGTCTTTTTTCCCTTAAGAGCATCACTATGGCTTGGTACTTCGTGTACAAAAATAAGATAAACAACATGGAACACAAGAGACTTCCTAATATTTCTTCAAACTCTATTTAAAACCACTTGTGGCTCAAGTGGGTATGCCATAAAGATGACAATTCTTGTCTAAAGCATTAGGGAATGGAGGAATATTTCACTCTACATAATAATGATAATATTAAAAATATTATTACATCCAAATTTAGGAATAAATTGTGGTGGTGTAAAGAATTATAATATAAGAGAAAATTAGGAGGTAATCAACCATAATATAGAGGGCGAAAAACATTTAGGAATGTTTATCTTAAATTTTGTCTAGCATAGAAGTAAACCCACATTAGATCACAATTTCAAAAAAATGGTTACATTACCAACCTTCTTAACCTTTTAACTCATCAAAATTATAGTGATTTAGTAATGTGTCTCCTAAACATTTTTTAGCATAGAAATAAAATTCCAAAAAAACCAAGTAATTCCTTACCATTTCTTAAATTTGAATCAAACCAAAGTTAATCTCATTTTTAAATAAAACCAAATAATTTCTTACCATTTATTATTGTCCGGATAAACCAGCATTAGTCTCAATGGACGCTAATAGCCCTCATTATCATCATCATTAATATATAAAACATTTTCATTTATTAATATATATTATATATATATATATATTTTTAAATTATTTTGATTATGCAATCTATATACATAAATGTAAATTTGATTCGCTTTGAAATTTTCTGATATAAAATAACCTATGAATGGATATGGCATTGGTGAGTGATAAAATTTCCTTAAAAATCTAAAGTAAAGAAAAAATGTATCCAAAACATTAGCTTTGGTAATGACATGATTTAGAAGATCACATTCACACTAAAGACATTACACAAGAATAAACAATCTAAATGAACTATATTATGCTGATGAGCTTTGTTGTTGACCCGTTATTATTAGGATCCATAAAAGTATATCCTTTCAAAAGTTGTCATAGCCATGACACAACTATATTAGGGGTGAATTTTTGTGTTTATGGTGTGGTGTAGAAATATTAGGGGGTTTGTATGAATAAAATGGAATACATATATTGGAGATGATTAAAGTTAAATTATTTAATAATTTTTAAAAAATTCATTATGATATCAATGTCTTGATCAATGTGCCCACAAGGTGTTTAGACTAGTTAGCAATGTAGTGCACTTTTAAGGTTTTCTATTATGCAAGGTTGTTGGCTCAAAATTTGAGTTATCTTGTGTTCAAATAATGGGGTAGAATGGGTATGCATAGATGTTATAGCGGTAGTGGCTTGAATTGACCCTATGTTACATGAGTAAGTATCATCTCTAATGGTTGATTATATATATGTTTGAAGAATTAATCATGATATGTTATACTTATCATTGTTCATAACAAACATTTTTCTTTGTAATAGAATTTGATTTCTACTATAACACTTTCTATGATTTTGGAAATAGCTATTTTAAAAATTCACCACCTTCCAAAATTCATGGTTTTATATATAAGATTATGTATGTATGAAAGAGTAGTCAATAAATTATATTGAGAAAAATAATGTGTCGGTAGAAAATATTTGTTTAATTGGATTTACTATATACTCTGTTTCTTATTAACCTCAATACTCCATGATTATAAAATCTAAATGAAAACTTGAAGATATATGAATACATTACTCTCAACACAACATCCCATATTTTTTATATGATCCCTTTAGAGAAATTGACTACCTAGATTATAAAATATTTGTGATATAGTTATAGGTTGAAGAAGTTCAAAGAGAAAGTTTATATATACACAAACCATTCACCTAGATCCATGTGGCAAGACATAGAATTTAAACAATTTTGTGAGTTTTTTTTTCATAAGGGAGAATTTTGTCATTGATTGATTTTGTAAAATTTTATACATTTTCTGAAGAAAAGGAGAAATAAAGATAGATAAAGTGAATATTATTATTTTGAATAAGTATTTATACTTGTCCATATTATATTTAGACATACAAAACGAGAAATAAAGATAGATAAAGTGAATATTATTATTTTGAATAAGTATTTATACTTGTCCATGTTATATTTAGACATGCAAAACTTAATATCGATGATTAGAAAAATAATTGGAATAACATTCATATAATTAAGGAGAATCATTTCTATATTAATGATTTTTGACACATGATACACATTTAATGTAGCATTGTTTTGATGTAATTTATAAATGATTTAATTTACTTATCGTTGGATTGAATCAACATTAGGAATGGTGAGATGGTTTTGATATTCAATTTAAATCATACCAATCAGTGTATTGGTGTGTTCCCTTCACAACCAAATACAAATTCATCATATTTGGTATTTATTCTAGACTATACATGGAAAGGGAAATCACCATGGTGGTTGGGCATGTATAACTAAGTTATATAGGGCTTACAAGGTTTTCCATAATTCACTCTATTGAACTAGATTTACATTTGATGAAGTTGTTTTTATTATTGAATCCATGAAAATAATAATATATCAATCAATCAATGTAAAATGATGCATATTTTGTTTGCAAACTTAATCCATTTTAAATTTACATGTGTTTAGAATTTTTTTTTGAATATTGATGTTGTAATTTATTATGACAAAGGATTTTACTAATGTCGTTGAAATTAATAGAAAGAATCAATAGTTCTTTTTTCAAATTTAAATACATGATATATAATCCACCGAGGTGTATCAAAAAATATTTGGCGATAAATATTGAAAACATAAAGATTTGTGTCATATATGAAATTTTACACTACAAACTTACAAGAGTTGTATTTAGGTCATATCATTGTATTATGACGATCAAGTGTCTAATTTTGTTAAATAATTTTCATGTGTAATTTATTTATTTTAATAAAAAAACACCAAATTTTATGGTTTTTCATTTATATATATATATATATATATAATTTAATTTAATTTATAGAATATATGCATATTATATTATATTTTAATTTAAATTAAAGTATTCAATTTATGTATTAGAAAGGGTGGAATACTAATTTGCACAAAAATCAAATACACTTTACACTTTATTGAATTGATGATAATGAACATGTAAATGAAAAATATATTAAAATATTGTTTATTTCATAAACCCATAAAAATAATAACCACATTCCGTTTAATTCCCTTTAAGGATTTCAAGAAAACATTTTTTTTTTGTTAATATATGCATTCAAATAAAAGTAACCCATTTCATCAAATCCATAAAAATAATGACCACATTCCCTTTAAGGATTTCAAGAAAACATTATTTGTTGTGAATATATGCATTCAATCAAAGTAACCCTCGACACTAGTCATAACAACAATGAAATTAAATTGAGGGTAAACAAATGGAAATAGGTAAGTATTTAGAGTGGGTGACATCATTGTAGGATGGTGATAAGCTTCTAATTTTGTTAGATAATTTTTTTTATTGTGAAATTTATTTCATTTTAATAAAAACCTCAAACTTTGTTTTTTAAGTTTTGCAATTTATCTACATACTATAGTATTATGTAGATGATATTATATTTTAATTTAATGTATTCAATATATATATGTATATTATATTATATTTTAATTTAATGTATTCAATTTATCTATGAAGAGGAGAAACGTGGAGTATTGATTTATTCAATGCACAAAAATCAAATATAGTTTATTGAAAAATTATGGTGATAATGAATATGTAAATGAAAAATATATCAATATATCAAAATATTATTTATTACATCAAATCCATAAAATGATGACCACATTCTTTTTAAAGATTTCAAGAAAACATTATTTGTTGTGATAGATTGGTTAAGACTAAAAAAAAAGTTAAGACCAATTTTGTCCATATATATAACGATAGATTAGTTGCATAATTTTCTTTTATATATGTTTTTTTTCTGAGATAAGATAGGTAATTTAAAGAGAATTACAAAATATCTTTCCTGGAATTGAATTGGATGATCACTATTTATCTTTACAAGTTATACCCACTATTTTTATTTTTATGAAGGGATTAAATAACTTCTATTAAGTGTTATAACATCATTTTCCACCATACATGTTCATGACAACTCCTTGGTCTCATTTACAATCATCTCTCTATTTGTAGGAGTTGAACCCCCTTTTTACTCTCTAAAAACATCAAAAATATCATTTTTCAAGATATACATGACTCTCCTTAAAACAAGACACTTACATACAAAACTCCCTAGCTAACAACCCATG
The DNA here is from genome assembly GCA_009831015.1 of Picea engelmannii. Classification (NCBI taxonomy): domain Eukaryota; kingdom Viridiplantae; phylum Streptophyta; class Pinopsida; order Pinales; family Pinaceae; genus Picea; species Picea engelmannii. Next base: position 247,615 of record ML776656.1, on the reverse strand, counting down.
TACATGTTTAATTGGCTCAAAAAAATATAATTCCTGACATTTCGAGCACAACTGATAGGATCCCTAGGTTCCCAACCTCTTATATCATGTGCATAACTACTCCAACTAACAAAATGCAGTATAAAAGAGAGTGTCGGGATGAATCAAAGACATGATGAAAGAGATGCAACCTCATGCTGGAAATTTCCTTATATCCATAGAAGCCCCTATTGTTACACATCAAAATTACTCATTTCAATGATGAACTATTATTGTCATTACAAGCGTCACAAGTGTCGCGGACATCATACAATCATCTTTCACATGTCATGTCTCGAACGACATCACAAGGAACACCTTAAGACACCCTGAGATACTCGTTAAAGAAGAAGAAATCATTTGACAAAGAGTACAAGGGTTTTTCCATGAAAAAGACAACTTAAAAATGAATTTTGAAGGCCAACGCTCCCCTACCCACTGCCAGGGAGTGCCAACGTTCCATGACCTTCTTTGGGGGAGCATTCTAGGACTCTGTGTACCCTTCTGGGGGAGCACTGGGATATTTTGAGGAAATTTAGGGAAGTGCTCCCCTACCCACTGTCAAGGAGTGCCATCTCTCCTTTCCCTCCTTTGGGGGAGCGTTGCAACACTATGTGCCCCATTCTGGAGGAGTGTTGGGATGTTTGAGAAAATCTTGGGTTGTTGAGGAAAATCAGGGAAAAATTCCCCCAATCTCTAGAGTTGGTTGGATTCGAATCTGAGGTCAAGGTTGGATCTTAGGGAGGATCCACAACTGATGGAGAAAGATCCTCAACCTATCCAAAGAATCTCTAAGGTGGTTAGGCCTCTTCAAGAATATACAAGGATGCTTTCTCATGGTGAAGGAGATGGAGTTTTTAGAGATATGAAACTTATGATCTCATGAGAAGTGGTATTAAGAGGACATTGAAGGCATCAAACTTATGATATCATAAGGGAGATAATCAATACATCATATTCATTTTGATTGTGGATTATTTGAGCAAGGGGCTGGACAAGAAGAGCTGAAAGAGGCTGCTGCAATTTCATCAAAGGTATGTAAGTATTACTATCTTTTTCTCATTAATACATGTGCTTGGCCTATTTGTTTCAAGGTTGTGTATGCCTACATGAACTTGTCTTTGATAGATAGATATAGTTTTGGATTAATCATGGTAGAATAGGAAGGTGTTTTGTCTTTGCTGCTATTGGATTGAAGGACTTTTTGAAGAGCTTGTGGAGCAAGGCTCAACTTGGACTAGGCAAGGACAAACATCGACAAAATGGTACATTCTTCTTCCTTTTCACTATTCGATTGACTTAGCTAGATTTAAAAGTATGTCAGTGACCAAAGTTAGCACCTTTCTGTCTTGATCTTAGAGATTTAGAGTTCAGGAGGAAATCCACTTGTCTGCAGGGGGGTTTTCTTATAACAGAAATTGGTGAATATTGATTAGCCTTCGTTTGTTGGCCCTGACTTGACCATTAACCCAATGACCTCCCTAAACGGATATTATATGCAGTTGGTATCACCCCTGCCACAAGTCAATTATGTGGCATTGTCTCCCATGACTTCAACTTCTGATGACTTAGATCTGGTAGTTGACATGGCGTTCTCTTCGGTAGGGATATTGGATATTTATCTCCTTACCCCTGTCATGGCACTAGACATGTGTTCCTTCCATAGTATTGTTCTTCCATCCAATGAAGATCTCTTGGAATCCATGACCGATTTTTTTCCCTTGACATGGTTTCCTTCCAGAGCATTGTCCTCTTGGGAGCCATGGCCAAGTGAAGATATGAGCATAATTTCTCTTCTCTATGGCAATCTCGTTAAACAATGAAACATAAGTCATGAGAACAATTTTCCTCTATATGGAAAGCTTGTTAAAAAATGAAATAGAGGCTACAAGCATTGTTTTCCTCTCTGTAACAAGCTTGTTAAAAAATGAAACAAAAATCTTTGGATTGAACTCGTAGCCTTGAGCATAGTTATTTTCTTGTGTCAAGCTCGTTAAAAAATGAAATAATCACCTCTCATACCAAGTCGAGTCTTTTGTTAGGTCTCGTATTTGAACCTTCATTTCATCCACCTGAATCCTTTTTCTCTATCTAGTACAGAAGTTGGTGACAACCTCAAAGTTGGTGAATGAGTTGAAGCTTGGGAGGCATGTCTCCAACCTTCGATTATCATTATAGAGTTAAGTCGCTATATTTTGAAGCTGGGGGTAGAGTACCAACCATCCATGGGTATCCCAACCTTTGGAATTTATGTTGGGAATTTACAAGCATAGTTTAATTTTGTTTCAAGCTTGTTTAAAAATGAAACCAATACCGAGCTTAGTGTTTATTCTTTCTCGTGCTCATAAATACATGAGAATGACTTATCAAGCTTAGTACTTGTTGTTTCTTGTGCTAGTAAATACATGAGAGTGTAATCGAGTAGACTTTTATCACTTTTTCAGACTCGTAAAGGTTATACGAAAAAGGAACCCCCTGGAGTCTCCTTTAAGCTCTTTTTAGGCTCTCTAGACATGAAAAGATTGCCAAGTGATCTTGCTTCCTTTCCCACTCATTAAAAGGTTTGAAAGGGTGTCTCTTGAGTGATAAATTATCTCTTTTTCTACCTCGAGAGACTAAAATTACGAAAAAGAACAACCTTGGAGTCATCTTTAAGTTATTTTTAGACTCTCTAAACATGAGAAACAATCGATTTTTCTTTCTTTGGACTCGTTAAAAGATATACATTGAAGGGCCCATGTGGGACCAGACCCTTACTTATTCTGGTTCGTCAAAAAAAAGAAGAGGGACTTACCGAAGGTGAGTTATATCGAGCATGTGTTACCCTCCTCAAGCTTGTTAAATTAAAAAGATGTACTCATCTATCTGGATGGGGGGAAAATTGAAGGAAGCAAGCTAAGTAGTTTTTGGGAATATTACAGTTCACTCTTATAGTCTCCCTTAAACACGACACTTTATCTTTGCATAAATTTTAATCCATTGAACCTCCACACTGAACCAATCCTCTGAGCTTCTTTACTCCTTTGGGTCGCCTGGTGAAACTCAGAGTGTCCATTGCATCATCATGTTTTGTTCCATGCCATGTATCTGCTATTGTGCCTGAGTGTTCAAGGGAAGTACATGTTAGTACATCAAGGACCTCCTTCGATGATTTTGTTCTTGTCGACTTCAACACATTTTCCAGGAACTAGACTTAGAAACTAGTTAGTACCTTGGGACCTTCATGCCTCAATGGGAGTCCTCCTCGCTTCTGATAGTGGGTTTAAATCATTGACCCCTGATAGGGTGATTCCACGAATGTGCAAACTTCATCTCATCTATTCACATTCGCTAGGTTGTACTAGGGTACCTTGGGAATCATTGACATCGATGGTGATTTCCTTCGCACTTGTTAGCGGTTTACCTCATTGACCAGTAATCAAGTGGTTTATGCCATGTTCGACATTAGGAAATCTATTCAAATGGTTAGACTCATACCACATCGATATCGGTAAGAAGACCCTAGGTTGATTGATCTCTCTGGCATATACTTTGCCCAGGTTGCAACATAGTTTATCTTGAATATTGACACATTTACTATCACATATATCCCATTTGTATTGGTTCATGGGTAGGTCTTGTCGTATATTATATCCACTATGTATTTTTCGTGGCTATGATCAATTCATGTCATGGAAGTATAGATCCACATCGTATCTTTAGTGGCTATACTCATTGTTAATATAATTATGGATCCACAGTGCATCTTATGGCAGCCATACCTTGCAAGTCTCTATCACCCAAGCATAGGTATGTCTGCCTTGGGTTTGAAACATGTCATAATATTTGTTTGATGGTTGTGTGTAGTTTCTACCAGGTTCTCCGCCTCCATACCCTTGCTCGAAAAAGTATACAAAGTACTTCAGTTATCAATTTTCGTCTTCTAACTTCACACTTTGGGGGGCAATCTGTTACACATCAAAATTACTCATTTCAATGATGACCTATTGTCACCATTACAAGTGTCGCAAGTGTCTCATTTTATCCACAAGTGTCGCAAGTGTCACAAACATAATATAGTCACATTTCCCATGTCATGTCTCGAATGAAATCACAAGGAACACTCGAATATACCCTCAGAGACTGGTTAAAGAAGAAGACATCATTTGATGAAGAGTACAAATCGTTTTCCATGAAAAAAACCACTTAAAAATGAATTTTGAAGGCCAACACTCCCCTACCCACTGTCAGGGAGTGCCAACGCTCCCTGGCCTTCTTTGGGGGAGCGTTCTAGCACTTTGTGCACCCTTATGGGGAAGCGCTGGGATTTTTTGAGGAAATTTTGGGCAGCGTTCCCCTACCCACTATCAGGGAGTGCCAAATCTCCTTGCCCTTCTTTGGGGGAGCATTGCAACACTCTTTGCCCCATTCTAGAGGAACACTAGGTTGTTTGAGGAAAATCAGGGGAAAATCCCCCTCATCTCTAGAGTTGGTTGGATTCGAATCTAAGGTCAAGGTTGGATCTTAGGGTGGATCCACAACTGATGGAGAAATATCCTCAACCTATCACAAGAATCTCTAAGGTGGTTAGGCCTCTTCAAGATTATACAAGGAGTCCTTCTCATGGTGAAGGAGATGGAGTTTTTAGAGATACCAAACTTATAATCTCATGAGAAGTGGTATTAGGAGGACATTGAAGGCATCAAAATTATGATCTCATAAGGGATATAATCAGTAAATAATATTCTTTTTGATTGTGGATTGTTTGAGCAAGGGGCTCGAGAAGGAGAGCTGGAAGAGTCTGTTGCAACTTCATCAAAGGTCTGTAAGTATTGTTATGTAGTTCTCATTAATACATGTGCTTGGCCTGTTTCTTTCAAGGTTGTGTATGCCTACATGAACTTGTCTTTGATAGGTAGATCTAGTTTTGGATTAATCATGGTATAATAGGAATTTGTTTTGTCTTTGTTGTTATTGGACTGTAGGACTTGTTGAAGAGCTTGGGGATCAAGGCTCAACTTGGACTAGGCAAGGAAAAACATCGACAAAAAGGTACATTCTTCTTCCTTTTCTCTATTTGATTGACTTATCTAGGTTTAAAAGGATGTCAATGACCAAAGTTAGCACCTTTCTGTATTGATCTTAGATATTTAGGGTTCAAGAGGAAATCCACTTATCCACAGGGGGATTTTCCTGTAACACCTATTTCCCTAGATTTTGGAGATTGTCTTTGTGATATACCTGGAACAATTAACAAAACAAGAAAATATACTACACAAGTAACAAGAACATCAAATATAGAGAAAAAATATATTATTGATATCACACAAAATTTAGTTCACTTATCTCTTTGAGGGGGAAGCCTCCAAATGTGTAAGTCTCTCTTACAATAATCCTCAACAACTTACAATGGAGAGATAAACCAAAAATACAATGGGCCAGTATTATGGGTTATACATAACTAATTCTACTAACCAAACTTAACTACTTTTGGTCCCAATAATAATGAGGGTTTACCACTTATTACAATGGCAACTAACTAATGATTAACTACAAGTGTTTATGTATGTATCCTAACATGCCCTCCTCCTTGAAAATAAGCCTTGTCCTCAAGTCTAAAGATGCATAAATTGTTGCAAGATGGCAGTTGGTTTTGAGGTTGCATCATCTAGATATTTATCCTTCCATTTGATCAACATTACTTTGATAGTTTGGCCTCGGAGGTGACGCTCACATGTTGAGGAAATATTCAGGCTAGAGGAAAATGGAACCTTCTTCATCTAATTCAAGTAGGATGGTTTGAACTTGACAATTATGACCCACCACTTTCTTCAAATAGGAAACATGGAACACCAAATGTATTTTGGAGGCAGTTGGAAGTGAAAGTTTGTAGGCAACTGGACAAATGCATTTGAGAATCTGATAGGTGCCATAACATTTGGGTGCCAGCTTATGGTGGCCCTAATATTTGAGATATTTTTGCTTGTAAGGTTTGATATTGAGAAACACCTCATCACCCTCTTTGAAAACCCTTTCAGATTGCTAGTAAAATTGTTGTTTCATATGATTTTGGGCCATCTGGAGGTTTTACTTTAGAGTCATGAGGGTAATTGCCCTACCTTGCAACAACTTGTCAATATCCTGGACCTTTGATGTGCCTGGAAGATAAGAATTTATTGTAGGGGGTTGTTGGCCATGCACTGTTTCATAGGATGTGATTTTAATGGTTGCATGATAAGAAGTGTTGTACCACCATTATGCTAGTGGTAACCATTCCTCCCATAGAATGAAACAAAACAACACAATTAATTTTCCAAACACTTATTGACCACTTGTGTTTGGCCATCTATCTATGGGTGGTATGTTGTGATCATGTTTAATTGTGTGCCCCATAATTTAAACCATTTCTGCCAAAAGGTGTTGGTGAAGGTTAGGTCACAGTCAAATACAATGGATGTGGGCATGCCATGTAGCTTTAAAATTTGATCAATGAAAACTTGTGCAACAAGAGATGGCATAAAAGGGTGTGGTAGGGCACAAAAATGTGCATTATTGGAGAGGTGATCAACCACTACCATTATGAATGACTTGTCACCCTCTTTGGGAAGGCCCACTATAAAGTCCATGCAGATGTTAGTCCAAATAGAACTTGGAATGGTTACAAGTTGGAGATCTCTCTGGGTATTGACAGTTTCCCCTTTATGGAATTGACAAATATCACATTCGGTGACAAAGGTGAGGATATCCTTCTTCATACCTTCCCAAAAAAAAGAGCGATGAGCATCAACATAGGTATTTTGGAATCCCGAAAGACCCACAAGAGAAAAAGAATTAAACTCATTTAAGATTCTAGGGTTGAGGGATGAATCTTGAGACAAAACCAAGTGATCCTTATATTTGAGTACATTGGCTTGCCAAATATAGCGAGTGGGAGGGATAGTGTCATCTTGAAGTCTCTGAATTATCCGTGAGATAGTGGGATGGGCGATCCATTCATGCCAAACTTCATCAATCCAATGAGGGATTGGTAATCAGAGAGAAAAGATGAAAACTTTATATTCATATTGTATGGAAAATCATCTTTCACAACATTGCCTTTTCACTTCTTATAGATGATCTCATAATCATAGCCCAACATTTTGGCTAGCCACTTGTTTTGTTTTGGGGATGACAACCTCTGCTCAAACAAATACTTGAGAATATGGTGAAAGGTTTTGATATGAAAATGACGCCCCAATATATATGGTAACCAAGTGTGCACAACATGGAGAATGGCCATCATTTCATTTTCATATGCATATTTTCCCAAATTGTGACCACTCAAAGTTTGGCTAGTGAAAGCAAGAGATTGATCGTTTTGGGTGAGAACTACACCAATACCAGTACCTAAAGCATTTGATTCAAACACAAAAGTTTTGTTGAAATTAGGGACTACTAATACAAGGATAGTACACATGGCCTTCTTCAAATCTAGGAATGATTGCTCGACCATAGGGGTCCACCGAAATGAATTCTTCTTAAGAAGGTTCGCTAATGCTCGACCTATTTTTCCTTAATTGTGGAAGAAATTCTTCTAATATTTGGTGAGGCCAAGGAAAACCCAAAGGATTTTTTATGTAGGAGCATTGTCAGCAAAGCCACATGGGATGACAACACAATGCCTAGCATGCCTTTTGAGTAAAATTTTAAGTTTTGAAGCATGGTGTATCTCAGAGAACTTCTGAGTAAATGATGAATCAGAGAAGTTAATGGTCAAAGGTTGAACGGTCACATCAAACAAGGATAGATCAGATCATCCTTGAGTTATTTGATTTTGGCATGGATCTGAAAATTAGCCTGAAATTGTCTATCACAGACATTTATTCTAATAGGACTAAGTAGTTGTATTATTTTACTTCGATCAGATAGGTACCTGGGGGGAACCTTAGAAGACTTATTGTCGATGTAGATGAATTGTATGCCTGAATAAGGTTGGTTGCAAATTAGTAGGATATATTTGTTACTAAATGTAAGGTTTTTTAGTATCAAACTTGTAGTCATTTACATCTGAATGAATATAGCAGAGGGATATTCACCCCATGCATGTTGTTGCTATTGTTTACAGCTTCCCTGTTATTTTCTGGTTTCATGAATGAATGGTTTATGTTATTGAGTATATGAAACTGTAAAGTATTTGGATAAGTTTCAATTTCCTCTCTTTGTTGAGTTCATGCAAGGTGTGCATATAGTCTGCAAGGAGTGCATTGACAATGTCTATTTATACTGAGAAGCTTAGAATAGGTAGTGTGAAACGTCCATTTGCAAGGAGTGCAAAGGGATTGTTACAAGGTGTGCAAAGTCACCCGCAAGAAGCTAATTCTTGTGTAAGAATCAATTGCAAGGAGTACACATATTCAAAGTTAAACTAACAGTCGAATTATCCCTCTGAGGAGTCAAAGGGTTCGAGAAATAAAGCTCAGGAGAGATAGCGAGAAGAAATCTTCAAAGGGAGAGAAGCTCTGAAGGTTTAAAGAATTATGAGCCAAAATCCATCCAAGAGAAAGAGGAATCATTCCAGGTTATTATATCGGGGTAAGATGCAGGAGATTTAATTCTCAGTGTAAACAAGAGTGAGGAAGTTTCCGAAGTTCGACCAACGGAGCGAGAACTTGCTCGACATTTCAACATCAAGAGATAAGGAGTGGTGCCGTGTGGATGACCAACGAAAATTGTCAAAGTCCGACCAAAGGAATAAGAACTTGGTCAGTGTTTCAACAACAAAAGGTAAGGAGTGGTGTTGTGGAGACTACCAACGGAAGTAGCTGAAGTCCGACCATCGAAACAAATCTAGACCGTTGATTTGATGGGACGTGTGCTGGAGGAAAAGAATAACTCAACACTTGGAACTCTCGAAATCTAGAATTTTGTAGTTGATCACAGTCATTGGTTGTTGGATAGGTGAGAACCATTGATTCCCATGCTAGTTGTGTTCGTCGGTTCAGGGTTCGAAGGAACTGGTGAAAACTGCAGTTGAAAAATACTAAAGGCTCGAAAGTCAAAACGTTGTCAATCATCAGATTGTGATGATGAGTGGAGAATAGATCGAGATTCCGATAGTTTGGTGTTTGGTTCTTTGCAAGCGTCATGTGTTAGAGAAAAGAGAAATAGTCGAAGGCAAAAGTGTCAAAGACATAGCGCACTTTGGGTTAATCCCTAGGTCACAACCAGAGTTCGTAGGGAAAAGAGGCCTAGTATAGAGGAACAACCGCTCGCTATTAAAAAATTTTGATTTAGAGGTTGGGGAAAGGGGAGGCAGTTACATCCAAAACTTCCACAACACGAATTCGGGAAGAGACTATCCCGAGTCCATAGTTCGTGGTCATATTGGAGAATAGTCTATCATAGGAGCTAGAACTCGAAATCGAGTGTTTTCAAAAGCACCCGAAATCGCCTGCGTAGGTCACTTAAACCTGCGGAAACATCAAGGGGGCCTATGAATTATTTGTTCAGGACCTATTGGGGGATCGAAGAGATGATTCGGCTCAGATATTTGAATATCCTTGATCAAGAGGTCGCGTAGCCTGAAGGGAGAGTAGAGGGGGGTTTGCACCACTTTTCAAGGTCTTAGGATGTGGCCAATCATGCATGGCTTGAATCTTGTGGGGGTCCACACATATCCATCATGACCGACAATGTGTCGCAGGTATTTAACCTCACTTTTCCCAAAATAACATTTGGATTTTTTTACGAACAATTGAAGCTCTCGTAGAAATTGGAGTATTTTGTCCACATGTTCAATATGGAAATCATAAGTGCACATGTAAATAATAATTTCATCAAGGAAAAACAAAAAAAAATTATGAAGGTAGGTGTTACCCATGATTTTTTTCATCTTGATGGTATACTTAGGGTCCCAACAAGAACTTTCTCCTGAGAAAAGTGACATTCATCTCTTCCCAAAAAACATATTTTTGAAGAGAGTTCACAAGTTTCTTATAGCCTAGGGTACGAGAATGGCCCATTCTCGCAGGCTACCTTCAGCTAGGCTGCGAACTTCTCACATTGTGTTATATATATAGGGTGTGAACTTGTTCTCAAGCTTGGAAAAAGATGAAGTCTCGATGGTTCTAGAAGGGAATCTTCTAGAGAATGGGCTGGTATTCGAATGGTTATCATGTTACTGGTTTCCCTGATTTTGTGGGATCATTCTCATCCATGTAACCATTTCATCCTCTCCTATATATTGATAGGATTCTCATGGAAAATGTTAAGCAAGATTAATTGGAGAATTGGTGAAGGAATTGTGTGAAGAACCTAGCTTGAACAAGAGCTTGGAGACTCTAGCAAGCCTATCAAGAGGAATTGGATCTTCTTCATGCAAGGATTGAGCAAGTGTGTGTGTTGGAACCAAGAGTCACTGAAAGGAGGCTTGCGACATCAAGGCGATTAGGTTGTATCTTCTACTTTCGATTAATATGATACAACGGCCTGTCCTTTTCCCATAAAGTCATTCTTACTTTATTGTGTAATTACTTGATCATACACATAAGTTGACGATTGAACATATTTTTCTATCTTCACTTTGGTTGGTTTGTGTTGTCTTGGTCTTGACCTCACGAGAGCACCGGAGTGAAGCGAGAGCAACAAAGACCCTAGGAAGTGATACAAAGGTATGTCACGTGTTCCTCTTTACTAGCTAATTCAATGGTCATAACTTAGGGAAAGAGTCATGTCCTGTCCTATTTTGTTCTAGATCCAGGTGGATCTAGGGATATCTATTAGTGTCCAAACCTACCGATTAGTCCAATAACAGTAGGGCTTCAAGATTTTATGCATGAGACTCGGAAGGTAGATGGAGCATTGCAAAGACCAAAATGAATTACCAAGAACTCATAATTGCCTTCATGATTTATGAAAGTGGTCTTTGGAATATCCACTTCGTTCATCCCAATCTAGTGATAGTTGGAGTGAAGATCCAATTTTGTGAAGAAACATGCACCATCGAGCTCATCCAACAGGTCATCAATTATGAGAATGGGGAACTTATCGTTAATGATCAATTTATTAAGGGCACAAAAATATGGAGACATGCACCAAGAACCTTCTTTCCTTAGGACCATTATAACAGAGGAAGAGTATGGGTTGGTACTTGGGAGAATTACCCCGACTTCCAATAATTCTTGGACTATTTTTTTATTTCATTTTTTTTAGGAAAGGAGTACCTAGAGGCGTACATTTGGGGGTTGACTTCTAGGAAGGAGAGGGATGTTTTTATCATGCAAACCTCAGGATGGGGGTAATTCCTTGGGTGTCTCAAAGACTCTATGGTGCTTGTCGAAAATGAATTGCAGGTCAGGATGGATTGCGAGGGATGATCACTCTTGTACCTGGATGGAATTAAATTGGAAAATCACCCCCTGGTGACATTTCTTTAGGAGTTTCTCCATTCTGTGAGAGATGATCATTTCGGGGGACCCAACATGTAAGCAATGGAGGGTATAAGTGTGAGCCTCTTAATTAAAGGTCATATATAACTCTCGATAATCCATGGTAATAATTCTGAAAGTGCACATCCATTCAAAACCCAAGACAATATCACAACCACCCATGGAAATGGAAAACATGTCATTTTTCAGAGTACAATTTCCCATTTGGATTTTGACATTCTCACAAAGGCCCCCACATTTCATTGTACCACCATTAGCTATGAGAATTTGAAAATTCAAAACTCGTCAAATAAAAAAATTGACATCCTCAATAACCCTACAATGAATAAAATTATGGGTGTCGCCACTATCAATCAACACTAATATAAACCATTGTTTAACGTAGCCTTTGATATTTAATGTCTATGGAGAAGAATACCAGCAAGGGAAGGAAGAGAGATGACAGGTTATGTTGGTTCCTCAAGAGATGCAACGACTTATGAGAGGGGATGAGTGGGATTATTATCCTCTGGCTCGTGGGCATCGTCTGACATTCATTCTTCTGACACATCAATCTGGAAGAAATTATGTTCACAATATTTATTTCCTAGCAAATATTTTCATCACAGTAATAACAAATCCCTTTTTCCCTATGTTCTTCCATTTCTACTGTAGACACCTTTTGAACCTTCAAGGTTTTAGTGGGAGAAGTGATATCCCAGGGACTACGATAGTTGGGGACTGAAGAAAGAAGGGGTTGTTCCTGAAGAATGGTCTCAACTTCCAATGTTAATTTACACGCATGCAACCAAGTAATAGAATGATGCATCCAAACATGAGCATGAATTACCTCCTTTAAGCCCCTTATTAAACATTCAAGATAGAATTCGTGATATAATCCCTCACTAATGATAGCCAACCTCTCAAATGTTGCGATGAAATCAACGACCGACCATGTTTGTCTCATCTTGGTGATATGCCCCAAATATTGAGATTCCCTATAAAAACGTGCACAAACAACTTTGGTAAACATGTTCCAATCGGGATGTTTTGGATAGAATTTATTATGTCATTTCTACCATTTCCATCCTCCTTGACATAAGTACAAAACACCTACATGCAGTTTGGTCTCATCATCCGGAATATCATGGAGGGTGAAGTAGTTTTCCATTTCGGAGACCCACCGAGTTGGATCAAATCCATCAAATTTATGTGTCTCCACTTTTGGAAGCTTATTCTAGGAGTTTGGAGGACCCCAAGGGGAGTGGGAATTATGAGTATTATCATAACGAGAATAATGAGGGGCTCCAGAGTGGTACTCTAGGTGCTTTCCCTTCTCAGAAAATCTGAGGTGTTGGGAAATGACTTTTAGTTTATGATTTATGTCATCCATGTCGTGAAAGCGCCTCTTAAGTTGGTCAAGGTCCCCCAAGGTCTGTTTGATCTCAGAGACATCCTCATGTATTTGGGTTGCCTTAGTATCCCACTCATCCCTGGTCTGAAAGAAGGTGGCAGGGACAATTTGGAGGCTTGGGGAGATTGCTACCACATTGATCAGCACAAGATAAGAAGTTTGATGGGGTAGGTGTGAAATAGGGTGTCAGGAAGGAGATCGGGTCCACAAAAAGGATTAAAAATAATGGGTATCATTGTGAATAGGGAGAGAAGAGGAAGTCGATGGGATAGGTTTCAAACAAGGGGGTAGGGGGGTATGGTCCACAAAATGTCTTAAAAATGATAGGTATCACTGCAATTAGGGAGAAAAGTGGAATCCAATGGGATGGGTTTCAAATAGGATTGTTGTCAGTCCCTAGACATTTTTTTTTTTACTCCTACAGATTTGTACTCCGATCTGAATAATTATACAGTGTTAGAATGTCTAAATTCTTAACCAGAAGAAAGATGTAGGAATTTCACAACCAGAATGCATGATTCTAGGTTGCACAACAATGGATCTTGTATGTGCTCTTTTTGTGTTGTTCTTTTTGTGTTATGTATTTCCCCAAGGTTATGGCTTGATTCAAGGTACCTACAAAAAAGGGTTTTTCTTGTATTATAACTCTCTGATATACGTGCGGGGTCTACAGTAGTACTCAACCCAATATATAATAGCACCAGCCAAGGAATCTCGATTGTGACCTTAGTTGTACTACCTTGATACCCAGGTACTAGAGATTATCTTTCCAATTTCTTTTCTCGTTGACACTATTGTAGGAAGGTGACCAATCAGTTGATCTAGGCAGGTTCTAAGATGCCTAGGGAAATTACTTTCACATATGTTTTCTGATGCACTGCCAATCGAAGGTGTACCAATAAGGGTTACAAGGGTGGACTATATATGTGCACTTAAGAACCACTTGTATTTCATTTGTGTATTCTTCCCCAACCACGAATTTGTGTGTTGAACGACATATCTCTCTGGTTTATCGATGATGGAACATGTCGTTACCCTGGAAAAAAAATCACAAAGACTTCCTTTCGAGGAAATTTATCGGATGCCACTTGTGATATACCTGGAAAAATTAACAGAACAAACAAATATACTACAGAAGTAACCAAAACATCAATATAGAGAAAAAATATATTATTGCCACAAAAAACATAGTTAACTTTCCTCTTTTAGGGGGAAGCCTCCAAATGAGCAGGGATCTCTTACAATAATCCTCAACAACTTACAATGGAGATATGCATTCTTTAAATATAGTTCACAACCAAAAATACGTCAGGACAATACCAAGGGCCAATACATTGGGTTATACATAATTAATTCTTCTAACCAACCTTAACTACTTGTGGTCATGATAATAATTATGGTTAACCATTTATTATAATGAAAACTAACCAATGAATAACCATAAGGGTTAGGGATGGATCCTAGTAATATTCCCCTTTGAAAACCCTTGTTTTTAGGACTTTTCTTCCTCTTTATCTCTCGAGAATAATCCTATTGCTTCCTTAGAACCGTCGAGAGACAAAACATTGGAGGTAGTATTCATCATCTTAAGAATTGGGTGGAGGAACTTTGAGCCTAGTTCTGAGATCATGCCATAGTGGTTACATGTTGTGTCTAACCATTTTTTTGTTATCAATAAAATAACTCTCATTCTCATCTAATTATTTTGGTTAATTCATGATTTTAATGATATTATGTGTATCTTTTCTTGAATATAAAATAGAATTTGAATTGATTATATTTATTTAGTTAGTGGATAAGTACTTTCTTGCAGTTCCATAATTCTTTGGTTGCAAGAGTTTCAAAATATCGTCATCAAGGATTTATGGAGCAGAAGACCTCAAGCGAGATCTACTTCAAATGTAGGATTCCAGGTACGTTCTTCTTTGTTTCTTTCAAAAGTTAGTTACTGCAGGTAGTTATTTCCAACTGATTGTCTAATTAGAGGTTGAGAGGAGACTTTTAAGGTAACTCCTCTATTGTGGCACTAACCCAAAGCCATAGGACTTAGATTTAGATAGGGGTGCTTGATTTTTGCATTTATTTTGAAGCTTTTTATGTTCTTTAAGCCTATTATTAGCCTTCTCTCAATTTATCCCATCCTTTTTTATTCTTCCAAACCCTCTTCTCTCAGTTAAAGATTATTTTTAAGGGTGTACGTAGGTTTCTTTTAGTACAAGATTGTACATATGCAATTTTCTCTAGTTAAATTCACATACATACACTACTTGTCCATTGGACAATCATGCAATATTCTATGAGGGAGTTTTTTTCAGACTTTTGGAGGTTGGGGTTGTGACTCTGTGGGATCTTCCTTGGTCTTGGTAGGTACTTAGAGTGGTTTTTGGGTTTCAGAATTAGTTTTCTTTGCTTTTAAGACTAAAAGAAAAGTTCTAAAATATTTTGTCTTTCTTGTTTAATCAAGGTTGTTTTTTGGATTTTCATAGTTTAGGGTTTTGGAAAAATCTGTTGTGTGTTTTTTACACTCTGTTTCTTGTTCCTGTAGTGTTTTTAGGGTGTCTGGTCATCTTTTTTCAATATTTATCCCCCTTTGTTTTCTTGTATTCTTGATTTGTATAAAGAAAAGTGTAAGAGTGTGTGTTTGTTTGTAAATTTTTCCTCCTTTCCTTTTTACATTTGCATATGAAAAAAAAAAATTCATCATACATAATCTTTTCTCTCTTATTTCACATTTGTACTTAATAAAAAACAAATATTTTGTTTCTAGAGCCGTAAAAAAAAAAAAAAATCCAATATTGTTAGTTGTCTTGTATCAGAAGGTTTTATTAGTAAATGCATTACATCTAAAAGAAAATTTTCATTCATTGCATACAAAAAGGAAAGAGTTTATGTTTGTTAAATTCTGAAGCGTTATTTACATTCTCATTTTTAGTGAAGAATTTATTTTCACATCTATTTTCTTAAGTGTTTTTTCTATTGGGTCCATCAAAACATCATTCAGTTTCACTACACACACTTTTTTGAGTAAATAACAACCTATAAAATGACCGTTAAGATATTCAATTAAACATTTTCATTTTATTAGGGTAAACAAACAAGTTTAGGTTAGGCCCTTAGTTTAGGTTCAAGATTTAATTTGTCCAAGGCCAAAAAACAGACTTAGGATTCTAAGTTAGGGAATGAAACACCCTATTTTGTATAAGTATAGCTAGGAATCTCCTCTCACATAGGAGTCTAATGCAAGGTGGAGCAAAGAAGAGCCAAGGAGATAATCCCTTCAAAGATTAATTGATCGTAGTGGAGAGATTGTATATTGGGGGGTTTTCCTGAAGTCACACTAACTTATATGAAGTGAGTCCTCTACAAATTTTGAACTTGGTTGAGGTTTTCCTATAGTGATACTAGCCCTCTTAGTGTAATTCCTCTAGAAGTTTCTAACCTAGTTTGAGATTTTCTAAAGTGGCACTCGCCCTTTTGTAGACAGTACTGTGGAAGAGATTTTGGCTTAATTAACCTTTCCATATGTTCAATCCCAACTATTGACTTACCCCCGGGATGTTGACTGAGAGTTGGTGACCTTAGTTTCTTTTCCTAGGGATCTCAGAGTTGACTACATGGAGTTTCCGGTGTTACCTTGGGTGGATTTTATATCATAGTTATCAATCCTACTAGAGGGTGCCCCACGAAGCATGGGTACTTTCACCGGATAAGACTGGTTAGTGGAGGTCGAGGAAACTACTTCTCACTCCTTCATTCACTCATCCATGGGACTTAATAAAATCGTGCCTTCGTCTGGAAGTTCATCTCCCTCGTTTGTTACTACCATGGCCTCAGGACCTAATCCACCTAAATTGGGATATTGGGAAAGGTTTTTTTGATTGTTGTCTCTCTTAGGCCCATTTTTAGTGGTGTGTTTTTTGATTGTAGATTTCCTAGGAAGGTTTGGGTAGTCACCTAGAGCTAGAAACTCAAAGTGGTTAACCATGGGGCCATTCTTTGTACCCTCAAATAAAATTTTCTTATGTTGAGAATCACAATAAGAAACAAGCACATCAGGGTCATCAAGAACGTCAAGTTGCACAAGGGGACCATGTGTTTCTTTTTCTGCAACTTTATAAGAAAAGTTCACTCGAAGTTGGACACTGTCAGAAAATCACCCCTAAATTTTATAGTCCTTATAAAATTCTCAAGTGAGTGGGGATCATGGCCTACTAGTTAGCTTTTCCTAGTCACTCTAAGCTCCACCCTATTTTTTATGTCTTGTTTTTAAAGAAAGTGATTGGAACTGAGTTCTATAATAAAATGAGTGTCCCTGAGTTTGATGAAGAATGATCCATTTGGTTGTAGCCAGAAGAAATATTGGACCAGCCCGAGCATCATATTTGTCAATGCACCATCAAGGATTTTTTATTTTAGTGGAAGGATACACAACGAGAAGATGCCACTTGGGAGACGACTACCATTTTGCAAGGAATTCCCAATCTCAAGCCTTGAGGACAAGGTTGTTTTTAAAGGGGGGAGAGCATGTTAGGGACCAATCCTCCATAATCCCTCACGTAGTTAGAAAAACATATTTTCTATGTAAATAAGGCCTATATAATAATGCAAACAAGTATAATGTAAGAAGACTTAATAGAAGGTTTAGCTTCTAGAAAGCTCTTCCTCTAGATTGTTATTTAGAAGACAAAATTAGTATAAATAGGAGTAAAAGGTATGGGAAAGTCTTCTCTTGAGAATTATTGCAACTAGGTTTCCTCCTCAAAGAGGCAAGTGAACTTAGCTTTCTATCAATAAAGGTATCATTGTTGGTGTTATTATTCTTTATATTTTGTTGTTCCACTAGTATTTGTCATAATATTTTTGTTTATGCTTTATATAATAAATCAGATACCTAAAATTTAAGGACTGGTTGATGGCTCTTGAGCCTCCTAATCTACTTTTCAGGCCTAATGAGCAAGTGTCATTGGGAGGTCATGTGTGTGGTTTCAAGGTGTTGCTAATGGTTGACTATTTCATGTGACTTGAAGGTGTTGTTTGTGACCTTATATGCATGCTTTCAAGATGTTGTTTATGGCCTTGGCCTATGGTTGGGGATGTTAGTGCCACTATATGGTTTTGAACTATTGGTATGTGTCCTACAGTCTAAGAAACCATATACAAATGTTATTTGTTCATTGCATCACAGACACTATAGGAGCGAGATAATTTTGATTTCCAATATAATTCCTACCAAATTCTACACAAATTTTGACGCAAAAAGGAAACGATATGAGTGACCCTTAACCTTGCCCTTTTATGTGTTTGCAAATGGATTAAGCCTCTATCTACTCGAATCTCGCATATGAAAAATTGCTGCAATCTCAATTTGTATGGCTCAAATTACAATTCTGAATATTTGGGTAAATCCAAAGTCCCAAAATTAACCGATTATCGCAATTCTACACCGCACTGGAAATTCTAACTCGATTTTGATTGAATTTGGGAAAAAACCGCTGTAATAACCAGGGGAAATTATGGCCCAGCGATTTGCGAAACAGCCCACTGGCAGACAGGACGAGGGCTCTCATAATGCTGGGCGGCGCAAAATAACATGAAATGGCAGAAGATGGCGAGGTGGTACGCTGATTCTGTGAAAGGATCCAACGGAATATGCACCCCCATATATGCATGCAGCGCCTTTAATTCTCGTGCACTTATAATACCAGGTCATTGCGTTGTCAAAATATTAGAAGAGGATCTGATCAGGTACGAGGCTGATAGATACCAATGGGTGACCTCCATTCATATATCCTATCACGATGCGTGCAGCCAGCGCAGCTGGACATCTTAGAGAAATAACAGATTAGACATGGCTGGAGTTGTGCACATGGTGGCGGGCAGGAACGTATGGATCCAGCTGCTTCATGTTCCGTAACCTTCTGTTCTGTTTGGCTTCACCAGAGTGTTCCGTTCGTTCTAGCATAGCATAGCAGTACACTGCATGTGCATGCGCACCCCTTGAACATTCACTTCTTGCCATCAAAGCCCGCGTGCCCTCGCCGGCCCACAAAAACCCTTTTTAAACTTTAGGGTTAATAACGTTTTATATGTACGATTCATGGAGGTAATATATAGAATGCTTCGACCAAGTTTTGACTTACTTTTTAACTAAGAAATCTAATATATAATGCTTTTAATGTAGTATTAGTTCAATTATTTTAAAATATAAATTTAAAACAATAAAGTTATAATTATATACTTTATTGAAAAGTAATATACGATGGGCTTTTTGATTAATATAATCTTATCATATAACGATGAAACTTATCATATAATCTTTTTGATTGACATATAGTTGAACGGGAACACTCTGTGGTTTTGAACGGGAATTCTCACGGGAATAATATTTAAGCTGAACTAAGGAAGGAAGTTCAAAAGGTAAAAGAAGCCACGAAAGAAGGAAAATGGGCAATAATTAGAAATCGAAAAGCTATTGTTAGGGATAGAGACCAGAAGGATAATAATAAATAGGAATTCGGGACACTTGGGATCCTTTTTTGGAATTGTCGTGGCTTTCCATGGCGCAAAGGTCCTA
>ML776656.1:193148-210524 GCA_009831015.1 Picea engelmannii | reverse complement strand
ATAGGTATATGCTAAGAACTCCATATATTAGATTACATATGGGTAAGAGTTAAGATGTGCATATAATGGTTACTTATTGGTATGTGTTAAGATTTATATGTGTTGGTCTTTTGGAAAAAACATATATAAATATATATTGATGGGAATTGTATCAGTATCATGGTATTCCTATGATAGTCGATATATTCGATATTGTAAGAAATACATATATATCATTTTGGATATTGCAAAATGTTATTTCGCATAGTAATATTTTTGGATAGCATGACTCAACATAGACATGATAGTTATCCTAAGGGCCATGACAACGCGTATTACAATCCATATTGAATACAATAAGTACAAGATTATGATCCAACAACAATGATAAATTACTTTGCATATAATAAAGGTATTAAATTATGTTTTGATCAAGTTTTGAAGAGTCAAGGAGATTTAATATCCCCTAATATTTTTTTTGGGGGGAAATTTGGGGTACAATACATATGGTATCAGAGTTGAAGGTTACTGCACTTGGACCTCAGGGCAAGTCCAAATTAGTCTAGCTTATTTTATTTTTGTTAAAAGAAAAAGATAGCAAATATGTTTACTATTACAAACAAAAATAATTTGGTCTATTGTGATAATGGAAATATAGAATGAAGAAGAGATCATAATTGAAAAAAATCCCAATAAAGGACTTCCTAAATAACCTATACATAAAAGCGAAGGAAGTTCATCCACCGAGTTTCTGTAAACAATGAGGAACCTTATCGTGGAATTACAAGTGTTCAAAAAAGATAATGAAAAGTTGAAAAAGGCATAGGAACACCAACAAGAAATAGATGAAATTTTGTTGTGCCACATATTAACAAAGAAGATCCCAAAATACAATGACAAGGAGGAAGAAGTCAATAAAAGATCCTCTAAAAATTCTGGCCATGAAATACAAAACGAGAATAGTTTTTCTGAAGACACACAAGTGGTAGGAAATAAAACAACCACAAGAAGGAAAAGAAAACAAGTAGATCATCTGGAAGGTGAATTCAAGAAGCTAAGACCATTCACTTTTGATGGAGAATCAAGGATGGGTGAAGAGGCACAATCATGGCTACTAGATATAAATAAATACTTCCAGATTTACAATTGCTCTAGTAACATGAAAGTCAGAATGACCATCTATAACCTGAAGGGAAAGGAAAGTATATGGTGGAAAGACCTGAAATTGGACAAGGGATTGAAGGAGAAATAGATGGAATGGTTATATTTCAAGAAATATTTCAAGAAGCAATATTTATCATAAAGCTATTATGATTGCAAGACTAAGGAATTTTACAAGCTAAGACTCAGAAAAATGACCATGAATGATCTAATAAATAAATTTATCAAATTGTTGAGATTTGTGCCATACATCAAGGAGGACAAACTAAATATAAAAAGATTCTTAAGTTGTCTACCACAATCATACAAAGAATAAAATACGCAAGTTTTCATGACGAAAAATACATCAAAACAACAACAAAATTACAAGGAAATGTAGACAAATTAGACAAAAAAGATCTGAGATTGGATAAAAATGGACAACTAAGGTTCAAAAACAGGCTATACATACCTAATGTTGTTGATTTAAAGACAACAATTCTTGACAAATTGCACCAAAAACCATATTCTGGTCATCCAGGATACCAGAAAATTATAACAACCTTAAGAAAATTGTTTGATTGGCCTAACATAAAAAGTGAAACAATTGAATACTTATCTAAATGCCTATATTGTCAACAGGTAAAGGCTAAACATCAACATCTCGCTGGTCTTCTACAATCTCTACTGATGCAGACGTCCCCTTCTATCCTAAGGGTTGTGCAACCTCTCGGTCTAGGATCGATCAAGGAACTGAGTCTGACTGAATCTTCGACCCCTCAAGAACCTCAATTCCACTTAACATGCCCTCTTTCCCTTAAAATGCAGTTTGTATGGAACCCATGTCCTTTTCCTTAATGCATTTAAACTTCAGTGTATTTAGGCGCTCGCTCTCCTAGTTAATCCCCTCCCTTTATGTGGCAAAGGTTGTGACCAATTGCCTAATTGAAAGGCACATTGTGACTTCTCTTATTGGGTATTTACATGCAAGTCAATCTGATTATCCCTACTTCCGAAATCCCGAGAGGATCCTAGCCCATGCTACCTCCTTTATTCCCCTTCACCAATGTGACCCTTCACTATGACTGTGGGCCAATCTTTCGAGCACTTCACGATTTTTCATTTAGTGAGTTCATACTTATGAATTGTCTCCCTCGACACTCAATGGTCCATATCTCCCCTCGATCCAACGACTCGGATCAAATCGCGATTTCGCGTTTCGTGAGTTCTCAGAACTCTTACCTATGATTTCTCAAGTCATGAACTCTCGACAAGAACAGATCTACGGCTTAGCTCCCTCCTTCGATCAACGACTGTGACCAAACTGTGACTCTTCATTTTGCAAGTCCTTGTAACTCTTCCTTTGACTTATTTAACTCATGAGTCAATGAAATGTGGATCTCTCACCACGTGTCCTCCTTGACAATGAATGATCTCGATGATTTCAGAATGATTAATGACTGTGATCTTTTTGCGAGTTCACACTTCATGAATTCTCAGAGCTCTGCTCTCTGACCTTTCCACTTTGCGAGTTAGTGAAATACTAATCCCTTGCCACATGTCCTCCTTGATAACAGACAACTCCGATGATTTCAGAGTTTTGTAAGTTCGATTCTCCTATACACTTTCAAATCTTTAAGGTTAGTGCACATTACCTTGATCAGATCAACACGATCCTTTTGTGCGCAGATCAGATGGCTAGGATACCGTCTCTGGATCTCTGATCGAATGAATGAGATATTTTTTGTGTGCTTAGATCGCATGGCTGAGATATTTTCCTTTGCATTCGCTCCTTGTTATCAAAGCAACAACTAATGTTCACAAGTTCCTACTTTCTCGTAATTCTCGTAACCCCCCTTTTGGGCATAAGAAATCTCTCTTTATACAAAAGAAACAAATTAAATTTTATCTAATTGCAACTACATTGAGACTAGGGTTAAGTGTCAAAGTCACACATGCTCATTTTGTCTCCACACGTGTGATATTTTCTCTTTTGTTTTCTATTGCTTCAAAACATTTGCATTACTGGCTAGTGTTCGAGACTCTGGATTGGATTTCAAGCATTGAGTTGTCCTACCATGTGTACTTGTTGATGATGCTCATGCATCATACTCCCCTTGGAAAAAAATTGATGGGCTCCTTTCCATGAGCTCCTGTACAGAATTTCCATGCTTCTAGGTATCAACTTCATTTTCCCAGCTAGCATCTTCTATTAGGTGTCCCTTCCACTTGAACAGATATTCAAAATAGGTCTTCCTCTTGGTCTTCTTACCAATCCTCTGATCAACAACCTTTTCCATCTGTTGTTTTTCTACTATAGCCATTTGTTTCTCCCATTAAATCTTACCTTGATCTATTGATCCCTCTTTGTCATCCTTCCTGTAAGGATACAGGTCTGATGCATTGAATATGGGCGATATTCCCACATCATCAGGAAGCTCAATCTCATAGGAGTTTGCATCAAACATCCTCAAGATCTTACATGGTCCTATCTTCTTCATCTTTAGCTTGTTATATGTCCCCATAGGGAACCTTTCCTTCCTGAGATTTGCTAGAACTTGATTTCCTATTTTAAATTGGAGTCCTTTATGATGTTGATCATCTCTGTGTTTATACTATTGGATAGAATTCTACAACTACCCTTGATCTAGCTATGGATCTTCTGCATTTTTGCAACAAAATATTCTTCTCCAGTGCCTATGATCTCACTTTGTTCCAAGTATCTCAACTCAAATACTCCCCGCGGTTGTGTTCCATACAATATTTGGAATGGTCACTTCCCAGTGCTCATGTTTGGTGTGTCATTGTATGAAAATTATTCTTGTGGCAGAATCTGATCCCATTGATTATGGTGCTCAGGGACTAGAGTCCTCAATAAGTTTCCCAAACTTCTGTTTACCACCCCAGTCTTTCCATATGTATGAGGGTGATAAGTTGAGCTTAAGGACAAATATGTCCCCAACTTCTTCCACAGTGTTCTCCAAAAATGACCAACAAATTTTATGTCTTTGTCTGAGACAATGCTTTTGGATATGTTGTGAAGTCTCACAAGTTCCTTGAAAAATAAGTTTGCAACATGTGCTGCATCACTGGTCTTCTGACATGGGATAATGTGTGCCATATTTGAAAATATATCCACCACCACAAATAAGAAATCACATCCTCTTTGTGTTCTTGGTAGTCCCAACACAAAATCCATGCTTATTACATCCCAAAGACTCTTTAGTATGGGCAATGGATGATACAGTCAAGTGTTTTGTCTTTTTCATTTTTCATGTTGGCATATTCTACATCTGTTCATGAATTTTATTACATTTGTTCTCATACTTGGCCAATAGTATGAACTGCTCAAGTTCACAAATGTCTTATCATGGCCGAAATGTCCAGCCAATCCTCTAGTATGTTTTTCCTTCAAAAGGTTATCCCTCATTCATCATTTTGGTATGCACAATTGATTTCCTTTGAACAACAATCCCTCTTGAATGATATACTTTGTCCACTAGCTCCTATCTCTCAACACAAGATTCACGCATGCTTCGTATGCTTCCTTGAATTCTGGATCATCACTGTACATTTCCTCAAGGTGGTCAAACCCTAAGGTCTTTACTTGAAATTCCTATAGAGTCAAACATATCCTACTCAATGCATCAACAATTGTTTTAGCATTCCCAACAACATGTTTTATGACAAAAGTAAAATTTTGCATAAACTCAATCCACTTCGCATGCCTCTGATTCAATTTTTCCTTTCTGGTTATGAATTGTAAATATTGCTTATCACTATACAAGACAAATTCTTGTGGGACAAGGTAATGTCTCCATTTCTTCAGGTCTTGGATTATGGCATAAATCACTTTGTCATAGGTGGAGTATTTTCTCTTAGTCTCATTCAACTTCTCACTAAAGTAAGCATCAGGTCTATTGTCCTAGCTCAAAACTCCAATCCCAACGCCACTTGCATCACCCCTTACCTGAAGCATCTTCTCAAAATTTGGCAAGACCAGAATTGGTCACTCCCTTACTTTCTCCTTCAATGTAATGAAGCTCTCCTCAACCTCCTTTGTCCATTTAAAATACTTGTGCCTCTTCTTCACTGTATCCATCATTGGTGCACAAATTCCACTGAAATCTTTGATGAACTTCCTATAGAAACTCTAATCCATGGAAGATTCTTACCTCAAACATGTTGTTTGGTGATGGCCATTCTTTGATTGCTTTCACCTTCTCCGGATCCATCTTCAGTTCATTTGAGGAGATCACAAAACCCAAGTACCTAAGTTATGTCTTCATAAAATAGGAATTCTTCAGGTTTATCAACAACTTCTCCTGTTGTAGTCTCGTCATCACCAGTGTAAGGTGCCTTAAATTCTCCTCTTTAGTCTTGCTAAAGATCAATATATCATCTAGATACACCACCATGAACTTCCCATTGAAATATTTTAGTATTTCATTCATCATCCTCATAAAAGTACTTGGGGAGTTGGTTAATACAAATGGCATAACAAGCCACTCATACAAACCTTCATTTTTCTTAAAGGTTGTCTTCCACTCATCACCTTCTCTCATTTTGATACCCTGATATCCACTTTTCAAATAGATCTTAGAAAAAAAAACTCCCCACTTAAATAGTCCATCAAATAATCTATTCTTGGAAAAGGAAATCTATACGTGATAGTGATATTATTGATGGATCTCAAGTCTGTAAACATTCTCCATATTCCATATTTGTTTGGACTCAACATAGTTTGAACTACACATGGACTCAAGCTCTCTCTGACCAAACCCTTTTCTAACAACTCTTGGACTTGGTTATTTACCTCCTCATTCTCTCAAGGTGTCAATCTGTATGCCTCCTTGTTTGGCAGACTTGTTCCTTGTATCAAATCAATATGATCATTGATACTTCTGATGGGTGGTAATGAGTTAGGCAACTCATCCACCTCTATGTTGCAAAATGTTTCCAACAATTCTTCAACTTCTTCACGAAAATCATCGGTCGAAGTACTAGTAAGGATGATTCTAGGTTTCCTCACCACAAAACATTGTATCTCTTGTTCTTTCTTAACTTATTTCAGGAGTTCCTTCCCACTCATGAGAAGTATGCTTGTGATGGATTCCCCTTTCACTTTCTTCTCCTCTATTGGCAACACCACGTGTGTCCTACCATTCTTCTCCAAGGTGGATGTATTCTTCCTCCCATCATGAATGACATTCCTGTCAAACTTCCATGGTATTCCCAACAAAATATGGCATACATCCATGGGAATTAAATCACGCACAATTTCATCTCTATATCCTCCTATCTTAAATTCAACCAAGCATTGTTTAGTAACCATTACTTGGTGTCATTTCTACAACCATGAGACTTTATATGGATCTAGGTGTGCATTTGTCTCTAGCTCCAATTTCTCCGCCATCTTCATGGATAATACATTATCATTTCTCCCACTGTCAATAATCACCTTGCATACTCTATCTTTAGTCTTGCAAGCTGTCCTAAATAGACTATTTCTATGCACTGGCCTTTAAAGTTCTGCCTCTAGTTTTAAGATAACCTTTCTCATCATCAAGGATGTTCCATACTCTTCTCATTATGCTTCAACATTCCCTCTTTGTGCTTCCAAAATGCAAGCTTCTCCTCCTTATTTCTTCTTCTCAGTGAATTCCCAAGACATGTGCCCTATCTTTCCATAGGTATAACACCTTATTCCCCCTTTGCCTCTTCCTTTAGAAGAGTTTCTTCCACCACCTTGTCTTCCTTGGGAGCTTCCTCCTCTTTCTAAGTGACTATGTGGAGTTTCAACCTCGTATTCAAAATTATGCGCCTTGTCATGGGAAACTCCTTTTCCTTTGTTTGGGGGTGAGATTTTACCTCTACTCGTTAGCTTTTTTTTCTGTCCAACCTCTCTTATGTCTTCAACACAAACTGATAAGCATCCTCCAATGTCCTTACTGACATCATGTTGAGTTGATCCCAGATTTCGTACCTCAGGCCATTCATATACCTGAAAACTTTTTCTTTGTCCCGCTCTCTTTGTCCAACTCTGATGTTGAGCTTGTAAAACTCCTTTATATATTCTTTGAATGCCATACCTTTATGTCTTAGGTTCTATAGCTTCATGAACAGATTGATCTGATAATATTTGGGCATGAATTTAACCTTCATCTTCGCTACCATTATGTTGCAATTATTTATCTTTTGTTTGCCTCTACTTCACCTCTCAGCCTGCAGTTCATCCCACCATAATGTTGTGTGTCCTTTAATCATGGTGACAACATGTCTCAACCTTTTCTCCACATCAACATATTCATAATCGAAATATTTTTCCATGGAACTTATCCAATCCGGTAGTTCTTGAGCATACAAATTGCCTTCATACATAGAGACCTCTATCTTAGCTCTAGCTCCCAATCTAACAACTTCTCTTAGCAAGAGTTCTTTGACAACATGTTCCCCTGCATATTCTTCGCCTTCTACATCTTCACTCTTTGGATCACTGACATCTCCAACATAAGGTGCTCTTCTCTGTGTCGCTTCCATTGCCTCCAACATTACATGAAGTTCTCGCACATATCTTTCTACAATACGATTGGATAAAGGTGTCTCCCCTCGTCTCCTCGGTGGCATTGTGTTAATTTTCTATCACACATAGAGTACAATGTCGAGTTCTTTTGTCTCCTTTATCTCCTTTATATCCTTCACTTGAAATACATAGATGAAAATAATCTTTGATACCACTTGATACAGACCCCTCCTTCTATCATAAGGGTTGTGCGACCTCCCGATCTAGGATCAATCAAGGAACTAAGTCTGACTGACTCTTTGCCCCCCCAAGAACCTCAATTCCACTTAATAGGCCCTCTTTCCCTTAAAGAATAGGTTGTATGGAACCTGCAGCCTTCTCCTTAATGCTTTTAAGATTCAACGTATTTAGGTGCTATCTCTCCTGGTTAACCCACTCCCTTTATGTGGCCAATGTTGTGACCAGTCGCCTAATTGAAAGGAGCGTCGCGGCTTCGTGTATCGGGTCTTTACATGCAAGTCACTCTGATTATCCTGACTCCTGAAATCCTGAGAGGATATTATCACATGATAGCCCCTCTATTCCCCTTCACCATTGTGACCCTTTCCTATGAACGTGGGCTAATATTTCGAGCACTTTGCGATTTCGCATTTCATGAGTTCGTACTTGTGAATCGTCTCCCAGGACATTCAATAGTCCAGATCTCCCCTCGATCCGACAGATCAAATCAAATCATGATTTTTCATTTCATGAGTTCTCAAAACTCTTACCTCTAATTTCCTGAGTCATGAACTCCCGACAAGACCAGATCTACGGTTCAGCTCCCTCCTTCGATCAATGACTATGATCAAATCGTGACTTCACATTTCGATATTCCTTGTAACTTTTCCTTTGACTTATTTAAGTCACGAGTCATTGAAATGTGGATCTCTCACCACATGTCCTCATTGATGAAGGATGGTCTCTATGATTTTGGAATGATAAAAAACTATGATCTTTTTGCAAGTTCACACTTCGCGAATTATCACAACTCTGCTCTTTGACCTTTCCACTCTGCTAGTCAGTAAAATGTTGATCTCTCGCCATGTGTCTTCCTTGATAATGGAAAACTCTGATGATTTTGGAGTTTTGTAAGTCTGATTCTCCTGTACACTTTCAAATCTTTAAGGTTAGTGCACTTTACCTTGATCGGATGACCACGATCATTTTGCGCATAGATCAAACGATTAAGCTCCTTTATCTGGCTCTCAGATTGAACGACTAAGATATTTTCTTTGTGCTTAGATTGCATGGCTGAGATATTTTCCTTTTTGTTCTATCCTCATTGTCTAGACGTTGATCGGACGATCCAGATCTTTTCCCTTGAGCTTACACCTTCTTCTAACTTAGAAGATTCATTGAAAGATTTAAAGGCTTTGACCTTTATCCTTCCTGCGAATCTACTTCTTGGATATCATTCGCACTTCTTGGAAAGTGTTACACCTCCTGAGCTTAATTTCCTCAAAGATTTTGATCTCCCAAGCACTTCTTTCTTTTCCAGGAAATTCGTCAAACTTAGATACAAATATTCTTGAAAATAATTCTTTCTCGCCCTCTTGGCATTCCTCTTCTCTCATCCTTCGAATTCTTTAGAGAGTCACTTCGACTCTTTGTCTAATTACATACCTTTGCACTTCTTCCAATAGATCTTTCCACAGGTTGAGTTCTTGTGATGACTGTGCAGTTCTTGCAGTAGTCACTTTGCACTCCTTGCAAAGGAAATCTTACACTATTTCTCCTGAGATTTACAAGTCGAAAAAGACCTTGTTAGTGCACTCCTTTCTTACTCTGTGCACACCTTGCACCAACTCATTAAGAAAATCTATTTTAAAATTTATACAAGAATTTCAAAGCTACATGCACTCGTAAAAAGATTAATTTATTATTGAAAATATTAACGACAACAACATGGAAATTGCAAACAATATTCACACCATACACTGGATCAATTTTCCACTATTATCTTCATTCAAAATCAAGAAAGTGGGTACAACTAAAATCAAAGCAACAACTACTGTTCACAAGTTTCTACTTGCTCATAATTCTGATAACCCCCCTTTTGGGCGTACAAAATCTCTCTTAATAAAAAAGAAACAAACTAAATTCTATCTAATTATGGTTACATTGAGACTAGGGTTAAGTTCCCAAGTCACGCATGCTCATTTTGTCTCTACGCATGTGATCTTTCCTCTTTTTTTTTCTATGGATTCAAAATATTTGCAGTAGTTTCTAACATTCGAGACTCTGGATTGTCTCTCAGGCGCTGAGTTGTCCTGCCACATGTACTTGCTGACGATGCTCCTTCATCATCTACCTATACCAGAATGGAAGTGGGAGCTTGTCTCATTGGACTTCATAATAGGTTTACCTAAGACTCAAAAGAAAAATGAATCGATTATGGTAGTGATTGATAAATGTAGAAAATATGCACACTTTATACCTATGAAATCTACATATAAAGCAATTAATATCACTGAAATATTTATGAAAGAAATATTTAGATTGCATGGAATTCCTAAAATGGTGATTTCAGATAGAGATGTAAAAGTTATGTTAATGTTTTGGAAGGAATTGTTTGCAGGATGGGATACTAGCCTGAATTTAAGCACAAGCTACCATCCATAAATGAATGGGAAAACTGAATGAACGAATCAGATTGTGGAAGACATGTTATGAATGTAT
Organism: Picea engelmannii; assembly: GCA_009831015.1. Classification (NCBI taxonomy): domain Eukaryota; kingdom Viridiplantae; phylum Streptophyta; class Pinopsida; order Pinales; family Pinaceae; genus Picea; species Picea engelmannii. The sequence continues at coordinate 200,161 of ML776656.1, read as the reverse complement.
GTGAGAATGAAACCAACTAAGTGGGAGGAGTACCTACACTTAGTGGAATTTTCTTACAATAATGGCTATCAGACATCAACCAAGATGAGTCCTTTGAAGAATTATATAGGAGAAAATGCACAACATCAATTAGTTGGGATAATCCAATTGAAAGACTTATGATGGAACCAGAAATCCTTCAGGAAATGGAGAAAATGGTAAAAAGGATACAACAATATTTAAAAGAGGCCCAAGAACGACAGAAAAGCTACGCAGATTTTAAAAGGAGACACTAGGAATTTCAAATTGGGGACCATGCATATCTGAGAGTCAAAGCAAGGAGAAGATATCTAAAGCTAGGGAATTGTTAAAGGTTGGCGCCCAGGTTTTGTGGCCCCTTTGAGATTTTAGCTCGAATTGGACATGTGGCATATGAACTTCTTCTTCCTACAAATTTCAAAGTTCATAATGTTTTTTTTATGTTTCTTTATTGAAAAAGTATATTCATAATCCTAATCAAAGACGTGATTGGAACATGGTGCAGGTGAAACCAGAAGGAAAGTTCTAAGTGGAACCTCTTCTCACTCTGGGTAGGAAAGAAACAATACTACGGAACAGAGCCATCGTCCAGGTAAAACTGCAATGGAATCACTTTAGTCCCGAGGAGGCCACCTCGGAATTGGAGGAATATTTGTAGAAATATTATCCAACCCTATTCTAAGAGAGGAGTGAACACTGAGGAATGTGTTGTACTTAAGGGGGGAGGGGATGTAATATCCCCAAAAATATTAGAATAATAAATTCCAAGTGTACTTGGGGATAAATTTTTGTTTTTGGAAAATTTGGATTTGGAAAATATTGTCATTTATGGGAAATCCGAATTTGGAATTTTATTATTGTAATTAATTATTTATGATTGTTCGGCAAAGATTTGACTTTCCCACCTAACTTATTTGATTGTGACACATGTGAAAGACAAAATTTTTATAAATCAAATGTTGGAAGACAAATGGAACATCGAGGTTAAGATAGTTGACCATTACTCCATGAGTGGGGAATACATTCGAGTTTCCTCAAGGATGATTTTTACAAGTGGGAAATGTGGGATTTGACCACTAGAAGCCTGTAAAAGTAAGGGATTTGTAAAGATGCAAATTTCCCAAGGAGGGAAGGAAACAGTTAGGCACAAGATGCATATAAATACAACATATGGAGGAGGCATGACACTACTTAGTATGTTAGAGAAAGGAATATACTTACTATTATGAACATTGTTGTGTGATGCAAGGGAATTTATGATTTGTGGAAGGTGATTGAAGCTAAGGATGATCATTTCAGTTTCCCCGTATGGAATCATGGTTAGGATATGGGGTGGACAAAGAAAGTAAACTTGGTTGTTTTGTTCTACAGTTGGGTGGAACGTGGTTGTTCCATTTGTATTCCAACATCATATTTTCAGATATGTACTTTTACTTGCATTCTTTGTTAATATTTTGTTTGATTATTAATGGTTAGGAATGTGATGGTATATGCGATGGTAGTATATACATATATATGTTCTCACTTGGTAGAAATAGTAGAACTATTGTATGTTTTATAAAGCAAGAAATATGGTTACCTATATATAAATGACTGTATGTACACATATAGGTATACATGCGAAAGAAAATGAGAGAACTGTTATATGCTCTTGTTATCATTAGATATAGTTATACATCTATGAACAAATATGTATGTATACATGTATATATATATATATCTATGTGTTTATGAATAAATGGATTGGTTATATTTCTATTGTCCATTGATTTGGACCTATATATATTGAATTACTATTTCAAATCTATGCGAGTACCATAAAGAATAGATAGAATGATTTAACATTCCATATATATATTTACATATTCTTCATGTTTATAACCACATAAAAAATTATTCAATAGTCGACAAATGCATGGTAAAGTAGTTGTTACATTCAATGAATCTGGTTCAAAATGGTTTCAAATAACCTATGTATTCAATTAAAAATAATTGCAAACAACTAGTGTGTCTATTTGAGCTGATTCAAATTATTATAGTGACCATATGCCAAAGACTCAATTACCACTTGTAGACAAAATTTAGGAATAATTTCATAAGTTTGTACGCCAAGATCAGAACTCGAATACCGTTTTGAGCAAGAAGGATTCCCTTTATACGCTTTCCTCGTTGTTTTTAACCTGCAAAGGAACGGAGACGATAGGCTTGGTAAACTATGGTAAGTATTTAATGGAAAGAAAATATTAAAACAAGATGATACAATACTTATCTTGAGTTCAACATTGAATCAGTTCACCATGGTTTCTTGTGTGATGAGTCGTCGACGACCCAAAGGGGAGGAGTGGATCCTTAATTAGTTGATGGGTACCCTCACAAAAACAAAATAGGGACCCATCATTAATTTAATGTAACTGTAATAATTCCTTTGCATACATAGAGAATAATTTATAAATTACAGACCTAGAATATCTCACACAGAGCACAATTGCTAATCCCCACAAGGTGTAAAAACAATGCTTTTGTATATACAAAGCATAAGTTACGATTTACACAATGTTGTATAAATTACAGAGAATGTAAAAAGAACTAAAATGAATAATCTCATAGGCGTAGTTATGAATCCCCATATGGGTAAGTAATAATTTGCATACACAGAGAATTGAGTTATAAGTTACTGAAGGATTGATATTTATACGCGTAGAGAAATCACGAGTTTCCATAGAGGAAAGTCAATTGCAATTCAAAGGAATTAGACAGAGTACAAATAATGTTCTACCATGCTCCTTTGTATGATCCGTAGGTAAATTATGAATTTCTATAAAAAAACACAGAGGGAAAAATACGAACAGAGGTTCGAGATTGATATATATATACATGTAATTACACTATATAAAATACAAGTGAAATTGGCGAACAAAGGGTCGATGTTACAATATATATATATATATATATATATATATATATATATATATATATATATATATATATATATATTTGCATATAAAAAACACAGAAGGTAAATTATGAAACAAAGGGTTAAAAATCGCTCGATACATATTCATTACACGAACACCGAATGTGAATTACAAACAATGGGTTAATCATTGCCTATAGATATTGTTGTATGGACATCAGAATTTAAATCACTAACATAAGATTTATTATTGACTCGCACACAGAGTGTGTGTTATGAAATGCCCACAGAAGGGTTGTTTCCACACTCTTATGCACGCGCATTCACGAAATTACACAGACTGCATCTATGAATCCCAAGAACTTTAAACACATAGGAGCCTAGGAGGAACACATATGGAGGTGAGATACCAATACATTTCTAACCCTCAACAGTTCCCAAATGAGTTTTAAACATGAGTTACAAAATACCGAAGAAAATAAGTTCTTTCTTACCTTGCGTAGAGAAGAACCCGACTAGTGTTCGCCTTTCATATTGTTTACCAGGGTTGAGTCTGTTTCCAAGTCATTGGCCACACACATAGAAGAACGTTCCAATTTCGAAGCTAAGACACATATGATGGAAGTGTAGGTTTTCGCGAACATGGAACCAAAGGGGTAAAACGAATAATAGTGGCGACCTCGAAAACACTTGTAAGTGAGGAGTAATGGCAGACAGGAAAAAATAGTACCACTTCCATGTGAAGACTTGGAGATGGCGAGCCCACATTGGGCGAGGCCACCTAAGTGTCCAACTCAAGAAGTATGATACAGACCTTTATTTAATGAATATAACTAGTGATAAATTCCTGCAGACCAATATGACATCCGCCATTAACATGGTTTCCAAAGCCTATTCAATGTTGGGCCATGTCACTACTCGGGTAGTGTTTAACACTGTTAGGTATAGGTTTTTGTTCATAGAGTAAGTGCATAACCATAGGTGTTAGGGTGTATGATATGTGAATGTCTTCGTTGGAATGAAAACCTTATAGCTACCCCTTGGTAACAATATTACATGTTTGCATAGAAACTATTCAACGCACTATGACATGAATTACATTGTGGTGGATAGTCATGTTATAATGATACAAATTTTAGGAATAGTGATAACATTAATAGTTCATATGACATACGATATATATATAATGGGTATGATATATATAATGGGTAAGACTTGTGTCACATGTTGAATCGAATATATATATGTATATTGATATATGCTAAGAAATTCATATATTGGATTACATACGGGTAAGCGTTAAGATTTCCATTTAATGGTTACTTATTTGTATGCGTTAAGATTTATATGTGTTGGTATTTTGGTAAACAACATATATAAATATATATTGATGGGAATAGTAGCAATATCATGGTATTCCTATGATAGTCAATATAGTCAATACTATAAGAAATACATATATATCATTTTGGATATTGCAAAACATTATTTCTCACAATAATCATTTTTCATAGCATGACTCAACATAGACATGATGGTTATCCTAAGGGCCATGACAATTGTGATCACAATCCATATTAACTACAATAAGTACAAGATTCTAATCCAACATCGACGATACATTACTCTGCATATAAAAAGGTATTAAATTATGTTTTGATCAAGTTCTGAAGAGCCAAGGAAATTTAATGTCCCCTAACAAAAAAAAAATTGGGAAATTTAGGGTACATTACATTTAGAAAGGACCCAATTAAAGAAATAAACATAAACATTGTAAAATTCTAAGATCAACCTAAAGATAATAATGAATTATAAAGTTTTACTACAACAACTTAACATTTACTTTTGAAAGTGTGCTAGTACTAATGATAATACTACATTGGGTATTGTCCTAATGGAAGGTCTCTCAAAATTACTTAAATGGGATAGCCAGAGAAGCAAGGTGATGACATACAAAACATGCTCCAACCAATCGGACTAATCAAATTTATGAGACATAATGGTGGTCAAAATCTTACATAGTGTTTTAAACAAGATTGGATTTTTACGAAATATTAAAGATGATGTGAAGTCAACCAAAACTGTATCATTAAATTTAGAGGCAAATTAAAGTCGATACAATTTTTTTATCATAGCACTCATGTGGTTGCATAGATCCTTTATAGATTTGAAAGACATGGTATGAACAACTAACCTCAATTGGTTTGTCACGATGGATAGAATGTTCCTACGTCAATTAATTCAGGTAAAACACACCTCTTGTTCAATAATGGTGGTAGCTAGGGAATCAAGAAATACACATTTTATTACAAGAGTTCTTCATTGTATTTCTTGAAACACAGTCATATAATGAAGGGGTATATTCTCTTTGGCTACACATGCTTATATGGTCAAAGATTGCATTGTATGCAATGAGATGGTGTTGGTCGGCTAGTGCTATGAGGTGGTCCTTATTAAGGTTTTGGTGGAAAATCCATTGGAGAAAATGTAAATGAGTGAAATACTAAGTGTATGAGGCATAAGAAGAGTGAAGAAACACCATGTGAATGCATTATATACCATATTTTATAAAAGGTACCTACGTTGAAAGAATTGTTAAGTGGAAAAATTGTACTTATATTGAAAGAATGGTTAAGTGGGGAAAAGGTACCTAGGTTGAAGGAATGGACAAGAAGGAAGATTTTTAATGCCAATCCGTTCATCATCTAACTCCTAGAAGTGGTTTCCCATTGTATTTTAGTCAAAGGAATCACATGACCAGGTACCAAAATGAGAATGAGTTCTAGTAGAAGGTGATGCTGGAATGACAACCCTTTGGAGACAACGATTTTTCTATGAAAATTAACTATCTTGTGCCAATTTGGATAATTATTGGTGTATCACTACAACTTGAGAGCATAAAATAAACAAATACTATAACATCACAACACAACCATTTTTTTATAAAAATTAATATCACTACAACATGAAAGTATAGAACAAATAAATACTGTAAGCTTAGATAAAAATGATAATATCAAACAAAAACAACACAATACCACAAAAGAGAATAATAACCAAATACAAAATACAATTTTTCAAAAGAACTAACCTTAATGAAGGAAAATAAGATTAACCATAATACAATTTCAAAATTGTTTTTCTCTCTGCCTTATTTATCCAATAATGATGACACATAGATACACACAATGGCACATAATCCATATCAAATTTTTATATAGTCATACAAAAAGCATGGAAAGTTGCACTAAAAAAATTATATTAATGTATTTAGGTAATGTGTGTTTGTTATTGTATTTAGGTAATACTTGTAATATTAGATGATTCATTTATTATAAGGTTGATTTATGTGAATCAAAATTCTTAAATTTCATAACTAAATCTATAAGGTGATGACAACAAACTTCATTAACTAAATTTAAAGGATGATGACAACTCTTTATGATTAACTTGACAAGTCCATGCAAGATAAATCTATAGGTGGATGACAATGGCTTGTGACCAACTTGACAAGATCCATGTGGGATAAATATATAGGTCCATGACAATGACTTGTGACCAACATGACCATATTCATGTGAGCTAAATCTATGGATTGATGACAAGGGATTATGACCAACTTTACAAAATCTATGTGGGCTAGTTCCACCCATTAACTAATATTGATTACCATTGTACTATCTTATTGTTAAATTGTGTCCCAATAAATACACACTTTTCATTATTCTTAATATTGTTTTATTACAATAATAATAATAAAAAAGTTTAAAGTCTAACAATTTAAATTAAAAACATGAGCATAACTAATAAATACAATTATCAATAAAAAAACATAAAAACTTTTTAATTAATTGTATTAGTATTTTAATTTATCTAAAATTATATCATTAAATAATAATTAGTTAAAAATTTAAAAATTAAATAATAAGTGATTAAAATTGTAGATATTTTTATATATTCTTTTATATAAATAACCTCAATGTAATGAATAAAATTATAAATTCAAAATATATATATATATATATATATATATATATATATATATATATATATATATATATATATATATATATATATATAT
>ML776656.1:178412-193058 GCA_009831015.1 Picea engelmannii | reverse complement strand
AATATTATCAACAATATTATTAAAAAAATAGTGTTTATTTTATTTCTTTTATCTCAAAAATTGTTAGGATTTTTATATTCTTATGATTGTGAACATTTTTATTATATGTAATATATTAATTGTATATTATTAACTTTACTAGCATTGTATGGTGTGTAACACATTTAGAGGCATCCCCTTAAAGATAAGGGGATTTTGAATTACTTATAATTCCCTAAACATAGTTTGATTTTGAATTACTTAACATCTCCCTAAACATAATTTGATTTTGAATTACTTAAAACTTATTATTAATTAAAATATATTTACAATGGAAAAAATTAATTTATTTTATGGTGTATAACATATTAAATGTAGATTCATTAACTTAAATATAACTTTATTTTGAATTATTTAAAATTTATTATTAATTAAAATATATTTTAAATTAAAAATATTAATTTAATTTTTTAAATAAAAATTATTTAAAAAATTCATATTTAAAAAATATATGTTTTATGATATTTATGAATGATTTTATATTTAAACTAAACACATTCGAATTAGTTAAATATCTATTAATATTAATAGTAAATTAAAGATCTTTTATTTTATGTATCTTTACATTAAAAAATTAATTTAATAAATATAAGTAATTTAATAAATATTTTTCATTCAATGTTGTTACATGTTAAAATATAGATATGATGATATAAAGATGAAATCATGGAAAAAATCATTTTGCAAAATAAAAATATTATTAAAAAAAAGTTAATTCAAAATTTAAGGAAAAAATGTGGTGTGATAAAAAGTTAAAGGAAAAAGAAAAATTAAGATATTATAAAGATGTAATTAACCCCAATCTAGAAGTTCAAAATTATCTATCTATTTTGCCAAGTGTAAAGAAAATAATAAGCATTGCTAAGCTAAGAACAAATTCTCACGAGCTCCATAATGAAAGAAATTGAGACCTAGGGGTTGGTCAATTCCTAAAACGCCATGAGATGAAAGAGTGTGTCACCTTTGTGACACTAAGAAGGTTGAAGATGAAAAACACTTTCTCTTAGATTGTCCATCCTATACCCATATTAGATCTCATTTTCAAAATATTTATCACATTACCAACCTTCCTAACCTCTTAACTCAACAAAAGTATGGTGATCTTGGAAAGCTTCTCTTAATGCTTTTCAAGCAAAACAAAATTCTAAAGAATCACAAGTAATCACTTACCCTCTTAAGATCAGATAAACTAATTCGATCTTACTGAAAGTTAATCATCATCATTATCATCATCAATTATTTGATATTTAAATATAAATATGAAAATTAAAAATATATATTTATTCCTAAAAATTATAATTTTAAATCTAAAAAAATAAAAATACTAACATATATACACCTCCATAAACTTTAACAATAAACCCCACAAAATTTAATAACATAAATTTATTTAACATACACATAGAAATAAAAAATAAACATGAATTTATTAAACATCATAAAAATAAACATACACATGAAAACTTTGCATCTATTAAACATCATAAAAATAAACATACACATGAAAACTTTGCATCAACACCATATATTTGAGGGAGGGCCGTTGGATTTGACGGCACTGTCCTCCAGTGCACTGAAGCTAATGCAAAGTCCACATCTTGTAAAGTAAGTATCGGCATCGATGCTTTGTTGCAATCGTCCATCTGACAGCTCTGAAGTTTTCTGCAGTTATAATTATTTATTAAACATTGTTAATAAAGAGTACGGCAATGCACATAAACATTTTTTATTTTTTTTCCCATTAGAACATAAACACTATCTATATCAAATATTTCATTGGGCAGCGATTTGACGATAGGAGGGGCTGACGATAGGAGGGACATATACCGCGATGTCCATCAAATCTTTTGACTTCTCATGTATATGTTCAGTGTTTGTCAGTTAAATTTAGTTTCACTATTCTGAACTGGCATTTAAATTACTGCATTTGGCATGGTTTCTATGAGAAAATACATATTCTAGGACAATACTGGAGTGTTGTAATTTACATACTTGTTAATAACACATCCGGATCCCGTGCAGTCATTAATATCTATGCATGATGCTTGGGACAAAACACATTAGACAACTGTACAAGGACGTTATGCGATCATGGAGTACTGTGTCGCTGTAGAATTGATGGAAACTCGAAGAGGGTCAAATTTTGGAGGTTATCAAGAGAAAATAATAATGATGGGGTTGGAGTAGTCCCCCAAAACTGCAACTTAATGTTAATGCAACTTTTCTTCTCGATGTTAAATAGCTGTGAGTGTCTGCGTGAATTGCGGTCTTAAGGTAGGATCTGAGTTGAGGAATACTATCTATTGAGAAAAACACAGAGGCCATGTTGCAAAGAAAATTTTATCCCACATTTACTGTGCGGAGACCTTTTTCTACTTCTCGATGCCACTATGTGCGAGATAAAGATGCGCACAGCGTCGGCAATGAGATCTCCGAGTCCGGTTGGACAATGTATTTAGATCCGTCTCTAGAGAGCTGGAGTGATAAAAATTCGAGCATGTTTGATATTCATCAGCGGTACAGAGAGCCTACTGAAAGATACCCAGCTTATCATAATCCGGCATCGAGCTTTACGAGCAACGAGGAAAACTATTCCATGGTTTCGGATGCTTCGTCTGGTCCCCAAATACCGCCTCTGCCCGTGCAGGATATTGAGTTTGAGCAGGAGCGACAGGGTACTGGATCGTATTCCTCACTTTCTACAAGAAAACGTGATGTTCATCTCGATAAACGAGAGGATTTGGAATGCGTTGCATCTTCCTCGTCAGTGGATGTGAAACCCAGGAAGAACAAATTCAGAAAACTGCATGAGAATGAGCATGCCGATCAATTGCTTGAAGACACCGCCAGCTCTGCTGTCCGGCGCCGCCCAGAGGTAAGTATTATTGCTCTGTTTGGAGCATGGTTCGAATCAAAGATATTTCTTTTATCTCATCCAACGCGTGTGTTTTCGCTGTGATTAGCTAACTACTGAAAATGCCAGCATAGTGTCCTATGTAGGTTTTTCCTTTCTTGTCCATAAGTACAACTGTATGTTGTCCTTTCACTTTCATTAACAGGGTGTTTAAAATTTTTAAGCAATAAATATAATCTGGCGCCTTTGTTGTGAAATACAAGTGTCTGATAATGAATATGTATGTATTGGCAGCGATAATTATCAAAGAAGGCTCTTGAAAATAAGCCGGGAAGAATTGCATATAACCGCTGGGAATCTGGTAATGAGTGCCATACTCATTACATAAAGTTATTCTAATGTTTTCCTGCTCTCAGTTTATGTATTGCTCTGAATCTAGGTTTTCTTTTAGGAGCTGCGTAGTATTGATGTATAGTCAGCATAGTTGTTTTTTGTAATTTTCTGTTGTATTCTGGTTGTATTCTCAAAGTCTGTTCTCTTTTAGAGAACAAGCATAGTTAAGTTTAGTGTTATCTTTTTTATTTGAATTGAATAGTACTATGATATTTGGACAGCTGTATTAAAACTATTTATTTTTTTATGAATATAAAAGAGAAATTTTTTGTGGAAAAAAAAAAACTTTAATTTGAAAAGGAACTTAGATACACATTTTGGAAATCTATAAATATAAATTTTGATATTACTTCTATTGTTTAATAATTAATATATTGTTTAATAATTAATATAGATTTATCATTTCTCTAGGTGTAAACTTTTTTTAAAACTAAAAACTTGAGAAATTTTTTTTACCTCAAGGGACTTGTTCCCTCTCAGTTTATGTTAGATCCAAACATAAGACATGGATCAAGTCTCTTGATATGCAAACCTCTTTTAAAGTGAAAAACTTGAGGAAAGGTTTGCACCTCAAAGGACTTGATCCTCTCAACCCATGCTACATCAAGAGTTAATGGATCTATATGGTTTTTTTTATATAAATAGTGTGTGTATGTATCATTATCAACTCCATGTTGAGCATGAAATAAATTGTACATCTAGGTTTTGAACTCTAAAAGAGGTTTGCACGTCTAGGGATTGGATCCCTCATGGCTCATGATAGATTCCTNGCCATGTTTCTCATGGAAAGATTTATCCATCTCCCTCATGAGAAACACACATTTAAAATGTTTTAACCAAGATTCATCATATCTCTAGATCTATCATGGGCCAAGAGGGATCAAATCCCTTGAGGTGAAAACATGTCGTCATGTTTTGCATTCTAAAAAATGTTTGATCTCCAAGGAGAAAACACATGTTCTTAATCATTAGGCCCATATGTCAACTTCATGTTGAGCATGCAAAAAATTTGTTATCTCCTTCTTATGAGCAACACACTTAAAATGTTTTAAGTAAGATCCATCTTAACTCGGCATATATCATGGATGAGCGAAGATGCAATATTATTTTACATAAAGTGGATATTGAAATATATTGAAATTTTTTAGTTATTAATATTTTTTTGAATGTGACATATCAACTCCACATTGATAATGAAAAAAATACGCATCTCTTTGATATATAAAAAAAACCTCAAGACAAAAAACTCTCACAATGCAATGAATTTATGTTATAACTTATTTGATTAAAAATGCTGGAATTTAGGTCAAATCTGCCAATTGCATCAGCACTACTTCTTAAATTGTTTTTCGTGTCTTGGCAATGGCTGTCAGATTCGTATAGAAGAAGTTGGGCGCGTGGCGATAGACTACCTCAATTCCCTGGAACGAATAATTCAGTCTGTACAATATAAATCGCTCAGAAGTGAAGAGTGCAGGTTAAGATGCTTGTAATGAATGAAGCCTCATAGCATTTAGGGTGTATTCCTGTAACATTTCCATGTACTCTTCCAGAGATTCGAGGGGAATCGTTTCCAACTTCCAAGTTATCTTCTCGACAAAATAAATGCAATGCAACGGCGACAGATGTTCATAAGCATCACACCGAGTCGTGCATCATAAGTTAGCCTTACACCCGTTTTAGGGCTTTTACATTCAAAGTTCAGACTATATAATACTATTGTCACCTTCCTGTTTTTCCAATGGCCTTCCTCATTTATAACATCAAATCCAAAGATCTTTTATTACACAAAATCCAAATACCTGGAAAAGCAACATTATGATTAAAGGAGTAATAACGAAGGGAATCATAAAAACAGGAAGATCCAACAACCAGCTTAGAACACAACCGAGGATACCGTAAGATCATTCAGTATTGGTTTTGTTTCAACGGGCAACTGTATCTACAACTCCATGGCAGTGGAGTTTTATACGTCTTTTGAGATTTACAATAGAGTCGTGAAGTTCTTATGGCAAATTGTTAATTTTAAAAATTGAATTTTTTAAAAAAAGTTACAGAAGATGCGTTATTGTTATTAGTGAAAAAAAAATGTATAATTATATTTCTTATTTCATATAAATTTTATTATAATTCATATTTTATTTGAATTTTCGATTTGTAATAAAATATGAAAAGTTATGTTTTTACTGAGAAAAATGATAGAAATCGTTCTGGAGCTCTACAGCTAGGGTTTAGGTACTGACAGCCGCAGCGGATTGTGCTCACAAGATGACGGCCCCGCAGGGGCTCACACATCGCCAGGAGGGAGTGCCGATTGGCGTCTCCTACAGCCGAATCACGGCCAATGAAGATCCGGCAACCGGCGTGAAGCGGCCAACCTTTGAAACGCCTCCAGATATGCGGGCGCAGCTGCTGGTCGAAGGGACATTCAAGGATCGGGACATGGACATAGATCCGGCAAAGGAAAACGTCTCAGCAAGCACATCGACCCCTTGGATCCCCGGTAAGTGCATTCCACAAGCACCACAGGCTCCAAAATATGTCATAAGCTCGCCCCGTATAGAGGAGCAGAAACAATACATGCGAGATAATGCCCTGGTAGGAAAGTTTCTAGGGCTATGGCCCTCGGAGCGTGACTTGGTCAAATGGATACAGTATTGGTGGAGACCAAAAGGCCACTACGATCTACAACTGGGATCGAAGGGATTTTTCATGATCATCCTCCACAACCTAGAAGATAGAAACCGTATCTTTGATGGAGGGCCTTATTTTTACAACTCGGCGGGACTCTTCTTGAGATTCTGGACAGAAAAGTTTAGCCCCGAAAAGGAGGACTTCACCCATACGCCGGTTTGGATCAGGCTGTATTCTCTTCCTCAGGAATTCTGATTGGAAGAGGTCCTCGCCGGCATAGGCAACACCATTGGCATTTATGTTAAGTCCTTCGAGGCAACTAAGCAGAGACGCTACACGTCATATGCATGAATCTGTGTATATCTGAACATAGCCAAGCTGCTTCCAGGGTCAATTACGCTGGAGTATCATGATGAGGACTGGGCTCAAACCATCGACTATGAACACATTCCCTTCCGATGTAGGAAATGCCACGAGCATGGGCATCTCTTCAGGGAATGCCCTCTCAACGTGACTCACAAGGAAGGGAACCCAGAAAGCGGCAAGGACAAAGAAGGATTCATGCAACAAGCAGGGCGAAGACGACAGAGCGGCAGAAAGAAACCGACCCAGGTAAGTAAAGATCCTTCCACCAGCAATAAGTTTGCAATTTTACAAGATCACCCAGAAAATCTTACAAACCCAGCACACATGAATCCACCACCCCAGCAAACTGTATCTCAGACCAAGGTCCAAGAGGATGAACAAACCGCGAAGAGTAAGGAGTCGGACCCTCCCCCCATGGGCCCAATATGGAATCCGCCTGAACTGCAGGAGATAGACGATGGGGATGAGGAAATGGAGGTGGAAGAACAAGACCTAGCTGGGGTGGATCTGGATCACCTTGAGCATGCCTATAGACATAAAAAATTATATACTATACCCAAGGATCAACTAAGGAAGGTGCACAAAGTTTTCTCAACTCCTCTGTGGGCTCCTCAGCCCGAGCCGGCAAAGCCCTGGGCATCCAGGGTAGTCAGACAAAAAACCCAAATAAATCTCAAAAGGACGAAAAGAAACGGGGAAGGAAATCTACAAACAAGCTCATACATGAAATTGGGAACTTTATGGTAAATTCAAGGCAGATTCACCTGATCTCAGACAGCTTCCCCCCTCTCCCCCCCCTCAGTCATCATGAAGATCATATCTTGGAACATTAGAGGCCTCAACGGACGTAGCAAGCAGAAATTGCTACGAGATCTGATCCTAGTGGAAGCACCAGATGTTGTGTTGTTACAGGAAACAAAATGCACCTCAGAAGACTTTGATCGACTACTCCCCTATTACTGGAAGCAAGGAGGAGCGGTCTCAATTGATGCCACAGGAACGACTGGAGGATTGGCTATCCTCTGGAACACCAACACTGTCCTGTTGGAAAACTTTTGTACTACCAGATGGTCTATAACGGCAGATTATAGGCTCATTGGCTCTGACAAGCCAGGACATCTAACCAGCGTCTATGGATTGGCCACTCCAAGAGACAAACAGGCTTTCCTTAGAAGCCTAAGTTACCTGTCCAGCCTCACACAATACCACAGATGGATAGTGGGAGGTGATTTTAACATCATCCGCAGCCTCGAGGAAAAAAAAGGAGGATCGCGTCGACTGGATCGAGAGTCTGGCAACTTCAACAGCTTAAGAGATAACCTCCGGCTAATTGACTTAGAGGCCAATAATGGCATTCACACTTGGTCCAACAGACGAACTGGACTGCACCAGATCGCTTGCAAACTAGACCGCTTCCTTGTATCGGAGCCACTCATGATGGATGGTATGGCAATGGAATCTATTATCTTAAATCGCACCGGATCGGACCATTGGCCCATACAATTATGGTTGGAGGTCCCAGCCACTCCTGGAAAGAAACCCTTCCGTTTTGAACAATTTTGCCTAGATCATCAAGATTTCCAAGCAAATATTCAGGTCTGGTGGAAGGAGGCAGAAATCTCCCACGGATCTAAAATGTATCGATTCCAGCAAAAGCTGAAGAATCTCAAGCAAACGCTTAAGCTCTGGAACAAGCACACTTTTGGTAGCATATTTGACTCACAAAAACAGTTAATAGAGAAAATGGAAGAGATTCTCTGCAGAATCAGAGAGAAGGGACTAACAGATGAGCTCAAAATCCAGGAACTCAGAGTGAATCAACAGATTACAGAAAGAAAAAGACAGGAAGAGATACTGTTGAAACAGAGGTCGCGTATACAATGGCTCAAGGAAGGGGAACGCAACACTAAATTCTTCCACCGAACTACTATCCAAAGAAGGCAATCTAATAAGATCACACATCTCATCTTAGAGGAGGGGGAGACTCTTCACTCCCATGCTGATTGGGAAACAAATTTGGTTGATTACTTCCAAGACCTTCTCACCGAGCCCAACCCAGACAAACATGAAGCAATCAATAAGATTACAAGGCATGTGCCTACCCTTGTGACCCAGGAACAAAATGCATTCCTCCTCAGACCCTTCACCATCAAGGAAGTAGATCAAGTGCTCCAGGATACCCCTAAGTGCAAGGCCCCGAGCCCAGATGGCTTCACCAGCGACTTCTTCCACTATTGTTGGCCGATGATTCGAACGAAGGTATGGGAAATCCTGGAGGACTCAAGGATCATGGGAAAGGTCCTCTGGGCTTTCAATGCCACTTTTCTTGCCCTAATCCCCAAAGAAGGGCAAGCTCATAGACCCAAGCAATACAGGCCTATAGCCCTCTGCTACGTCATCTACAAACTCCTCACAAAATCCATTGCCCGAAGACTCAAGCCAATCCTACCGACAATAATATCCTTAGAGCAATCGGGGTATGTCGAGGGCAAGCAAATCCTCGATAGCATCATTTTGGCGCATGAGGTAATTCACTCATTGCAGAAAACCAAAACCCCGGGGATGCTTCTAAAGCTGGACATCTCAAAAGCCTTTGATAAGCTCAGTTGGGAGTATATGAAAGCAATGCTTATAGCTTTTGGCTTTGATCAAAATTGGGTTACTTGGATTTTAAATCTAACCTCCTCGGCCTTCTTTTCCCTTATCATCAATGGTGTACCCTCGAAACCCTTCTCCCCCTCAAGAGGGATTAGATAGGGAGACCCCCTGTCTCCTTTCCTCTTAATCATCATGGATGAAGGACTTAGTAGAACTATCCACGTGGCTCTGGAAAACAACGTTTTGACAGGGTTACCCCTGCACGGCATCTCCCCGCCTATCTCTCATAGTCAATTCGAGGATGACACCCTCTGGATGGGAAACCCAACTGCACAAGAAGCCAACTCGCTCAAGGAGATTCTCCAAACCTTTTCTGATGCTTCAGGTCTGGAATGCACCAAGGATAAGTCCCAAATCTTCTTTTTTAATACACCCCCTCCAATCCAGCGTCACATTTCAGAGATCTTTGGTTTCAACAGAAGCTCCCTTCCATCCAAATATCTGGACATACCCCTGATTGACAACGCCCTTCGGAACTCCTCCTGGGAGAACCTTCTTTATTCCTTCTCCAAATGACTCTCCTCCTGGACCTTTAGAGCTTTAAATCTGCCCAGCCGTCTCATTCTGCTCAAAGTCGTCCTTCAAGCCCTCCCGATCTATGCTTTCTAGGTGTTGGCAGCCCCGAGTTTTGTTCTCAACACCATCAAAAGCTTGCAAAGAAACTTCCTTTGGCAAGGCCTTAACAAGGAGAAGAAGATAGCACTTGTCAGCTGGGAAAAGATCTGTAGGCCCAAGGAACAGGGGGGACTGGGGATAAGAGATCCCTCTATAATGAACAAGGTCCTTAGTGCGAAAATTTGGTGGCGCTGGTTAAAAAACCCCACAGATCTTTGGGCGAAATTATGGAGGAAGAAATATACCCCTAACACAGCAGAGAATAACCTAATTCGATGGAATGGGGATAACACGGGCTCTTTAATCTGGACAACGGCCAAGCAGAATAGACAGATCGTCACTCAACATGCTTTCTGGGAGATAGGAAATGGGGAAACGACTTTGTTCTGGCAAGATTCCTAGCAACAATGGTCGGCCCTAAGTACTGACAATTGGGCCCGTGACATTTGTACACAGGCTACAGGCATAGGCCTAACAAAGGTAGCGGACTACTGGCAGAACAATCCCACTGGGGACACCTGGCGCTGTTGGCACTTGGATCGGGTGTGAATTAACTTGGCTCTGCATATTGATCTGGCACCACTTCAAGAAGCGCTGACTAAGCGGAAAATTCCTATACATGTTGGTGAAGACATACTTCGGTGGGGATACAGACCACAGGGCTCCTTCACCACACAGGAAGCCTACCAAATTAAGACCAAGTCCGACCACCCCACAGGCACAAAAATTTGGGGGAAAATCTGGAACCTTAAGCATTGGCCGAAAATAACCCTTTTTCTTTGGCTGGTCTCACATTCAAGCATTCTCACCTGGGACAATCTCTTGAAGAGGGGTTTTGTGGGACCCTCTATATGCATACTTTGTGGAGAGGCAGAGGAAACCTTGAATCATCTACTCAATACTTTCCCTTACACAGCTCAGGTCTGGGATCAAGTAGCGATAATCATGCGCACCTCGGACCGCCTCAGAGATAGTTTTATCGAAACTATTTTGAATTGGAGGGATCAAGCTTTTAGCTCTCCCTACCTCAATAGAGTTTGGTAGCTCTTACCTGGCTTTGTCCTCTAGCAAACTTGGAAAGAAAGAAACAGGAGAATTTTCAGAAATGAGTCTCAACCATGGAATCAATGTTGGGGTCACTGCCAACGCAACCTCTTGGAAACTCTCCATCTTAGACAATGGTCAGCTGCAGACTTAGCTTACCCTCCCTCCGAGCTCCCCATCCTGCGGCACTAGACTCCTCTTCCTACATCTCAGATGCCTACCTCCCCCTCTCCCACCACCCCTCCGAGTCGCCCTTCCCTTTGGTCTCCTCCCCCAAAGGATTTTGTCAAACTCAATTTTGATGGAGCATCTAAAGGCAATCCTGGAGCTGCAGGCTATGGAGCGGTCTTCTGTAATCATCAAGGACACATTCTAGCCATAGGAGAAGGACCCCTTGGGCACTCCATGAATAATGCAGCAGAGCTCTGGGGCATTATAAAAGGTATGCAAATGGCCTCTCAGAATAATTATACAAAGATCATCATCGAAGGGGACTCTCAGGTCATCATAGGCTTGCTGCGTAGAATCCTACATGGGGCCAACCCGGATAGCATCTCGCCAAGTTGGAGACTTTCACATGGATTGTAGATCATTGCAAGTCTGTTGCACCCTCATCAGGTGATCATCCCCACTCACATTTGAAGGAAGGTGAATCAAGTTGCGAATGAATTGGCTAATCTAGGCATTGATTGGAGAGGCCCAGAACTCCGGTGTTATTCAACCCAGACCCCAGATCATCCTATCCTCTAGCAGTGTATTCGAAAAGTTGGCTCAGCAGATGTTTCCCCGGATGGGGTGCTAGTGGGTTCCTTGTGGCAAAGGATGGGAGCAGACACAGTCTGATGCGACACAAAGCCACGTGATGGGCTCGTGCCGCAGGCTGCCGCCCTCCTGGGAGTTTAATTGGCATTTACGACGCGGTATTGGGGTATTAACGCCACACATTGCACCTTCACATTTTGTTCAAATGGCTCAGCTCATCGTTTTGATTATCGATCCCTGTATGTGGTCTGCAGGTCTCCTCCCCTCACAACGCAGACTGGACTTGGGTCACCCCCTCCAGACTGTTGTTGTCCCAGTTACTCTCCTGCACCTTTTGGTTAATTATCGTCCAGACCAGTCCACCTGCGCGCATGGGGGAGCGACTAAGAGGCAGACCAAGGAGGGGCTCTCCCTGGAATCCACGTCGACCCTCGGTCTCGCCTTCAGCTTCACCTTCCACCTGTTCATCCTCCCGTCCAAAGAATCCGTCCACCGTCGCCACCTCGCCACCTTCGCAGTGTATGTTTTTTAACTCCATGGCTATCATCCCACGAGTGTCGGCCTTGCTTCTGAGGTGCCCTCAGGACCCTCGGATGCAGTCCTCAACCCCAATGTCTATCCCTGGACCTTCGAGCAATCTGAGCAGCGAACCATCAGCATATGGAGAGTCTAAACGAGCGCGCCTCCACCCCACGGACCATCTCGATAGTGAGCACATCAGGGATCAACTGGTCATACTGTATGACTTAGTTTTTGAGCTCAGGAAGGAGGTGGCAGACCTTCAGTATCGCCTGCAAGCCACAGAAGAAAACGTGGTGAGATTTCTCCAAATCATCTCTTCTATGCACTCGGAGCTCTCCTCGGACCTGGTCAAGTCTCCTCCAGGGGAAGCACCTTATACTGCTACGGGTGCAGGCATGGATCAAATGCAGCGACTCGCAGAAGTGAAGCAGGAGAACGCAGAGCGAAGAGGCCAAGCTGAGGACGGCGAGGGAAAGGAAAAACAATGGGACGATCAACCGACGTATATTGAAGAAGAACCATGGAAAGAGGACCTCTGAGCCACGTGGATAGACTATCTGCCAGGTGTTTAGCTCACTAGTGTTGTTTGTCAAGTTTTATAAGGCTCATAGTTTAGATGGCAGTCAGTTTGAACACTGTTTTTACTGGACTCGTGACTTTCTTAGACATTTGAACTGAGTGGGTTGGTTGGACTGGTTTCCCCTCTGTTGGGGCAGTTCGGTAACTGCAGCCAGTGTATTGCTGTATTTTGGTCCCTTTTATCAGCTTTAGTAGGCTCTTAATATCATATATACTTCTTATTTACAAAAAAAAAAATTATGAAAATTTATTATAATTTCCATTTTTATTTAGATTTTAAATTTGTAATAAAAAATATATAATACTAATTTTTTTTACTGTTGTTTATTCATAATTTTTGTATTTTTTATTTACTAATAATATTTTTTTATAACATGTATTTCAAAATAATAAAAGATTGGATTATTAAATAGTTTTTTAGATTTCAATATTTTCATGATTGATTATCTGTTTGAGATAGTCAAATAATTTTAGCGGACTCCAATGTGATATATATAATGGTTCCTTTGAACTTTGACATAAATTGAATAGGTTGGAAGAGATAAAAGTGTCTTTTGAGATGAGGGTTGCCGCAATAAAGTTGTATGGGAACATTATTGCCAAGTTTAAAAACCTTGAGGGATGGTCGAAAGATATTAATTGCAATATTGGAGTCAATAAAGGTTGTCCCTTGTTCCCTACCCTTTTTGGCATATACATTGAAAAATTAGAAGATTGTTTGGAAGAAGAAGGTTGTATTGATCCTACTCTCAGTGGTATAGTCATCAATCTTCTTCTTTATGTCGATGACATCATTCTTATGGTAGAGGGTGCCCACGATCTTGAAAACCTACTAAGAATCCTCAAGGAGTTTTGCTCCAATATGGGTATAACTGTGAATAGTGACAAGACTAAGGTCATGATCATTAAATCCAATAATATCACTTATGGTACCTTTGTATATGACAACAACAAATTTGAGGAAACAACTTCATACAAATATCTTGGAATTGATATTCACAGTTATAGCATTGAGAAAAATATAGCATTGAAAGCTCAATTGGAATTATAGCATTGAGAAAAATATTCTTGCGGCATGGAAATCTTATTATGGGCTTGAAAACAATTGTAAATAGTTGATCTTTGGATATGGCATAAGAAGAAACTCCACTTTGAGACTTTTGTTACACATGCCATTCTTTATGGATGTGAAGTCTTGGGATGTAGTATCTCTCGTTAATCCTAGAGAAAGATAGAGAAAATACAAAAGAATTTTATAACCTAAAATCTTAAAATTAAAGGAAATATGCCCTATCCCATCCTCCTATTAACCTTCTTCCCATTAAGAGAACAACTATGACCAGATACTTAATGTATAAGAACAAGTTAAACAACATGGAAGACAAAAGGATTCCTAAAATTGTTTCAAAATATAGTTGTAACCACCATCCACTCAAGCGAGGATGGCATAAAGATGCCCAATCTAGGCTAAATTGTTGGGGAATCATGGAAGACACCATTTGGCAGAATAGGGATACTATTAAAAATATCATCAATTCAAAATTTAAGGAGAAAATGTGGTGACATAAAGAGTTCGAGGAAAAAACAAAATTAAAGTATTATAAGGATGTAATCAACCCTAATACACAAGATCAAAATTATCTCTCAATTTTGACAAGTGTAAAGAAAAAAAAAACATTTCTAAGATAAGAACAAATTCTCACGAACTCCACATTGAAACTAGCATTCGTAAATTCGTTAAGCTCCATGGATTGAGAGAGTGTGTCACCTTTGTGACACTAAGAAGGTTGAAGATGAAAAACACTTTCTCTTATATTGTTTATCCTATACCTAGATTAGTTTTCAACTTCAAAATATTGTCACACTACCAACCTTCCTTTTAACTCAACCAAACTATGGTGATTTTGAAAAGTTTCTCTTAATACTTTCCATTACAGAAATAAAATTCTAAAGAATTGCAAGTAATCGCTTATAGTCTTAAAATCCTATAAAACAATTCAATATTAATGAAAGTTAATTATCATCATTCTCATCAATATAACTTTTCATTATTATTTTTATTTTGAACAAAATACATCCTCTTTTATTTTTATAATTATAATTGTTAAAAAATAATAGCTACTTACTTACTTACTTTATATATATATATATATATATATATATATATATATATATATATA
>ML776656.1:147430-168948 GCA_009831015.1 Picea engelmannii | reverse complement strand
AGTGATAATAGTGGAGGTCATTCAATGTAAGGTGGACTAGGTCAACTATATTATTAAATAAGGCTCCGTATGGTAGTTAGATATAGTAAATGTAGGAGGAATATTCTAGGATTATAACCTTCTAAGAAGTCTTCTTACATTTATTATATCTAACTACCCAACATGGTGGCTTTAGTTTCTCAATGGGACCCTAGTTATTTAGTCTACTTCAGCACTATGATCCACACTTACCTGGGTATATGGTTGTACATCAATCATTGAGGACTACACTTTCATAAGGGGGATGGAATGTTAAGTAGATGGAGAGGTAGTGGGGGTTCCAAAGGGCCCATAGTGATAATAGTGGAGGTCATTCAATGTAAGGTGGACTAGGTCAACTATATTATTAAATAAGGACCACTATGGTAGTTAGATATAATAAATGGGTAGTTAGATATAATAAATGTAAGAGGACTTCTTAGAAGGTTCTACCTCTAGAATATTCCTCCTCTAGAATGTTCTTAGGTGATGGTAGCAGTATATAAAGGGGTTCAAGGAATGTAATGGGACATGAAAATAAGTATTGTATATGGATTTGAAGCTCATTAGGAGGAATCTCCATCGAAGACGCAAGTGAACAAGAGAGGATCCCTTCCATAATAGGATCCATTGTATGGTGTTTCCCTACCTCAAGGGTTTTGATATAATAAAAGTGTGGTTTCTATATTCAGACTTTGGTACTTAACAATTGGTATTAGAGCACCTTCCTTGGCAGTAATTGTGGGAATCTCTCTCTCTCTCTCTCTCTCTCTCTCTCTCTCTGTATATATAGATTTTTTTTTTTTCCGAAAAAAAAGGAGGACCACGACACTTCAGATGATATCAATAGTTTTTTATGAAAAATTTGTAGAAAATGGTTTACCTCCTGGTGAGGTTTTTGATCACCGAGGTATGTTTCTGAGTTACCTCCTGGTGAGGTTTTTGATCACCGAGGTATGTTTCTGAGTTATATATATATGTTTTTTGAGATATCATGACATATGTATATGATATAGATGCTGATACTATATGTTGCTTGTTTGTATGTGCAGATGTGGCAGCTCGCGGGCATGAGGTGGAGTTGTTGAGGGCGTCGGATCGCCAGGAGTTGGGGAGACATCCATGGGGAGGGCCGCGGGTTGGAGGGAGACGTCGATGGGAGGACATCGAGGCGAGACCAGCTGATCCTGAGAGAGCAACGAGGAGACGCTGGTTTGATGACGCTGGTGTCGGGTCATCACATGCTCCTCCGACAGATGTCGTAGCAGATTTTGAGGACATACACTGTCGCCTGGAGGCGGTGCTAAAGGGCGTTCCTGAGGGCATGTGGTCACGTATCCAAGATGAGGGCATCCTGGAGCAGTGCGTGGGGGTGTCACCGCTGCGGCAGGCCGTGGTACGACGAGCAACAGTAGCAGGTGCTGCTATGACCAGACAGTTACCCCCTGGTCAGGAGGGACCAGTAGTGGGTGGGAGACCACCGCCTGAGGGAGGGGCGGGAGGTGGTGCTCTAGAGGCACCTTGAGTGGTGTTCTATGTATTTTGGTATTTTTGTATATAGGCTGGTGAGCCCATTTTGTACCGAGGTGTTTCATTGGCCTGCGGATACTTGTATTTTTGTATGTAAACATTTGGATGGCACTGTGGACCATTTTATATATACATGAGTATACATTTCGAGATCTATGTGGTATTTACATGTGTTTTGTTAATGTTTAATAATGTCTAATCCATGTATATGTTGTGATAGGTTTTTGATATGTTTATGTATGTGTAGAGGTATCTTGATGTGATATATGCCAGTCTAACACAATGTTAGCTATGTTATCTATAATTTGATTTAATTGTCTTGGAATATGTGTAAATGTAATGGAATCGAAATGTCAAGATAAAATTCTAAACTGCAGGTATTTGCGAAAGAGGCAAGGATCACATACGCGGTACACATTGTTGAGCTGGAGAACGACGAGTTGAGAGTCAAGAAAGATGCTAAGGTGATGAATATGATGATGCTAGGCATCGGCCAGGAGGCCAATGACGACAATGTATTTGGCTTGGTTGTTGTTCGCTGAACCCAAACATATGCCGCTCGAATGGAGCATTTCATGTGAGGAGGTGTAGAGAACCCAAGCGGTCGAAGCGAGATTTTGTGTCCAACGGCTGGCGCCGTCGGCGTAACCAATGTGGTAGGTCGGTGGAGGAAGCATATGTCAATCGCACAAATGATAGTTTAGACATGAGGGATGGAAAAAAGATTAAAAACACTATAAAAGAAATAACCTAAAGTACAATGACTATGTTTAAGCATAAAATTTCTTTAAGTATAACCCGTTGACGGGTTCTTTGAGAGACAGGCCTTCGAGAGAGGCCAGGATGTATGTGCCTTTGGTGAGGGAATGTTGGGTAATGTATGGGCCATGCCATGGTGACTCAAATTTTCCATGGCCAAAGGTATCATGAGCTATATCGTAAGCAAGGATGAGGTCGCCTTCATGAAATGAGTGAAGGTTGGCATGTCGATCAAAAGTGGCCTTTGATCATTTTTTAGCTACCTCATTGTTCTGTAATGAAGATCGACGATCCTCATCCAGGGACTCTAAGTTTAGCAAGCGCTACTCCATTGGATCAGTGTCGGGTAATAGCTCAATTGTGGTGCGTAAGGTGGGAATTTCACACTCGATGGGAAGAGTGACCTCAACCCCATGGACTAGATGAAATGGTGTGAAACTAGTAGCTATTTTCACAGCCGTACAGTAAGCCCATAGCGTGGAAAATAACATATGATGACAATTGGTCTTATTTTTATTAACCATGTACTGTAACATGGTCTTGAGGACTTTGTTAACTGCTTTGACCTATCTGTTAGACTGAGGGTAATATGGTGAGGAAAACTCATGGGAGAATCCTAACCAAGATGAGAGTTCAACGAAAATCTCATTCCAGAAGTGTTTCTCGTGATCGAAAACAAGTTGGAGTGGTACTCCAAAGCGAGATATGACGTAGTTAAAGAAACAAAGTGCTACAGTGTCAGCGGTATTGTTGAAGGTGGTCATATCTTCCACCCATTTGGTGAAGTAATCGACTGCGACAACAATGTATTTGTGTGCATTGCTGGAGGGAGGATTATAAGTCATGAAGTCGATGCCCCATTTACAAAAAGGGTCGGCAGTGATGACTAGATGAACAAGAGAAGGTGGTGCTCGAGATTTGTTGGCATAAAGATGACACTTCTCACATCGTTTCACGACGTGAATGCAATCATGAAACAAGGTAGGCCAAAAGTAACATGCTCGGATAATCTTCTGAGCAGTGGATATTCCAAAAAGATGGCCCCCACATGCGCCGCTGTGGAAGTTGTTTAAGACTCTATTGGCCTCGTCAATGGTCAAGCATCGACAAAGAATGGTGTCGACCCCTCACTGGTATAGGATGTCTCCGATGAGGAGGTAGCGGGGGGCCTGGTGGCGAATACGAGGATGATCATCTAGTGAAAGGTGGTTACCAAACTTTTGATTTCGTAGGTAGACGAGGAGGTCGTCGTACCAAGGATCATCCGAAGTGATGTAAAAGATGTGTTCATCGGGAAAGTCAGTATTGATGGGGGCACTGATTGTGTCAGAGGGGAGGGCCGTAACAAGTTCGGCGAGAACGAGAGATTTCTTTCTCTTGGGTGTTGAGAATTCAAGATCATACTCCTGAAGGATAACGATCCATCTGAAAAAATTTCCGACGACTGAGAAAGTATTGCATAGGGTTGGAATCTGCTACAACCTTAGTTGTGCGAAGCAGAATGTAGTGACGCAGTTTCTGGACTGTGAGGATGACTGTAAGGGCTAGTTTCTCTTCATGTTTATACTTCAAGGGTGGCCCTGAGAGGTTTTTACTAATGTAATAAATGATGTGGTCATGATTTTCATCACCTAGCTGAATGAGAACTCCTGCTACTGAAATAGTTGATGCTGATATGTAGAGGATATAGTCACGATTATAGCCAGGTGCACTAATTAAAGGGGTGTTGGAGAGTGTCATTTTAAGATCGTCGAATGATTGTTGGGCATGTTCATCCTAGTGAAATGAGATGTCGTGATGTATTAAGCGGAGGAAACTGTGTGCGCAAATGGCGTAGTTTGGGACAAATTGTCGTAGAAAGTTAGCCTTGCCTTGTAGGCTTTGGATTTGACGTAAATTCCAGGGTGGTGGAATTTTGGAGATAGCTTGGACTTTGAGGGGGTCCATAGTAATACCACTTTGGGAAACAATGAATCCAAGGAGGCTCCCCACGGTGATGCAGAATATGCACTTGAGGGGATTTAAGTGGATATTGTACTGACGACACCGTTGGAAGATGATCCGTAAATCATCAATGTGTTGGGTGAGTTTATTGGTTCGAGTTGTGAGGTCATCCAAGTATGCAAGGATGATATGAGCTAGATCGTGAAAAATGTATGCCATAGCCCGTTGGAAATTTGTGCCAGCATTCTTTAGTCCAAACGACATGACACGATAAGCAAAAGTACCCCAGGGGGTAGTAAATGTAGTTTTGTACTGATCGGCTGGGTGAATTTGGATTTGATTATAACCAGAGAAACCTTCCATGAAGGATAGAGCCTCGTGGCCTGCGTAGTCATCGATAATTTGATCGATGAAAGGCATTGGAAAGTTGTCTTTGAGACATGCGTGATTGAGATCATGAAAGTCTGTGCAGGCACAGATAGTGCCCTATTTTTTGTTAACGAGTACAGGGTTGGAAACCCATGATGTATAGGCGATGGGGTAGATGAACCCAGCAGTGCATAATTTGTTAATCTCAGCTTTGATGGCCACTGCTTTGGAAGGGTGTAGCGGTCAATGTTTTTGACGAATGGGTGTAATGTCGGGCCAGGTGTCGATGTGATGTTCAATGATAGAGGGATCAAGGACAGGAATTTCTATGTATATCCAGGCAAAAATATCCCAATATTCCTGGAAGAGGGTTTTATAGGAAGTGATTTCTTGAGGAGTGCAAGCGGCTCCAATGGTGATTTCCTCGACGATGCCATTTTTGATGGAAATGTCGATTTTGATGGTCGGGGAAATGTTGTCCATGTTGCCTTCTTCAAAAGCATCCGGGGCAGGAATAGGGTTGTTGAACCAGTCAATATGTCCTGATGGGATAGAATCCTTGGTTTCTACCATGTATATGGGGTGTTGGTTAGGAGGCATGGAGGCATCCTCTGGAAAGAAGAGTGCATGGTGGTGTAGCGCATCCCATGGGTAGTCAGGGTTGTTTAACTCTTCTAGTATTTCCTCGTCATAGTGGAATTGACGGGAATACAAGGGGTTGTGAAGAGTTATATTGGTGACTGTTGTCATGTGGTTTCCCCCTGGTGATGAAGAAGCAGGGGGAACGACGCAAGGAAATTGCAATGGTTCGCTCAACATAAACCAAATATCAAAGTACTCAGGAGTACCCGTGGTAGTTGGATGTAAAATTTTGGTAGGGAAATGAGCGGGAGAGTTGGGGGGATTGGGCAGTGAATCCTCAAATAAGTCATCCAAGAACCATGGAGGTGTTGGAAGGTCCTCGGGTTTGGGAAAAATGACGTGAAGAATCTCTAGTGATGAGGTAAGGTCAACTATCAATTCTATGGGTCTTTGAAGCAGGGTCAATTGGCATTGCCTGTATTCAAGGATCATAGGACACTGGTATGTAAAATGATCTAAGGATTCACATAGAGAGCACATGCATCTCATACGTTCATTGACTGAAGTTGTGACATAATAGATGTCAGTGATTTTTCGTAGGGATGACATAGCTGGACTGGGTTCGCTCTAGAAGCTTTGGCGTACTACGGCTAATGTCTGCTGAAAGCGTGGCAGTGCTGGGCAATGGTGGATATAATGGCCATATTCTGAACATATAGCGCAAGAGAATTTGGTTTGCAACCCTTTACTACTTGAATGAGGGGTGGTAGTGGTAGTACTGGCTATAGTGGCGAGTGTTGAGGGAGTTTGATTGAGTGGAATCAAATTCTATAACTCTGGTAGATATGGGAAGTTGTTGGTTTGGTGTCCATCTTTCCCACATAGTGCACAAGGAGGTTGGATGTGTGGAGGAAGTGGAGTTGTGGGATCCTTCTTCTTTCTCTTGCCCCCAGCTGGGGCATGTGGGGTAGTGAGTGGGGGTGTAGAGGGTATGGTGGGAGTGAGTATGGGAATCGTCATTGGGATTCCTTCTGTTTGGGGGGGAAGGGATGGTCGAGGGACCATCTCAGGTGGATGTAAATACCAAAATGGAATTGCTAACACCATATTAGGGAGGGTAAGCGTGGCGGCTACTTGGAAATCTTTGACGCCGGGTGGAGGGTAAAAGAAGGGAATTTGAGTGATGGCTTGGGGAACTGTCTCCCAAACTAGGATATGGCCTTGGGGAGGGGTGAAATCGTGGACTGGCGGGGTCAACGAGTTCGCAGGAGGCTCGTGAGGGGGGAGTTTTGCAACTGGTGGGACGTTAGATATGATAGAAGCCTCCCTAGGAGGAAGGGTATCCTTTATGTCAGTTCCATTAGATGATATGGCGCATACTTGATTAGAAGGATGAAGGAGCGGTGATGCTCCATGGTAAGTTCCTAATAATGATGGATCGTTGAAAATTCCGGGACCCATTTCGATGAGTGAGTATGCGTCGTGACTCGTGTGGATGAGAGGAAGAATGTTATCGATGTTGGTAGAAGGGTTAGGCTCACAATGTGAGACTTGGTCAATGGTAACGATCTTCCCATTGTGGGGGAACATCATTGATTGAAAGACGGAAGAGGCAACTGCCTTCATAGCGTACATGTAGCTACAACCGAACAAGATATTATAATCGAGTGGGGCGTCGATAACTTCTATGTCGATGAGAATAGTCTTTCCCCCGATTTCTACGAGAACATTTTGGAAGAGCCCTTTAGGAGATGATGGTCATCCGTCATAGGCTCGTAAGGTAATGGCAGAGGGTAGGATTTCAGGGGAACCAAGTTTCTTCCATACATATTTGGACATAAGGCATGTAGATGCAACTTCATCGATGATACACCGATGAACTATGATGTTTCATATTTTTACTGGGATTTGAAAAGCAATCAAGGAGGGAAGGCAAGGTTCTCCGCTGTCGAGATCAAATGTAATGAGTCGAGTATCTGTGGGGTCGACTACCCCCAAGGCAGAAAGTAATGATTTTTTCTAAGTGGGACAAGTCTGAAGGACTTATAAGACTGACATGGTAGCCGAGGATTGTGCTAAGTCATCAACCAAGCTATAATTATGAGTTGCCCTAGCCTGTGGGTTGTGGACATTCATGTGCAATGGAATGCAAGGGATGCGAAGAGGTGGTTCTGTGTTAGGGCGAGGGATCAACAATGGGGGTCCCATTGGTGTGGGGATTGTCTCTAGAGAAATGGAAGGAGACTCAGGAGGTGCATGATACTGACGATTGCATGTTTGCAGAAGGATTTATTCCTTGCTAGTGAGGAGGATCGTGCGATCTGCTAGATTGTTTGGGTTGAGGTACTGTCCCACCTGAGGTGGGGGAGGCTGTGTGTCCTGTTGGTTGTTTATCACACTTTGGTGTGGAATAGGATTCTGCAGCACGGCAAGGGGGGTTGTTGCACATATTGTTGTGGGGCCTGCTGAGGGGTAGGCGGGGCTGGAGGATGGGGTAGACTGCCTAAGTCTTTTAGCCATTTGAAATCAGCAATTTGGGGGAAATGATGAGTATAATGACCAAACTCACTGCAAACGGCACAAGGGAAGTTGGTTTTAACATTATTATTATTTCTCCCTTGATGCCTATTGTTATTTCCCCCCTTGGGGTTCTGATTCCCTTGGTTCTGGTTGCCCCTAGTAGGTTGGTTCTGCTGGGGTTGATTCCCGCCTTGACCTGGGTTGTTGTTGTTCCTATTTCTTCCTTTCTTTTTGGCATTGTTCGATGGGTGAGTTGGATTTTCCGTATTCCGTTGTTCGAAATTTTGATATTGTTGAATGGGAGAGGGTTGAACAAAATTCACCCTAGCATTAGGATGTGGGGGAGCCATGGGTTATGGGGGACCAGGAAATGGAAAGTACAGATTCTGTGGGGGTAACGATCTGTAAGGTACATAAGAAGGCATGGTGCTTTCGCTAGTACTATAACATGAGTTAGAGGGGGTACCAAAACTCGTTTGAATAGGTGGGTGTATGGGGGGTGCCGGTAGTGGCCCACTGATGGGTGGAGGCATAATAACATGGTATGGTTGTTGATAAGGGGGTGGCAGGTAATAAGATGTGCCTCCGTATGTTGGTGGGTATTGAGGTGTTCCATACATTGGTGGTTGTTGGGGTTGTGGACCATGGTGAGTGGTATTACCAATCAGTTCGTCTGTTAAGTGAGACATCCTAGGTTTGTCTTTGCCAAACGACACAGGTTTTGGGAGATCAGGAAGTACAGTGTATAAGTACCTTGAGTGTGAATAGATGAGGTCGTATTGTTGAGCCTTACTGATGGCTTCTTCTTCTGATTGAGGGAAGGTGGAAGCTACATCCTTTCCAAGGAGAGAAACAAGTGATC
Source organism: Picea engelmannii (assembly GCA_009831015.1). Classification (NCBI taxonomy): domain Eukaryota; kingdom Viridiplantae; phylum Streptophyta; class Pinopsida; order Pinales; family Pinaceae; genus Picea; species Picea engelmannii. Next base: position 160,364 of record ML776656.1, on the reverse strand, counting down.
TAAAAAACTAGTCAAGACACTGTTGTTTGGTGGTTTCTACTTTGCACAAACTACGTTTCCTACGCCACTCGTAAATGTGATCAGCGATATGTGTGGCTGAGGTTTGTTTGAAATTAGAGAGTATTTCTAGACCATTGTCATGGTGGATTGGTAATTGGAAGAAGGTCAAAAATGCTTTGGCCAAGGACTCGAAAGTCGCATGGGACCCTGATTTTTCATCTACATACCATTTGGCTGATGGGCCAGTGAGTGTGCATTAAAATAATTGCATTCTGATGGAATCATCCATAATATTGTTGGAAGAGCACCATAGGTGAAAATTCATGACATGGTTGGTAGGGTCATCCCCTGCCTTTCCTTCAAACTTGGGGATGTAGGAAGGTAGTTTGGTGGGCATTGCAGGCCATGTGGGGTCATGCAATATAGGATCATTGGTGAGTTTTCTTAGATCTGGTATGTTAAGAGAGGCAAAATATGGAATCTGTAGTGGGGGGGGGAGGATTAGCTCCATCCATGGTGTAAGTGTGTTGTGAACCTGACCCTTGAGGGGGTCTAGGTGGGTTGGTACTTCCTCCTTGAGAGGAAGTTGGCCCTCCACTTCTGTGTAAAGGAGAGCGAGTGGACGGTGGGACTTGGGAAGTGGACCCAAGTAATGTGGAACCAAGCAAAGCTGATCTTAAGACAATAGCACTCACAGGAGTGTGAGACGGTGGTGCTGATGAGTGGGAAATACCAGACACTCCCCCTAAGATAGAAGGGAGGTTTAGCAAGCGTCGGGAACGACGGGGATTCTGTGGGTTGCCTATGATGTCCAACTAGCTAAGTGAATGTGTGAAAATGGTCGTGAGAGTAATAAAGAAACAAGAGCCTTTGTTGCAAATTTTGAACTTTACACAATATATATATCCAAATCAAAATGTAGTCAGAAGTGCATCATACATAAACTAGTTTGAAAAAGAAGCATATATGTGGATAAGTGGGTTTTGTCCGCGTGGGGAATAAAATAAAACAAATGCTCATGTCCTAAAAGACGTAACGTCCTTCCTCTCAAATAGCATTGGACCTTCCAATAGTACTCAATAGTGGGGTCTGAAGTCACTAGAAGAGAAACTAGTGAATGATGAAACAATCATTTATAATGAGGGCTAAAGGGGGCATATCCCAAAGGAGCTGGCGATATTTCCCAATAGCCACACAAAATCCAATCAAGGTGCAATTGCAACCCAAAATTTCTACCTAAGTAGATGTCCTAAAATTTGGTCACTAGGTACCTTGGTCAAAGTGCGGCATTTAGATTTTTGGCCTATAAAATGGGTCACGGGTTGGATCCCATCCAAGAGGGGGGTGCCTCAAGGGGGGACGCATAGAACAACTAGACCTCAGCCTTCAACCCTTCATGGGTATCTCCCTTCCTTATGGTGTTAGGAACACTTGACTTGGAGGATTTTCAGTTCCCTATTTGAGAACTTCTATGGTTTTGACAATGTGAGAACCAGATAACAGGGATTTATTTGGATGCCTATCCCCGAAATCCTACCTAGACTAAAAAAAATTCTTTTGGAACCTCCTGTGGAGGAAAACTTAGTAAGTTTTTAGAAAAAATTTAGATGTAGTTGTGTTGAGAGGTTAGGGGTGTGAACCAACCTCATTGAATTTAAATGGGAGTGGATAGTTTCGTCAAGAAAAGGGTGGGGTGTTTCCGAATCCCTTTGGAGGAAACTTACTTTGACCCCCACGTTTCAAGAAAAAACTATGTGAGTGATGGGTGACTTTTGTGTGTGAATGAGTGAAAGTGTGCCAATTTTTTAATGAACTAGGTGTCACCTTGCTACATGTGGACTTCACTTGGTCCTTACAAGTGTTGATTACCTAATTAACTAAGTTCCTTTGGTACAACCTTGCGTAATTCAAAAGTCCCTAGGAAGATAGAATGTGGACATGTGGGTCCATTACTATTCCTTTAACTCCCTATTTGTGATGTAATCTAAGAAAATATTTGAAACTATCCTAGATTGTGATCATGTGGGCATGTATGGGCCCGCTACAAAACCTTTAAACTTCCCTAGTGATTTGATCTAAGAAAGTAAATTTCAACACTATCCTATCTTTGTAGCATGTGGGCATGTATGGGCTCGTTACAATATTAAGATTTGTTTGAAGAAATAAACTAAGAGGAGTCCCAAGAAGGGTTGTTGTCCTCTCCTAAAGGTTTTAATCTTCTTAAGGGAGATGGAATTGTTTCACAATATTTTTCTGATTCTCAAGGTCACTTGGAGGCACAAGAGAAGAGCATACTAAGCGATTGTTATCCAACTTCTAGTCCCAATGCAAGTTAATTGTGATTAAAAATGATTTCCAACTTATATTTTTAGTCAAAACAAGCCATCCATGTGGCGAAAATGAAAGCAAAAGAGGAAAAAATGATTTTAAGCCCCTAAGTGCCTATGTGTTTTGACTAACCCCTTTATATGAAGAGGGGACTAAGTGTCGTGCAACTTTAAAGCTTGCATAAAATCACTTTTAAGAAGGCTAAGGGCCTTCCCCACATCTCAAGAACCTTACAATGTGAATTTGTTTCACAGGTGCATGAGTCTCAGTGGAGACAGGGGTGCACAGAGCATATGTGTGCAGACCGAAAAGAGTTAATGAGTTTACTTGCACAGAATAGAACTGTGACTTGGGCGCATGTGTGCATGATGCATGTCTATGGGCCACAAAACCAGCGCACAGGTGACACACGACCGTGAATGAAAATTCCACATGGATATCTCTCAATTCACCTTGGAATTGGATGATGGGCAGGTCATCTTAGGCTAGTTAATGCACCTGCAAGTTAAATAAACCAAAAGAAGAGCTAGAAAAACCCAAATGGGGTAGGAAATTGATACATTTCCCCAGTGGAGCCACCAATATGTTGCGTCTCTTTCGTCACCTTAGTGAGAAAAATAGAGGTTCTTGCAAGCTTAGTTGGGTTTGCTAAGAAGGACAGCTGCAAGGAAAAGGGTTAGAAAAAGAAATATAAAAAGAACAACTAAGAATTAAACTAAGAAATAAAACAACAACTAAATTAATAAACATAGGGACATAAGGATGAAAGAAACAATGAGACCCATGTCACCAATAATAACGTTGATATTAGTGAAAGAAAACACCGAGAGGCAAGAGGACTATGAGTCCCTTATTCCTCCAAGGGAGGGCTCTTGGACCCCCACAAATAAGCTCTTCTTACAACTTTGAAAATGAAAATGAAAATGGTGAAAGAATTATTTGCTAATCCACTCAAGGGGTGAGATGGATTTCCCAATGCAATGATGCAAGTATACTCTTGGTAGGGATAGAGGATTCCTCAAGAGAATAATGGTAGCATAACTTTGCTATGAATTCCTTGAAAAATAAAGTGTATCCATGGGCTTTTTATAGCATTCCTTTGAGTTAGTGTCCACCTAGCTTGTAGTGTGTCAAGAGGCTAATTAGGGCATTTCTAAGTCTTTGACCAGCCACCCAGTCGAATCCAATCTAGATTTGAGTGTCAAATCAACTTGGAAGCTGAACCAGAAGTGGGTGGGAGGCTGACCACTCTCATAAATGCGTCGTTTCTGAGGTGCGCGAAATTTTGCGACAACAGTCACGCATCGTGCACATGTGTGTGATTTCTGCGTCCATGTTTCATGCATGTGTGCACATGCCATGTGTCTTCATAGCGCCCTTTAATTTTTGCACTAGTTGTATAGTTTTGACCCTTTGAGAATGCTTTTGTGTTAATTCGGGCCCATGGATGACCTCATAACTGTTTGACAATGCTGAATTCTTGTAACCATTTGCGGATGAAATTTCAGTGATAACACTTAGTATCAATGATTTTGAAAGTACATGGAATAACATTCATATTGGATTCAATCAACATTAGGCATTATGAGATGGTTGTACTATTTCGTTGAAGTCATACCAATCACTTTATTGGTGTGTTCCCTTTATAGAAGAATACAAATTCATTATATTTAGTATTTATTTTAGACAATGGAAAGGGAAATCACCATGATGCTTTGGCATGTGTAAACTAAGTACCTAAGCGCTTGTGAGTTATGCATAATCCACTCTATTGAACTAGATTTACATTACATAAGCCACTCTATTAAACTAGATTGATATTTGATCAAGTTGTTCTTATTATTGAATCCATGAAAATAATAATAGATCAAACAATGTAAGATGGTGAATATTTTTTTTACAAATTTAATCCATTTTAAGTTTACATATGTGTTTATAAGTTTTTTGAAATATTGGTGTTATAATCTATTAGGAGAATGGATTTTAGTAATGTCATTGGAATTAATAGAAGGAATCAATTGTTCTTTTTTCAAGTTTGAGAAGATGATATAGAATCCACCCAAATGTGTCAAAAAAATATTTGACAATTATGATAAACCTTGAAAACATAAATATTTGTGTCATATGTAAAAAAATTTCCACATATAAACTTACAAGAGTTGGATTTAGAATAGGTCATATCATTGTATCATGGTAATCAAGTTTCTAATCTTGTTAAAAAAATAACAATTTTCTCTATGCAATTTATTTCATTTTAATAAAAACATCAAATTGTATTTTTAAAATTTCATCATTTATTTACATACCCTATATATATATATATATATATATATATATATATATATATTAATTTATTCAATTGCATCCATTAAAATGAAAAACTTGGAATACTATTTCATCAAATACACACAAATTAAATACACTTCATTCAAAAAGTATGACGATAACGAACATTTATATGAAAAATATATTAATATATAATAATAATAATAATCTATTTTTAAGGTCACGACCAAGTCAACACACCAAATTGGTGTATGAGACCCCCTTGTTTGTGGGACAAGGGACCCCCCTCCGTCCAGCGATTTGACTGGTAAAGTCTACGAAGGTATACATACCCTACCCCCCTCTGGATTTGAACCTGTGACCTCTTAAGAGGAAACACATGTTCTTAACCATTAGGTCCACTCAGGCTGTATTAAAATATATTAAAATATTGTTTATTTCATGAGACCCATAAAACTAATGACCACATTCCCTTTAAGGAAAACATTATTTGTTCTGAATATATCAATTCAGTAGGAGCAACCCGTATAAAATTAACATGTAACAACAACAAAATTAAATTGAAGGTCAAAAAATGGAAATAGGTAAGATACTGAATGAATAACCGAGAACAACATTCCATTAAGAGTATTTTACATATAATATTTCAAATTAAATGAAGGTAAAAAAACGGAAATAGGTAAGATAGTAAATGAATAATCGAGAACAACTTTTCATTGAGTATTTTACATATAATATTTCAAATCTCTTAAGCACCATCTCAATGTTTCACTATTTTGTATTTATGTATTTTCATGTTTTTTTTTAAATAAAATTTTTCTTTATATTTATATTAAATATAAACTGGTCTTTTACAAGATAAACAACATTGAAATCCAAAATACATCCAGTGAAAGCATTTCCTACTGCCAGCAACATGACTATAATAATAAAACCAAACATGAGCTATAATCTCACTACATGATTAAAAAATTCCCTATAAAGGATTTAATCCAGAAGAGTACCATTCAAAACAATACAAAAAAACTAATGACACATTAGTGAAGCCCGGTAAACTCCCAAAAAAACATTGAGTTGATGGTCCATGTATCAACATCAATACTTCTATAAAATATCTAAAAATATATGAGGGCCCTCATGATCCTATTCACATTGAAAATAGACTATCTTCCCGGGAACCTTGAGGAGCATCTATTTTGATAGGCTATCCACTTCTTTCTTTTCTTCTCTATACACATGTTCGAAGATGATATTTTGGAAAATCTTGATTAGTTAAATGAGTCTATCCTTCCAACACTCCAGAGAGACCATCTGAAGGTGTCTGCAGCCAATCAATGACAATCTTTGAATCCCCCTGTACATGAAGCTCCAGAATAAAAATCCGTGAAGACAAAGTAAGAAGAGCCCATTCTCCCAACAACTCTACTCTATTATTAGTGCCAGGTCCACAATTGAATATCCATTTATAATATCGGTGCTCATTGATCCTTATAACCCCTCCAGGCCCATTATTTCGGCCCAAAGAAAGAGCAGCCCCATCAAACCCACTGATAGTGTCACCCACTGCAGGTAGAGGAGTACCACCCTCCAGGTTGGTGCTTTCAACTTTGAATTGTAATCCCCCCATGGTGAATAAGGATTGGAAAGACACCTTCTGAAAGGAGGGAAAACCATCTTCAAATATAGCAAAATTTATTTCCATCGATATATACCAGCAGATGAAAGACGAAAAGGTTGGGTATAAAACATTTTGAGCTTTCCAATTTTTAAAGAACTCTGTTATAGAGTTTCCATCCCATGCTCCAGAAATTTTTATGGATGTTTTAACCCTTTCCCAGACTGCATTCAAGAATGAGAAATCTACAAACAGATGATGTGTTGTTTCTTTACTCTTATTGCATAAGATATAATAACTCAGACCATTAAAACCTCTGTGTTGTAAGTTCTCCCAGGTGAGAATTTTATTCTCAGCCACTAGCCATGTAAAGAGGTTTATTTGGAATGGACAGTCTGAGGAACACATTGACTTCCTCCAACCTCCAATCACAAAATTACGTTTCTTTTTTTTTCATAGCCTCATAAACATTTTTGATAGATATCAGTATTTATGAGTCTCCACCCGTCCATTTTAGTTCGTCTAGCCTCACTTGCAGTTGAACCCCAGTATTTATGAGAGCGCAACAATTTTTTTTCCATTTAGAGGCTAGATGCCCCTCTAATTCCAATTCATCGCTTGTATACCAATTTGATCATATAATTCTTGGACATGGCTCAGAGTAGGCCTGGTATAAATAATGCACACCTTTCTGATTTAGAGTTGAGATCAGATCATCATAAAGAATGGTCGCATCCCCCATACCCAAAATATGATCTTTTCCAATCAAAATATATTCTCTCATCCCCGAGAACTAGGCTAACCAATGAAGGAGAACCTTTAAGGACTTTAGGATATGCTCCCATGATTTTGAGCCTTTTCCCCACAACACAGATATTGTTTGAAGCCAACATGCAACAAACACAAATGGAAAATATTTATCTTTCAAAACTCGATGCCATAAGCCTACCTGAATCAATTCCCTCCAGAGTGTATTCTCCACTAGAGCTCTACTTGAGTTGAACAGGTTCCTTAGACCCCATCACCCATGAAGTTTTGGATGAGCAATGAGATTCCAATTACACAGATGAAAACTCTTTTTTTTTTTCTTCCAGACCAGAGAAAAATAAAGACCACTTGACGAATTCTTTAGAGTACTGAGGATTGCATATTTTCCAATGCCAAATAGTAGACTGGATGACTTTCGAGAATGAACTTGATTAGAACTAAGCGTCCCCCAATAGATATCCATCTATTGCACCAATGGCTTATCCTCTTTTAATACTTTTCTATAAGACAATACCAGTCCTCAACTTTGTACCTGCCAATCTTTAAAAAATAGCCAAGATACCTAAAGTGATGCAGGAGCATCGTTGGCAAGCACGCAGAGAAAGAACCATCAACGTCAAGGAATCTGTATAGGAGCCAATAGTGACAGTTGCAACAGATATTTGAAATATGCCTTAACTCAACGTCGAAATTTATCTTTTGAGGCATGCTTGAACCTAGAATCGAAATTACCCTTTGAGGCACGTTTAGATAATCACAAGTGGATCGGGAGTTTCCATTATGACTCTGGAATGCGACTGATCCAAGATAGCCATAGGATATTCTTAGAGTAGACACATAGTTAAGGGGGAAGGCCTAAGATCCCTCTGATATATAGAGGTTTTGTACGCCCAAATGAGGCTGGCTGCAGGGTAGATGTTAGCTACAAGTTAGCAGGAAATAGGAGTTTTTCAGTTGTAGTCATTTTCACTTATGAATAGAACAGAGGAAAATTAATCCAATGAATGATGTGAACATTGTTTTTCAATTCTTTGTATTGTGTTTTCATGAGTGAATGAATGAATCTTGTTATGATTAGATGGAACTGTGAATGTTAGGATAGGTTTCAATTGTTTCTCTTCTCTTGAAGTAGTGTAAGGTGTTCACATAGAACACAAGGAGTGTGTTGATGGAATATGTTTCGGTTCTGAAGCTCAGAAGAGATAACACGGAATTTTCCCTTTGCAAAGAGTGCAAAGAGACTGTTTCAAGGAGTGCAAATTCATCTGTAAGAACCCAAAACTTTGCATAAATATCCGGTGCAAGGATTGCACATATTTGAGACTTGACTAAGTGTCAAAGAGGCTTTGCAAGAAGTCGAAAAACCAGTAAAGGAGAATGCCAGGAGGGCGAGAGGAATTTCTCTTCGAGAAATCCCGAGGGCCTGAGTTATTGAAATCCATGAAACGCAAGGAGTACGTGGGAAATCAAAGTCTTCATGAGACCAAGCTCGGGAGGAATAACACTTTCCATAAGTGTCCAAGAGATCCAAGAGTCGAACTCGTCGAAGGAGCAAAGGTTTGAAACCTTTGAACATCCAGGAGATCTTCTAACTCTAAAGATAGCGTAAGTGCGAGGGGGAAAAGATCTCAGTCATTCTATCTGAACACTGGAGAAACAAAACCGTCCATCAGGAGGGACACATGGTGAATGATCAACGTTTCCCTAGCTCTCACTTTGCATAAGTCAAAGGGAGGAGCACTAAGAACTAGGGATGATTTTAAGGATGAAAATTTATTTTAAAATGTAGAAACCTTAGCAAATCTTATTAATCCTTCATATCTCAACTATAAATGTTTGGCCATATTTTTGTAAAAATATTCAAATTTATAATTATTTTATATAGTTTTTATAAAATTTTGGCAATTTTTAAGGTAAAATAATTTTATCTTATAGAATTTGGGCGAATCATTTTTAAAATAGAAAATCTTATTTTTGGAAAAACCATGGAAAATTAGCCCATGAGAGAAATTTAGCCCCAAAAATCATCCCTGCTAAGAACTCGTGAAGCTTGAATCTGCGAGTTGATCTGATTCGTTGGATCCAGGAGAGATCTGGACCATTGATTGTCTAGAGAGAAATATCGACATTTCGGCGGTCAAAGGACCGGAGGTGATAAGTCTTGCAACTTCATGAAGCGCGAAGTTCGAAAATCATTGTGATCATAAGATATGATGAGAGATGTGCATCATCGATGCAAAGCCATCGTGATTTCGGCTATCGGGAGAATGAAGGGAAGGAATCTTTGAAGTCACGAAACACAAATCATTGATTTGATCACAATCATCGATCAAGGGGAGATGTAGACGTTAGATATTGGGTCATCATGATTTCGACCATCGGGTGAATGGAGGTAGTAGCGCTCCTAGAGTGGTGAAACATGAAATCACGACACGCCATTCGATCAAGTGCATAGTCACCGCTAGTGGTCACAAGAGAGAAAGGGCTTAGAAGAGAGGAGCTAGCACCCGATTAGCGTTGAGATTTGAACAATGTCTAGCAGAGAGGCTGCAGGTCTCATGAGACCTGCGCATTCGGGGAAAGGACCTGTGTAGGTGGGTTTGGGGTCTAGCAGAGACCTAGAGAGTCAATCAGACTCAGCTTCTTGATCGATCCTAGAATGGGAGGTCTCGCAACCCCTAGGAGAGAAGGGGGGTCTGCATCAAGTGGTATCAGAGTTGATTTTTGCCTGTAGATTTCAGGTGAAGGAGAAAAATTAACTCAAAGTTGTCCTCTATGTGTGTGATATATAGTCAACACAATGCCACCAAGGAGATGAGGAGAGCAACCTTTAGCCAATCGATCTGTAGAAAGGGAGATGCAAGAAATTCCTGCAAGATTATAAGCAATGGAGGCAACACAAAGGAGATAACTTGACACTAGAGATGTCAGCGATGCTAAAATTGAAGAGGTAGTGGGTGAGAATGTCATTCAAGAAGTTGCAGAAGAGGATGTTGCTGATGAATGCTTACTGAGAGAAATTTCTAGATTGGGAGGCAGAGCCAAGGTAGAGGTCCCAATGTATGAAGGCAATTTAGGCGCCGAGGAGCTATTGGATTGGATAAGGTCCATGGACAAGCATTTCGACTATGAAGATGTCGATGAAGAGAGAAAGGTGAAACAGGCTGTCACCAGGCTAAAAGGACATGCAACACTGTGGTGGGATGAACTACAGGCTGAAAGGAGAAGAAAAGGAAAACAAAAGATAAAGAGTTGGGATAGAATGGTAGCCAAGTTGAAGGCTAAGTTCATTTCTAAGGATTATCAGATCAATCTATTCAGGAAAATGCAGAACCTGAGACAGAAAGGGATGACAGTTAAGAAGTATACAGAGGAGTTCTATAGGATGAACATCAGAAATGGGCAAAGAGAGAGAGATGAAGAATAAGTTTCTAGGTATATGAATGTCCTGAGATATGAAATCCAGGATGAGCTCAGTATGATGTCAGTAAGGACAATGGAGGATTCTTATCAGTTTGCGTTGAAAGAAGAGGAAAATTTGGCCAGGAAATAAAGACAACGAGGAAGAAGTAAAAGATCAATCCTAAGAAAAAGAAATGGATTTACCCATGACAGAACACATCAGTCTAAGGATGAGGCTGAGAAACCACACAGCCACTCGGAAAGAGGAGGAATTTCTCGAGAAAGATAGGGTGGTGGAATAAATTCTTCCAGAGGAAGAGGAAGAAGAGGAGGAGGAGACATAAGAAGTTATGCCTGTGGAAAGACAGGACACATGTCTTGGGAATTTCCTTAGAAGAATAAATAAGGAGGAGGTGAAGCTCACATTTCAAAAGCACATAGAAGAGATGTTGAGGTAGAAGGAGTAGAGGATGAAAGATCCCTGATGTTGAGGAAGTTTCTTTTAAAACCATAGGCAGAAATTGAAAGGCCGGTGCATAGAAATAGACTCTTCATAACATCTTGCAAGACTAAAGACAGAGTATGCAATGTGATAATCAATAGTGGGAGCCTTGACAAATTAGTATCCACGGAGATGGTGGAGAAATTGGAGCTGGAGACAACTACACACCCGAAGCCATACAAAGTCTCATGGTTGCAGAAAGGACACCAGGTAATGGTTATTAAACAATGCTTGGTTGAATTTAAAATAGGAGGATATAGAGATGAAATTATATGTGATGTAATTCCCATGTATGTATGCCATATTCTGTTGGGAAGACCATGGTAGTTTGACAAGAATGGCATTCACAATGGGAGGAAGAATACATACACATTAGAGAAGAATGGTAGGATACACATGTTGTTGCCAATAGAGGAGAAGAGAGTGAAACAGGAGGCCGGCACAAGCATACTTATCATGAGTGGGAAAGAACTCCTGAAGGAAGTCAAGGAAGAACAATAGATGCAGTTTGTTGTGGTAAGGAAACCTAGAGTTATCCTTACAGGTACTTCAATGGAAGGTTTTCCTGAAGAGGTTCGGGAATTGTTGGATAATTTTGCTGGAATAGTAGTGGGTGAGCTTCCAAACTCATTTCCACCCATTAGAAGTATCAATCACCATATTGACTTAATACTAGGAGCAAGTCTGTCAAACAAAGCAACATACAGATTGACACCTCAAGAGAATGAGGAAGTGAAGAACCAAGTCCAGGAATTGTTAGACAAGGGTTTGGTCAGAGAGAGCTTGAGTCCCTATGCAATACCAACTGTATTGAGTCCAAAGAAAGATGGAGGATGGAGAATGTGTACAGACTCAAGAGCCATTAACAAGATCACCATCAGGTATAGATTTCCTTTTCCCAAAATGGATGATTTAATGCACTATTTAAGTGGAGAAAAATTATTTTCTAAAATAGATTTGAAAAGTGGATATCACCAGATCGTAATGAGAGAAGGTGATGAGTGGAAAACAACCTTTTAGACAAATGGAGGTTTGTATGAGTGGATTTTTATGTCATTTGTCTTAACAAATGCTCTGAGTACTTTTATGAGGTTGATGAATGAAATACTGAAATATTTCATTGGCAAGTTTGTGGTTGTATATCTGGATGATATAGCGATCTTTAGCAGGACTGAAGAGGAGCATTTGAGGCACCTAACATTAGTGATGAGGAGACTATAGTAGGAGAAGTTGTTGATAAATCTGAAGAATTCCTCTTTTATGAAGACAAAACTCATTTACTTGGGTTTTGTGATCTCTTCAAATGAACTGAAGATGGATCCACAGAAGGTGAAATCAATCAAATAATGGTCGTCACCAAGGAGTATGTTCGAGGTAAGAAGATTTGATGGATTAACGAGCTTCTATAGGAATTTCACTAGAGACTTCAGTGGAATTTGTGAGCCAATGATGGATATAGTGAAGAAGAAACACAAGTCTTTTAAATGAATAGAGGAAGTCGAGAAGAGATTCAATATACTGAAGGAGAAAATGTAATGGCTCTAAATTAATTTAACTAACGATTAAATTGTTTAAATGAATATTCCTTATCTTGCTTCCTTAGCTTGCTCCTTAGGACACCACCCAAAACCAACCTCCCTGTCAACTAGTAGTGCCTAGCCCTAGGATATCAACGGATATCCTAGCCCTCCGAGCCCAAAACCTCCAGCAGCCCCCCGGTGCACTGTAAATTCCACTCTGTCAATGCTCAATCTCCCCCAAAATTCTTTCTCCCCTCTCGTAGAATGAATCCCCTCTCAACTCCATTTCCCCCCTTATTCCTCCTTCACCGCCTTCCCTGCATTAACTCCCCCACCTAATACCTTATCCCACTCTTAAATACCTTATCTAATTATTAAATGCCTTATCCCATTATTAAATGCCTTATCCCATTTACGGGAACGTAACTTAAATTAGTATTATATTTTTATTATTAACCATTAATTTAATACTTAATTAATTAATGAATTAATTAATAATTAAATCAATCATTA
>ML776656.1:91355-143847 GCA_009831015.1 Picea engelmannii | reverse complement strand
CTATCACATTCTTCTGTCCATTCATACCTGACCCCCTTGCGTTGCAAAGTGGTGATGGGTTTCGCTATTTTTGAGAATCCTTCTACAAATCTCCGATAATAACCCACTAGCCCCATGAAGCTCCTCACCTCATGGGCATTTTTCGGCACTGGCCATTCCATAATGGCCTTTACCTTTTCTGGGTCCACAGAGATTCCTTCGTCGGAAATGATATGACCTAAATAGTGGGTCTCTTTCTGAAAGAAGGAACACTTCGACAGTTTCCCATACAATTTGTTCTCTCTAAGGCAGGACAACACTATTTGCAAGTGTTCCTCATGTTCTCTTTCATTCTTGGAATAGATGAGGATGTCATCTAAAAAGACTTGTACAAAACAGTCTAAGTACTTCCAGAATACGTCGTTCATGAGGCTCATGAATACTGTTGGCGCATTGGTCAATCCAAAAGGTACTACAAGAATCTCGTAATGTCCAAACCGAGTTCGAAAGGCCGTTTTTGGGATATCACCTTCCTTAATCCTTAACTGATGATACCTTGATCGCAAATCGATCTTTGAGAATACCGCTGCTCCTTTCATCTAATCGAAGAGGTCATCTATTCGCGACATCGGGTACCTATTTTTCACTGTAGCATGGTTCAAGTCCCTGTAGTCTATACACAGTCGTAAGGATCCATCCTTCTTCTTTACAAAAATTACCGGTGCTCCCCAGGGCGAGACACTAGGCCTTATTAGCCCTAAGTCCAGTAACTCTTTCAGCTGCATTTGCAATTCACAAAGTTTCGGTGCTGTCATCCGATATGGAGTTTTGGAAATTGGTTCTGCACCAGGTTTTAGCTCGACAGTGAAATCAAACTCCCTTTCCGGTGGTAACCCTGGTAACTCATTCAGGAAAACATCTTGGAATTCTAACAAGACCGGATACTGATCTAATGAGGGTCCCTTCCTATCTTTCACTGCCTCTACTACATAAAGTCGACACCCTTGTCTCAAGCATTGCTTGACCTTCATATTTGATATAAAGCGTAGCGACACTTTTCTTTGTACACCCTGAATCTCTATTGGTCTTCCTTCATCATCGACACAAAAGACCCTCTTTGCAAAACAATCTACCAAAGCTCGATGAGTTGCTAACCAATCCATTCCAATGATTAGATCATATGCCCCAAGAGCAGTGACGTATACCTTCAACCTAGTAGTACACACTCCCAGGTCTACTATACAATTATCGACACTAGGTCCTACTGCTTGTTTTTCCCCCGAAGCCATCTCGACTTGTTTAAAGTCATCGTGCTCGTAGGCTGCCAACCCACTATTTTCTAATGCAGATGGTGAAATGAAACTATCTATCGCACCAAAATCAAACAAAATATTTACATTGATATGATTTAGCATACCTGACGACTCCACCACCGTGGATTGATGTTCGGCCTGGTGGTTATTAACTGCTGCGTGAATATGGTGGCTGCTACTTGCTCTCCCCATCGGCGCCTTTCCCTCTCTGTGCACGAACCCTTATTGTAACTATGGGTAGTCACGCTAGTAATGGGGTCCCCCGCACCCCCAACAAGTAACACTAGATTGAACCTGTGTACTATTACGTGTCTGTCTTTGAAATGAGTTCCTTCCCCTGGAACCCCTGCCCCTACTCACTATTCCCTGAGATGGTCGTGGTCCTGTCTACACTGTTGGTGACGAACGAGATGCTACACTCGCTACCATTGAAATCCCTGTAGATACTATTCTTGGCATGAATCTGTTACCATATGGCGGTGGCCTTGAGCCCCCTCCCCTTGGAAATGTCCTCAGGGCCTTTCCTACGAATCCCGGGTGATGCGAAAATTTTGGTCTTGTACCCCCAGTCAATTTCATATGTTCTTCCACGTAACACGCACTTTCCACCGCCTCCGCTACTGAATATGGCTTCCACATCCTCACCATAGCTCTTATCCTAGGGTTCAATCCATATATGAAGCGCTCTGCCTGTCGTTGGTCACTATCCATATACGACGCATATTTGACCAGTTCCATAAATCTGATCTCGTATTCTTCTACCATTTTGTTTCCCTGTATTAAGGCATGAAATGCCCCAACCTATTGCTCCTCGTAGTACGCTGGTAGATATTTCCTCCTGAACCTTTCCTCGAAAAGTTCCCAAGATACCGTGTCTGGGGTAAGGTGAAGTTGTCTTTCCAGGTTACCCCACCAGTTCAGGGCGTTGTCCCTTAACTGAAAAATGGCGATCTTTTCCTTTGAGTTGGACGCATATTCCCTTAGGGAAAAACACCTGGTCATGCCTTCCAACCATGCTTCCGCGTGCTCACTGGCGCAACCTCCGACAAACTCTAGAAGTTTGATCTTTTGCAACTCTCGCGTGATGTCTTCAGGTGGAGGTCCTCCCCCTGAATCCCTTGACGCTTCTGGATTACCCATTCCAGGCGGTGGGGGTTCCACTTCAGTCCCTGTCGGTTATCGCCCCTTCAAAGTCTCGTTGATGGCTTCCAACGAGCGCAGTATGAGGGTGAGTTCGGGCGATGGTGGTGGTGGAGCTGGCGGTGCTTGCGACGACACTCCCCCACCTCAACCTCCTCGAGTCCTGACCATCCTGTGTGCTTTGACCTGCATCAACCAAAGTTGTCAGGGTGAGTTCCAGGATGTTTTAAGTTGGTGCTACTAAACTTTAGAAATGGGGTTAGGCGTAAGTTTTCTTTACTTGTCTGTAAACAGACATTACTCCATTACGGGATTAGCTAGGTTAGGGTTAGGTTTAAGCATATAAGCTTCATTTCTTCGCCCCTACGAAAATAACTATTGGTTCCTTTGCCTTGTGGCTACGCTAGCTTTGCGCCTCATTCGCCACTACCTAGGCTTACGCTCCTAATGAATATGTCTCCTTGTTCCCGCTTGTCCTAGTTTAAATAGGATTAAACTGCGGCAACTTGAATAATCGTCCACAACTGTCAGCCACGTTTTGGCATTCACCAGCGCTATGTACCTTTCGGCGTTAGTGTTCTTCTTAAGACGCCGCGTTGAGCACATACGTCCCTTTGTGGGCTCCTCCATTTATGTCTTTGGCGCTTGATAGCTTGGCATCTGACCTGTATGGCTCTAAAAGGCGCTTGATAGCTTGGCATATGGTCTAGGGTATGACAATTAAAGTATTTAAATGTTAAATTAATTGTAAAAGAAACAACGCATGGCGCGTTGGTAGGGCGGATTTCGTAAAGACTTTCACGGTGGAAGGAGGTTCGAGGTTCAATCCTCGCGCACTCCATAAAAATTTATACTTAGCCCTAAATAACATTTTATTAAGCTAAATAACTTAAATTAACTTAGTTAATTAGTTAATTAACTTAATCTTAACTTAACTTACTTAGTTTAATAATTTAATTATTTTTTTACTTAATTTAATTTAACTAATTTTAACTTAAATTATTTTAATTAATTTAACTCAATTTAGTTTAAATTTAAATACAATAATAGTAAAAAAAAAAAATTGTAAAACCATTTTTAGAATAATTATAATAAAAACAAATTTAGCCCTTAGTTTATTACGTATAGGAATTGATTATAATAAAAAATTAAACCCTCAATTTATTTCAATTAAAATAATAAATAAATAAATAAATAAAATAATAGGAAGTCCACGTTTTATTTCTCGTGATGCGTTTGCATGTGGCATGCGACATGTGGCATGTGGCATGCGGCATGCATTGTGTTCGCATGCATGCCTCGTGTATTAAGTAGTTATCTCCATCTTTTTTTTTTTTTTGATTGCCTACCATCATGGAGTTCGACAACTCTTAGAAGGGTAAAGCCGTTTATGCCATGGAGCTGGCCTTGTCTGTGGAGATTCTGGAAACGATGCATAATTGTTCAGCATTGCAGGCTTTAGCGTATTTGCTGAATTACATTGAAGGTAAATGGTCTATGCTCATTCTTTTTAATTCTGTAAGGTTTCAATTCAATCTGCAATTTTCCTGTTAAACGTGATTGTAATAAGGTTTCTTTTAAATTCATAGATGAACTGCATACAGCCCAAATATTAATGCCATTGCTAACTCTTTGAGTTGCATTCGTTTGAAACTTATTTTTGCATCAAAATTTACAATGGTTAGGCATGGCCCCGCATGCCCAGGTGACTAAATGGCTGCGCATGCCAGGTGACTACTCCGTGAGGATAAGTCGAAATAGCTTTGCCCCTCGAAATAGCTTCTATTGTTCTCATTGTTATCCTAGCAGTGTATTTAATCTTTAAATTCTTTCCATTTATCAAGTCTTATTTTCTTTGTTTGGTCTGTGTCTCTAAAATCCCCTTCCCCAGCAAGCCTAACTTCTTGAACCCACAACATCATCCATGACAACAATGAATTCCATTGGCCTTTCTGTAAGTCTCCCCATAGTGAATTTAAATTATTAGACTCATCATTATTGATAGTCTCATCAAAATTGCAAATGCACACAAATGACTATGAAAAAACCTAGCACAATTAGAATGGCTTTTATACAACAGCTCATATGGGATCTATTCACACTATGTAACCCCTAGCCTTAGCCGATCGATTAGCTACGTACCAAACCGACATTATTAAGGATTCAGGCAGTCGAACACTGTGAACAACTAATTCACCTTCACACCTTAAACTTTATTTGATTGTTAGCTGGTCTCATCATTGCTATGTCCAAAGCATTTTCCTATGCTAGTATCCATCCCTATTTCAAGTTCTTTATGTGTACCAGGGAGTTTTGGAAAATGGCTAAACATACAACTCTCGCACTTATATGCTTGCTCAGTGAAACACTAATTGGTTGGAAAGGATCCAATCATTCAGCTGACCGTTTCAATTGACCTTTCGCAGCATCCCCACTCAATTGAGATTCCTTTGTAGATCGCCTGCCCCCATTCCATAACCAATTTGAGAGTAAGCATCCCCACTAGCATGCTTTTATCTCCATCATAAGAAAAATTCATAACATTGAGCTCAGGAAATTCTTTGATTTTCTCCATTATTTTCCTGCATATACTCTTGTTGGTAACATACCGTGGATCTGGACTGTCACGTTCACTCCTGCTAATTGTCATGTTGTAATGAAATAAGTTTGGAATATGTGCAAAGGATACTCTAAAATGGTTAGACAGTAGATTTACACGTCTACCAACTTGACCTTCTGCAGGTCGTTTCATTATATCCAAAGAAGGTGGCCGTGGGCATTCTTGTGCCATTAAAGGAGAAAGAGGGGTTTCAGGATGTAGCTTCTTTTCTTCATGTGGCCTACTTGAAGAGGGATCTGCTATAGTACCACTACCTGGAACCTCCCCAGATTCCATTACAATGCACAAAATCCGAAAATGAAGGCGAGTATCATTTTCTCCTATGCACAAAGTCCTATGTTCGATAAACCCCAATCTGTGTTTGATAAATCCCAATCTGAATAGATTTAAGGATCCGATGGGAGCTCAGACGATATAAATGACCGAGGAAAAGGGATTAGTTATTCGTTAGCGGTCAAATTTTGTCTCAGCCTTCCCCTATTCCTGTTTGGGCGAATCAATCTCAACCTCATCATTTGATTGAGCCATCCTTTCGAATGCTACGTCAACCCTACAGAGATATGATCCTTAGAAACCCTTCTATTTTGAACCCGGAAACCACTATCCTCACCCCTTCGCTTAAGCTACTTTTGATGTATACCTGAGCGTAGCGAAAGGACGGGGAAGGAACAGAACCTGAGCATAGAAAAACAATGGAGTCGACAGACACGGGAGTGGTGGACAGAATGAGATGGTCAATGGAGATTGAGCATTCAAACTCATTTTTTGTGCGTTTTATGGCTACTTTAAACCCCGAGGAAGGGGCTGCTAAAGCCCAAAGGTGCTGATGGGAAAGGCGCTACTAAAGGAATTGTTGAATGTTTAAAATAGAACAGTATCAAGAGGAGAAAACTGTTAAAACAACCGTAGTTGCTTATTGTACTTCAGTAATTTGTTTTTCATTTCTTTATTTTATTTTTATTTTTATTGTACCAATTGTTTTACTTCGGTGAATTTTGCATTTACATTTTCCATTCTTGTTGCATTTATATATATTTCTTATATTATCATTTAATAATGCGTTTGGTTTGGTTTGTAGGTTAGGCGGGAGGGACTTTGGCCCTCAAGGCTCCAATATTTCAACTAAGCTCTGATACCAGATGTAATGGATCTAAATTAATTTAAGTAACCATTAAATTACAACACTACAGTAAAGTTTAAAAATTACTTAATCTAGCACATTCGAAATCTAATTTTTCATAGTAATAAAATTTAATAACAATTTACATCAAAAAAATTCATAACTCTAACCTGAACCTGATGCTGCCGTTTGCTTCCTTAGCTTGCTCCTTAGGACACCACCCAAAACCAACCTCCCTGCCGACTAGTAGCGCCTAGCCCTAGGATATCAACAGATATCCTAGCCCTTCGAGCCCAAAACCTCCAGCAGCCCCCCGGTGCACTGTAAATTCCACTCTATCAATGCTCAAGCTCTCCCAAAATCCTTTCTCCCCTCTCGTAGAATGAATCCCCTCTCAAATCCATTTCCCCCCTTATTCCTCCTTCACCACCTTCCCTACATTAACTCCCCCACCTAATACCTTATCCCATTCTTAAAGACCTTATCCAATTATTAAATGCCTTATCCCATTATTAAATGCCTTATCCCATTTACGGGAACGTAACTTAAATTAGTACTATATTTTTATTATTAACCATTAATTTAATACTTAATTAATTAATGAATTAATTAATAATTAAATCAATCATTAACCCTCATGAACACTATTTAATAATATCCTATTAGAAATTTTATTTTAAGATATAAATACAGTTTAGCTAATCTCTTAGGATTATTATTAAATTAATTATGCTTAATAATCAAGGGTCGTTACAGAAAATAACAGAATGACCAATTCTAGTCTTGCCAAATTTTGAAAAAAAACTCAGGTGAGATGTGACGCAAGCAAAGTTGCAATTGGAGCAGTATTGAGCCAAGACAATAGACCTGCTACGTATGTCAGTAAGAAGTTGAATGAGACCAAGAGAAAATACTCCACATATGACAAGGAGTTTTATGCCATAATTCAAGCCTTGAATAAGTGGAGGCATTATCTTGTCCCATAAGAAATTGTCTTGTATAGCGATAACCAGGCTTTACAATTCATAACTAGGCAGGAAAAAATGAATTAGAGGCATGCAAAATGGGTTGAATTTATGCATAATTTTACTTTTGTCATAAAACATATTGTTGGGAATGCTAACAAAGTTGTTGATGCATTAAGCAGGAGATGTTTTATTCTGCAGGAATTTCAGGTGAAGACCTTGGGGTTTGAATCCCTTAAGGACATGTATTGTGATGATACAGATTTCAAGGAAGCATATGAAGCATGTGCAAACCCTGTGATGAGAGACCAAAGCCAGTGGACAGAGTACATGATTCAAGAGGGAATGTTGTTCAAGGGAAATCAGTTGTGCATACCAAAGTGCTCAATAAGGGATACCCTTTTGAAAGAAAAGCATAGTGGAGGATTAGTTGGACATTTCACCCATGATAAGACATTTGCACAGTTGAGAAATTGATACTATTGTCTAGTTATGAGAACATAATTGATAAATTTTGTGAACAGATGTAGAATCTCCCAACATGTAAAAGGGAAAAGACAGAACACTGGATTGTATCAACCATTGCCAATACCAGAGAGGCCTTGGGATGCAATAAGCATGGATTTTGTATTGGGACTATCAAGAACGCAAAGAGGATTTTATTCCATGTGTATGGTAGTGGATAGATTTTCAAAGATGGCACATTTTATCCCATGCCAGAAGATCAGTGATGCAACACATGTTGCAAATCTATTTTTCAAGGAAGTTGTAAGACTTCACGACCTACCTAGAAGCATTGTCTCGGATAGAGATGAAACATTTGTTGGTCACTTTTGGAGAACTCTATGGAATAAGTTGCGGACAAATTTGTCCTTCAACTCATCTTATCACCCTCAAACAGATGGGAAGAATGAGGTGGTAAACATAAGTTTGGGAAACTTATTGAGGAGTCTGGTCACTGAACACCATAATCAGTGGGATCAGATTCTTACGCAAGGAGAATTTTCATACATTAACTCACCAAATAGGAGCATTGGAATGATCCCATTTCAAATATTGTATGGAATGCAGCCCAGCAGAGTATCTGAGTTGAAAAACTTGGAGCTGAGTGAGATCAAGAGTGTTGGAGAAGAAGATGTTTTTTGCAGAAATGCGCAGGCTCCATAGCTAGATCAGAGCACATTTGTAGAGTTCTAACCAAAAGTACAAGCATAGGGCTGATCAACATCGTAGATAAATTAAATTTGAAGTGGGATATCAGGCTCTGGCACATTTCAGGAAAGAGAGGCTCCCTAGAGGAGCATATAACAAGTTGAAGATGAAGAAGATAGGACCATGTAGGATGTTGAGGAAGTTTGGTGCAAACACTGTTACTAGATGATGTGGGCATATATCCCATATTCAATGTTGTAGAAATGTACGCTTACAGGAAATATGACGCAAAGAGATCAAAACATCAAGTGAAGATCCAGTGGGAAAAGAAAATGCCCAAAACAAAAAATCCATAGATGAAGAAAATTGTTGATCAGAGGATTGGAAAGAAGACCGGGAGGAAGACCTATTTTGAGTATCTGGTGAAGTGGAAGGGGAACCCAATAGAATGTTCTAGTTGGGAAAATGAATATTCTATCTAGAAGCATGGAAAATCAGTACAAGAGCTCATGGACAGGAGTCCATGAATTTTTGTCAAGGGGAGTATGATGCAGGAGCATCGTTGGAAAGAACGCAAAGCAGGACCCATCAATGTCAAGGAATCTGTATAAGAGCCAACACCAACAATTGCAGTGGATATTTGAAATCCGCTATAACTCATCTTTAGAATTTATCTTTTGAAGCACGCTTGAACCCAGACCCGAAATTACCCTTTGAGGCACGTTTAGATAATCATGAGTGGAGCGGGAGTTTCCATTATGACTCTGGAATGTGAACGATCCAAGATATTCCTAGGATAGTCTTATATTAGACACGTAGTTAAGGGGGAAACCCTAATAGCCCTATGATATATAGAGGTTTTGTACGCCCAAATGAGGTTGGCTGCAAGGTAGATGTTAGCTGCAAGTTAGCAAGAAATAGGAGTTTTTCAGTTGTTGTTTTTTTTTATTTCATTTGTAGTCATTTTCACTTATGAATAGAACAAAGGAAAATTGATCCAATGCTTGGCGTGAACATTGTTTTTCAATTCTATCTATTGTGTTTTCATGAGTGAATAAATGAATCTTGTTATGAGTAGATGGAACTGGGAATGATAGGATAAGTTTCAATTGTTTCTATTCTCTTGAAGTAGTGTAAGGTGTGCACATAGAACGCAAGGAGAGCATTGACAGAATATTATTCAATTCTGAAGATCAAAAGAGATAACACAAAACTTTCCCTTTGAAAGGAGTGAAAAGAGGCTAGTGCAAGGCGTGTACAATCATTCGCAAGAACCCAAAACCTTGCGTAAATATCTGGTGCAAGGAGTGCACAGATCCGAGACTCGACTAAGTGTCAAAGAGGCTTTGCAAGAAGTCAAAAAACCAATAAAGGGGAATGCCAGGAGGGCGATATAAATTTCTCTTCGAGAAATCCTAAGGACCTGAGTTATTGAAATACCAGAAACGGAAGGAGTGCACAAGAAATCGAAGTCTTCACGAGACCAAGCTAGGGAGGAATAACACTTTCCATAAGTTTCCAAGAGATCCAAGAGTCAGACTCGTTGAAGGAGAAAAGGTTAATGAGCTATCACCCGATTGGCGTTGAGATTCAAACAACGCCCAGGAGATTGGTCGCGGGTCTCATGAGACTAGCACATTCGAAGAAAGGACTTGTGTAAGTGGGTTTGGGGTCTGGAAGAGACCCAGAGAGTTGATCAAACTCAGTTTCTTGATCGATCCTATACCGAGAGGTTGCGCATCCCTTAAGAGAGAAGGTGGGTTTTCATCATAAATCAATCAGTGAGGTGGGTTTCTAAAGTATCAACGACTTGTTGTTGTACAACATACTAATGGAAAGAGGATTTCTAAGAATTTATCAAGAGA
The DNA here is from genome assembly GCA_009831015.1 of Picea engelmannii. Taxonomy (NCBI): domain Eukaryota; kingdom Viridiplantae; phylum Streptophyta; class Pinopsida; order Pinales; family Pinaceae; genus Picea; species Picea engelmannii. The sequence continues at coordinate 133,693 of ML776656.1, read as the reverse complement.
CATATTGCACTAAAGAACACATTCAATCCCTTTTTATCTCCTTCCATTCAACAATAGAAGATTTAGTCATTATAAGGATGTCATCGACAAAACGTAGATGGAGAATCCTGATTAACCTTAATACCTTCATCCCTGTCAATATGCCTTCATCTTGGCTTCTTGTTAATGCCAAAATCAAACCTTCCATTACTAAAATGAATGGAAAAGGTGACAGTGGGCATCCATGTCTAAGTTGTCTACCACTATTAAGTAAATCTGTTGGATCTCCATTAATTAAAATCACAAAATTTGTTGATGTGATACATCCCATAATCCACTTAGTCGTCGGTAGCCCGAATCCACATTGTAGTAGAGCAAACCTGAGAAAATCCCAACTTATACCGTCATATGATTTCTTTAAGTATATCTTAAGGATTAAGGCTTGTAACTTTTTCTCTCTAGTACTGTGGAGGCACTACTGTGCAGTTCCAATGGCATCAATAATTTTCCTTCATTTTAAGAAACCAAATTGTTCCTCCTATAAAGTACAGGACAATATAGGTCTGATTCACTTGGAAATAATTTTTGATATAATCTTGTAGCAAATATTGCACAAAGAAATCGGTTAAAAATCCCCAAAAGTAGAAGGACCATTAACCTTTGGAATAAGTGGAATAAAAGTTGAGTTCAAATATCTGTTCACCTCTCCAGATAAACACGATTCCTCAACAACCTCTAGCAGATCTTTAGCAATGGAATAAAAAAAATGTAAAAGGAAATCAATAGTCCACCCGTCAGGACCATGACTTTTGTCTTTGTTGAAACCCTTTAGAACATATAAAACTTCCTCCATAGAACAAGGTTTCTCAAGTAAAAGAAGTTCCTCCTAAGAGGCCATTCTAGGATAAAGACACACATATGCAACCTATTCCTTGATCATGTTTTGAGTCACATCTTGATAGAAATATCTAAACAATATCTTCGCTTCAACCTTAATAGCCTCCCGCCCAAATTGAACCTGGCCTGACTTATCATTTACCTCCCACAATTATTTTTTATTCCTTCTAAAACTAGAAAATTGATGAAAATATTTGTATTTTTGTCCCCACACTGAATCCACGTGGCCCTGCTCTTTAGGCACCATCGTTCTTCCTCATCCAAAAAAAAATTGTTCTGGTCAGATTCAAGTAATTTTAGACGTGATCCAGGATTATAACTATGATCATTTTCTAAACTTTTTTTGGTAAGGTGGGAAATCTCCACCTCGATATTCTCAAAAGATCGAAGTTCCTTTTGTTTCCTTTCGGCTATCCAAATATTCACCCAAGATTTAAGATTAATTTGCTTCCTATCCAGTCTTGTTTGTGGTCCTTCCTCCTCTAAATATTGTTGAGTGCTCCACAGTGCCCGGACTAATTCACCAAATGTATCATCTTTCATATAAGCTAGGTCAAATTTAAAATGATAAACTACATGATTAAAACCATAATCCAATTGGAAAAGCACAGGAGCATGATCGGAAATAAAATGGAGTTCCACCCACGATTTGTATCTAAATGATTCATTTAATATGGCTTCTAAAGCATACACCATGTCTAATCTCTTTTGAATCCCATCCACCCTGCTTCTACCATTTCTCCATGTTGGCAACACCTCTGCAAGCACCACATCCACCAGATGATTATTTGCAAAGAGATCTTTAAAAAATACCGCCAATGGATCGGTTAAGTCTGCTTCCCCCAACACTTTATATAAACTAGTATACAATTTCAGATCCCCCGAAGAATGCGATCACCCTATGCTAGAAATCCCTTATCTTCCACTTGTTCCTAGAACTGTCTGCGCCCGGTGCATGGCCCATAAACATTTAATAAACAGATCCTTCTTTTATTAGGAATCTGGAAACCTATCAATAAGATTCCACCAACACTCAAAAAATGTTGCAAATCAAACACATTTGGAGTCCAAGCCAATAGAAGTCCACCCGACTTCCCTACAGAACTGACCACAATGGTCATCAGTATGGACATAAATATTTCATGAACTTTTCGGCCTTCTCCTCAGCAACTATGGTCTCTTGGAAAAATATTATGTCTGGCTTTGTAATGAAAAGGAGCCTACACATGGATGAAATTTTTAGGGAGCCCCCTACCCCTCTAATGTTCAGGGAGAGGAGGATCATGATTTATCCCTTGTCACTGATTTCATGCCTCTAAGCACCCCCATATCTTGAGTAGAAACTGAATGTTTTTGTACAATGGAAGGTAGTATCCCTATCTTCTCTCGAGCACTCCGAGTTTTTATAGGTGAAACCTCCATACCTAGACCCCGTGACCAAACTAGTGCCTTGCCTTGGCCATCCCCCACACTAGTCGAGTTCTGCACGTTATCACATACCAAGTTCCCCTGATAGGCTTCCAAGCCCCAAATATTTTGTAGAGGAGTAAGGATGACAATATCCCTAAGAGATGGAATCAAGGTATCTATTACAGAATCTATAATCGTTCCCATCACAGGTAGTCTAGGAATTCTGTATTTCCATGTATTTATGTGGTCATTAGAGTGATAACATATATTTTCACTTTAAAATTACCATCAATCCTTGGTTTAATAATGTCTCAAAAGTTATATGGTCTTTTGAAATATTAAGTTAAGATAGGTGTTGTTCATATAATCATAGATTGGTTATATAATTTCCCTTTATATATGTTTTCTTGGACATAAGATAGGTACTTTCAAGAGAATTACAAATATCCTCACTTGGCTTGGATTATTTTTATTTAGTTTTACAAGTTATACCCATTATATTCCTCTTCATGAAGGGATCAAATAAATTATATTAAGTATTATAGTTTCATTTGTCACCATATATGTTCATCATGATTCCTTGGCATCATTTACAATTTTCTCCTTACTTGCAGGATCTGAACCTCCTTTTTTATTCTTAAAATTATATTAAAAAATCTCATTTCTCAATATATATGTGACTCTTCTTAAAGAAACATGTGTACATATGCAACTTGATAGTAAACAACCAACCTGTGTACATGTTTAATTGGATAAAAAAAACATAATTCCTGACATTTCGGGTGAAGTTGATGGGTTCCCTAAGTTCCCAACCTCCTACAACCTGTGCATAACTACTCCAACTAACAAAACATAGTATAAAAGAGAGTCTTGGGATGGAGGAAAGACATGATGAAATATATGCAGCCTCATGCTGGCAATTTCCTTATAGCCCTACAAGCCATGTTTACCTAGATTTATAAGATTGTCTTCCCCTTTGAAAACCCTTATTTTCAAGATTTGTGTTCATCTTTATCTTGTCAGGAAAAAGCCTACTTATTAATTGGACCTGTCAAGACACAAAACTTTGGAGGTAATCTTCATCATCTCATACCTTGACTGGAGGAACTTGGATCATGTTTCTGAGTCTATGCCACAACAGTTACAGGTTGTAACCAACCCTTTTTTTTGTTATCAATAAAATAAATCTCATTCTCCTTCGATTATTTGCGTTAATTCATGATTTTAATGATATTATGTGTATCTTGTCTTGAATCAAACATAGAATTTGAATTGATTATATTTAGTTAGTTAGAAGATAACTACTTTCTTGCAGTTGCATACTTCTTTGGTTGCAGGACTTTCAGAAAATCGTCGTCAAGGATTTCTAGAGTAGAAGACCTCAAGCGATATCTACTTCAAATGTAGGATTTCAAGAACATTCTTCTTTCTTTCTTACAAAATTTAGTTACTACAGGTAGTTATTTCCAACTGATTGTCTAATTATAGGCTGAGAGGATTATTTTAAGAGAACTACTATGTTATGACCCTTAACCAAATCCATGGGACTTATATTTCCATAACATAACTGGAGAACATACAAGGGATTCTCCCTTTTTTATTCGACGTTAGGGGTGCTTTATTTTTGCATTTCTTTTCAATCTTTTTCTATGCTTTAAGACTTTTATTAGCCTTCTCTAAATTAATACCATCCTTTTTTAGTCTTCCAAACCCTCCTCTCTTAGTTAGAGAGGATATTTAAGGGTGTGGACGAGTTTTTTTTAGTACATTTAGGCACATATGTGATTTTCTCTAGTTATATTCACATACAATATTACTTTTCCATTGGACAATCGTGTACATGTTCTATGAGGGAGTGTTTTACTTTTTCCATAATTCTGGAGGTAGGGTTTGTGACTCTGTGGGATCTTCCTAGGTGCTAATAGGTCTTTAGAGTGCTTTTTGGGTTTCAACATTTGTTTCCTTTGCTTGTAATATTATAAGAAAATATCAAAAATATTTTATAGATTTCTTTTTTAATCAAGGTTGTTTTTTGGATTTTCATAGTTTAGGGTTTTGGAAAAATATGTTGAATGTTTTTTACACTTGATTTCTTGTTCGTGTAGTGTTCCTAGGGTGTATGGTCATCTGTTTTCAATCTTTCTTCCCCTTTTCTTTATTTTTTTTTTATTTGTATAAAGAAAAGTGTAAGATTGTGTGTTTTTTTGTAAATTTTTCCTCCTTTCCCTTTTACATTTTCATATGAAAAAGAAAATTTCATCATGTGTATGTTTTATCTCTTATTTCAATTTTGTATTTTAATAAATAAATATTTTGTTTCTAGAGCTTCAAAAAAAAGAATTCCAATCTTGTCAGTTTTCTTTCATCTGAAACTTGTATTAGTAAGTCCATTACATCTAAAATAAAATTTTCATTCTTTATATACAAAAAGGAAAGAGTTTGTGTTTGTTAAATTCTTAAGTGTTATTTACACTCTCATTTTGGGTGAAGAACTTTGTTTCACATATGTCTTCCTAAGTGTTTTTTATGTTGAGTCTTTCAAAACATCATTCAATTTCACTACACACCCTTTTTTGAGTAAATAAAAACCTATAAAATGAATGTTAACAAAATCAATTATACATTTTCATTTTATTAGGGTAAACAAACAAGTTGAGGCCAGGGCCTTAATATAGGCTAGAGATTTAATTTCTCCAAGGCTAATAAACAATGTTAGGATTCTGAGCTAGGCAGTGCAAAACCCAATTTCATAGAAGTATAGCTAGGAAACTCCTCTCACACAGGAGTCAAACACAAGGTCTAGCAAAGGCGAGCCAAGGATATAACCACTCTGAAGCTTAACTAAGTATAGTGGAGAGATCATGTATTGGGGGTTTTTCTTGAAGTGACACTAACTCATATGGCGTCAATCCTCTATAAATTTTGAACCTAGTTAAGTTTTTCCTGAAGTGATACTGGACCTCTTGGAATGAGTCCTCTAGAAGGATTATGACCGAGTTTGAGATTTTTCTGAAGTGACACTATCCCTTTTGTAGACATTCCTTTGGAAGATAGTTGGGCTTAGTTTCCCTTCCCATATGTCCAATCCTTATTATTGGCTGTACCCCCAGAACATTAATGATGCGTTGGTGAACTTTCTTTCATTTTCTAGGGATCTCAAAGGTGCTGCATGAGGTTTCCCTTGGTACCTAAGGAATACATTCTATCACACTTATCAGTGCTACTAGAGGGTTCATTGTGAAGCATGGGTACTTGTACTATTTAAGGTTGGTTAGTGGAGTTCGAGCAAAATTCTTCTCACTCCTTTATTTGTTGGTCCATGGAACTTAATAAACCTCTTCCTTCATTTGAAAGGTCCTCTCCTCGCTTTGTTACTATTGTGGCCTTAGGACCTAATCCACCTAAGTTGGGATATTGGAAAATTTGCTTGTGATAGTATTTTCTCTTAGGCTCAATTTTAGTGATGCATTTTCTTATCGTATATTTCATAGGAAGGTGTGGGTAGTCACCTAGAGCTATAAATTCAAATTGGTTACCTAATCACCTCGTCGATTGAGGATACTTCAAGGCCTTCATATTGAAGAAGAAGTAGAGGTAAATACTCCACCTCCTCCTTGTACGAGTAGATTCGACCAATCTGGCACCTTTGTACTAACTAGTCCTATTGATATCATAACTATAGAGCATGTAGAAAATATCACTTCTTCTTTGGAGTTTTATTTTTTATCCTATATTAGAGTCGAGGACTTCACTTGGAATTTAAAGCTTCCATTAACTTGACCTTAGACTCTAGTTTTTGTGTATATTTTGGCTCTTAGTTGGACTTCACTGATAGTAGCCCTCTTAGGTGGGTCGTAATGAAAGGCACTTTAGAAGTGTTTTTGTCAAGAGTCCTAACAAATCCCATGTCGGTTATCATCACAGCAGGAATATTTCCTCCTGGTGTCTCTAACCAAATGACGAGTGTGGTGAATTCCACCATACCCGCCTTAATCATCAACTCTACTCCATTGATCATTAGTTCCACTCACTCTTTGAATGCAACCATGTCATTACCTTCAAAAAATAAGGATTTTTCATTTGGTATGAAATCCATGAGCACGTAAAGTGTATTGAATGGTTCGTAGTCATGGACCCACACTTCTAACATTGTTGTGAAGATTTCTTATATTCCCTACCAAGTTGTTCCTTAGGGAAGAACTTTTGGGGATCTAGCCATGGTATTTCTTAATCATTTCGAAGTCCTGGTATTGTATGATACCGTCACAAAGATTTTAGATAATTTTGAACAAAACAAATCCACTTGCATTTCCGATCACATTTGAGAATGGAGGAGACAAAACAATTTGATTAAGGCCATGATTCCTCTGGAATTTATTTTAGAATGGTTCCTGAATTCATTACTCTCTTATATTTATAAGGATGTTGTGACTTTAGGAGTGGTCACATAGGAGAAAGTTATATTTAGAGTGTATTATTTAGAGCTCATTTACTCTCATCCAAGCATGTTCTATGACATAATTCCATATGTGCTATGTTATATGCTTCACTTGGAAAAAATTAAATTAGGACCGTATGTTTATGATATTCTCGGTTCTTCGCAAAGAAAACACAAAAATATTATTTCTAATTAGATGCAGTAGTTTTATATACAACAAAATGTGGCTAGTCATACCCCTAGTTTGACCGGTCACATCATCCATCCATCAGATGTACAATGTGTGAAGTCGATGACACCAAAGGGTCCTCACCAACCCGAAGGAAAAAAGAAGGGAAATGGAAAGAAAGGTTATGATAACAGTAAGAAAAATCCAGTTAGAAATGCTAAGGGGGGAAATAACAAAAAGAGAAAGTTAAATTTTCCTTTCAATATTTGCAAAGAATATCACCTGAATCACCTCTTCCCCAAACTCGAGGAATCCCAACGCTTGTTAATGTTGCAACAACACACTATTTTGACTAACCTTTTTCCACAAAGACAAAGTTTATTGCATGGTACTTCCTCATCACCTAGTATGGATGGGAGTAATGTGGGTACCCCCACAACATAATATGGAACATCGAATGTCTATATGATGAAGTCATATATTAATTTGGAAACAATATCTTGTGATTATGGGAATCTAGAGTCCACAAAAAAGGACAAAGATTCACCAGAACTATCGATTTCTCTCCATATAAAGAAACCAGTGGTAGAATCAATTCCTGACATACCAAAATGTGTTTTCAAGAAAACGTCCCACAATTTGAATGCTAGAGCGACTCAAAATTATTTTGTTGTTGAATATTTGGTGCAAATGCCTTGTGTTATATCTACACTAGAATTTTTCTAGAGTTTCCCATCGCAACAAAATGCATTGTTGTTTACTTTATAGGATTTTGAATCTTCTAACTCATCATCCATCATTTTTGACACTTCTAACGTCAAGTTGTGCGATACGTATCATGCCATGTTTCATATTGTAGTGGTTTATACCACGAAGTCATGCTCAAAAAATATTTTTCACACTGTGGTAGATGAAGGTGCTTCAACATGTGTCATGTCACTATCATGTTGGAGAGATATCAACTCACCTGAGTTAGCTCCATCTCCCATGTTGCTTATGAAATTCGATGGTCATTATTTTAGAAAACATGGTATTACCCCTTCTTTCTCCATCAAGTTAGAGGGGAAAACCATGTGTTTCATAGTAGAATTAGTCTATGCACCTCTTGACTATAATATTCTCTTAGGGAGAAGTTGGACATATGCAATGATAGTCATAGGTTCCACAGTTTTTTGAGTGCTTAGTTTCCCTCACAAAGGAAGGATTGTCACTGTTGATCAGATATCAGTTGCTTGTGCAGATCTTGTAGCTTCACCAGTCTTTGTAGTTCCTTTAATTGAAAATTCATACCGATCACCTACGAATTGGGATATCAGGTTTTATCCTTACCTAATGGGTACTTTAAATTTTTCGACATCGTCATTGGACATAAGTATAATTATTTTCATTCCTAAAGAATCTATGATAAAGGATGACATATTTCAATTTAGATCTTTTAAAACTTATTAATTTAAACATCCACATACTCTACCTCCTCCATCAAATTCGGGGGACAAATTGGAACATACCGGAATGGAAGTGCCATTGTTTGCAACGAAGATATCTTACGAAACCATTCAATGGGATATTGCAGAAAAATATCCATCTCTTACCTCAATGGAGGAAGGGGATCCATTTTTAGAGCCTTATGGGATCTTAATTATCCTAACTCTCATGATTTTTTAGACATTGTCCTCCCTTCGGATGAGGAAATTATCCAGGCAATTAAAGGTCATGAACGACCATGGGAAGACTTACATCATAGGTCTTATTTCCTTCCTAAGTTTATCCCTGTAGAGAAAGGAGAGTTTTTATCAACCATGACTAGAGATGTTGATCATTCATTGAACCCTTTGGAAACTCATGGCATATATGATAAGGGGAACATGGTAAATATTTCAGAGACTATCCCAATAAATATCTCCATGGCCCATGATGTCATGGAATTTTTTTTTATTGGGGTGGCCTATTCTCCATAAGATATTCATTCATATAAGGCCCCTTTTAAGGAGTTTAACTCTTTTTTTCTTGGTATTATGAGGAAATTCTAGGAATTAATCCTCAGATTGTCAAAAATGAGATTCAAACTTTTGCAAATGATGAACCGATTCGATAAAAGTTGTGACTAGCGAACCCTAGGAAAGAAACAACAATTAAGGATGAGGTGTGAATGATTCCCAAATCATGGTTTATCTATCCAATATCATTGACGAAATGGGTATCCAAACAAGTTCCAGTTGAAATCAAACAAGTTACAGTTCTATTGTGCAAGGGTTTCTGAGATTTAAATAAATCTTGTCCTAAAGATAACTCCCCTATGCCATTTATCAATAAAATTCTTGACTAGTACGTAGGAAGTGAAATTTTCTCTTTCATGGATGGCCTTTTTGGTTATAACCAAATACATATCCAACTTGAGGACCAACATAATACAACTTTTATTTTTCCTTGGGGAACCTCTGCATACAATAAAATTCCCTTTGGTATAAAAAATGTCGGAGCCACTTTTCAAAGGTCATGATGTTTGATTTACATGATCTCAAACACGTAGTGGAGGCTTATCTGGGTGATCTTACAACTCACTCTCGTAAGAGAGAACAACATATATTAAACCTCTAGTTTGTCTTTGAAAAGTGATAGAATTATCGAATTCATTTGAATCCTCATAAATGGATTTTTTTCATTACTTCGGGTCATATTTTGGGGTTTATCATATCAACCAAAGGGATAATGGTCAACCCTTTGAAGGTTGAGTAAATACTACAGTTTCCTCCCCTGCATACCATGTGTCAAATTCAGATCCTACAAGGAAAATAAAATTTCCCTCTGCATTTCATACCAAACAATGCAAATATTACAAAAGTCTTTATGCACCTTCTGAAGTCAAGATTCCCTTTTCCGGGATGAGTTGGCCCAATGTTCATTCAATGCATTGAAGAAATCTCTAATTTCTTCCCCTTTACTTATTCCTCCCAACTATAATAGATATTTTCGGATTTATTTAGTAGCAACACAATCCTCTATCGACATGGTGTTAGTTCAGGAGGATGATGAGATCAAAGAGCACATCATCTATTATATTATTCATGGCTTTCTTGGTCCTCAACTAAAGTATCTGCACGTTGTGAAGATGGCATCAATAGAATTTCATTTTGTTTAGTGTCTTTGAAATTACATTTTCTTATGCAAAATGACTTTCGTCATTGATGTTCATCCATTTCAATATGTGTTGACTCAACGAATAATCGAAGGGAAGCACAATAAGTGGATTTTTGTTCTTCAAGAATTTAATTTGGATTTTTCTTCTACCAAATCCAATAAGTCCTTAGTATTCATTGAGCTTATGTCAAAATTTCTAGAAAAGAAGGAGGATGATGGAGTTATTGACTCATTTCCAAATGAGTATATTTTCCTCATATCTTCGCTCGATCCTAGGTATGGAGATATCATCATAAATATCCATACTCTGAAGTTTCCTTTACACTTCTTGCGAGATGACCAATGACGGATTCACCACATGGAAAATAACTATCTCATTATTAGTGACATATTGTATCATCAGGGGGTAGGTCCAATTATCTATTGGTTCCTCACTCATGAGGAAGTAGAGTTGGTATTGAATTATTTCCATAGTGGAGTGTGTGGCGATCACTTGTCTGGGTTGAAAATAGCCAAAAATATTTTGCACATCAGATACTTTTGGTTGATGATATTTAATTATTGGGTTCAATAAGTAAATAAGTGTCACCCTTTCCAAATATTTTCTAAAAACATGTGAGTTCATCATACTCCTATGTTTTCCATCATTAAATTTGGTTCATTCACAAGGTGGGAGGTTTATTTTATGACATGTCACTTGGTTTCTTCTAGGGGAAATCACTCTATCGTAGTGGTTGTATATTATTTTACAAAATGGGAATAAGCCATGCCGATGTTTTCTATTGATGACGAAGTCGTAACACTTTTCGTGTTTAACCAGGTCATAGCTAGTTTCATAGTTTCCAAAGAGATTGTCATTGACTATGGAAGTCACTTTCAAAACTGCATGGTGTCTTAATTAACATCAAAACATATTTTTAGGTAGTAACACTCGTTTACTTACCATCCTTAGGAAAATGGTCATATTGAAGTTGTTAATAAATCCTTGAAAACCATTTTGTGAAGAACTTTCAATGCAAGAAAATCAAATTGGCATTTGATCTTATATCCAACGTTGTGGGAATACCGAACTTCATCCAATACTACAACAGGCTTCTCTCCCTTTCAACTCATTCATGGAGTAGAATAAATTTTTCCTATTGAATGTGAAATACATTCACTAAAATTTATATAGAGCTCCTCAAGATACTTCCATAACAAATGAGGCACATAAGAAGCATTTCAAGGGACACTATGATAAATCTGTGCACCCTAGATTATTCTTTGAAGGAGACCTTGTATTGTTCTATGACCAAGACAAATTCACCTTGGGGACAGGTAGGTTTAATCCATTGTGGAACAACCCAATAATTGTGAGATGTACCCTATGGAAAGAATCCTATGAGCTTGAGTATTTTAAGGGGAATGTGCTCCTAAATATAAGAAAATGGGCTCTACCTTAATAAACATTATGCCTAGTCCACCACACCTAGGCATTTATTTTGTAAATTTTGTACATTTTTGTAGTTAGTGATAATATAGATTTATTTTTTGTGTTAGTAGTGCTTATGGTGCTTATTCTTGGTTGGAATATGCCATGGGATTATTCGATGTTTGTAGGGTTTTTTGATTGGGCCATTGGTCACACTCTGAACTAGGCTTTCGTTGCTTGGGTTATTTATTTTCTGAGAGAATAATTTGTTGCTTCAAGAGGTGCGTGTCTTGATCCCTCCACCAATAATGTGGCCAAGTATAGCATTTTTATTGAACTGCTCCATGAATTTATTGCAAATCAAATTTGGTCCTTAGTAATTTATTTATACGTTCAGTTGTTAGTATATCATTTGAACGAAGAATATTTTGTTTTCAATCCTATGATACGTTGCCATTTCCTATGGTTACATTTATTGGAGAATTTTTTGAATCATATTACTTATGATCATGTTCCAAGGGATTCTAATTCTTTAAGTGATGTGTTTTCTAACTATGTGTTAGATTGGAATTTATATCATTACATTGACACAAAAGAACAAAAAATATATTTGTATATAATTACATAATTTTCACATTATCACTAATAAAAAAATATCATATGTATATGTATATGTGTATCTATCTATCTATCTATCTATCTATCTATCTATCTATCTGTCTATCTATATATATCATCATCATCATCATCATCATAGTTATTTAAGTACACAAGTGGATCATGTTTCAAAAATGGATTTTTATCCTCGATTATCCTCTATCGAGATTGATAATACAAAATACACATGACCTATAAATCATGGTCCTAAGGGCCTTTCTCTTCCCTCAACATGCCTCTCATATCAAACACCAATGTTGGATAGATGTTGAAAGAGTCACATTGAAGGCCATGGTACACAAACTACGTGTCACTGCATATTCTCTGGAAGATCTTCACCATGTACCATTCGCATTGGGCGCACCAATATATCCACATTCCTCTAGATGTTATATAACAATCATTGGAATCTCCATGAGCTTGTGCATCATGACCACATCATCCATACAAAGTAAATTCATCTTGTCTCCTCAGTCCCACATATGTATAATCAAAATTCATTTTTATTAGCTTGATCCACATTTTCTTTTGTTTAATCTTAAAATATAAAAATGAAATAAATTAAAAATAAAAATCTTATACTGATATATCCATAGGAAATGTTAGGAGGTATGAGCATATATGGGTCATTACAATATCGATCCCTGCATAGGGATATTCCTCGATTGCAACTACTTGGTGCTCCCACCGAGCAAAGAATGCATCATCCCATGGATCACCTAAGTGTCCTCCTCCCTGCCTTGGGAGTACCTCGGTCCATAATTCCATCATGCCATCTCTAACATAGTTTGAATGGATGTCCAATCGTGGAATTTTCATACGAACTTTGTAAAACAAAAATAAGCACAAGAGGCTTCCAAATCTGAAGTTCTTCAGTTTTCCCTACTTACACCATGTCAATTAGGATTTCATTCATGTCAAAAGTGTAGTACTCCAATCATAGACTATAGGGCTCAAGAATTCATGTGCATAGCACATCATTGTCCTTGAATCTTTGTTTAATGAAGTAAATCAGAAAATATAGGCAATCATCACTACAATAATCTTCATACCAATATTGTGTATCTGCCTTATCGAGAGTTTCCTCCCAACCTTTTATTTCTCGGAGGAACAATAAAGAGAAATATATTCATTGATTTTCAAGCCAATGGATCTTTTTCCCTTCAAATTTACTACATCTCCTCAATGAGGTATCTAGGTAAGCAAATATATTCCTTTTGTTTCAATCCTTAATGATCTCCTTTTGATCATGAAGGCATCTTCTTGATGTTCCCAATAATAAATGAGAGTTTCGAGAAAAAAAAAAATTTCTCTAATCCCATTACAATGGAAAAATTTATAAAGTACACATTGAGAGAGGGCATGTTGAGATTTTGGGTCATCCAAGACCTCATCATCAATGTCTCCATGTTCCCTCCTTCTCCACTCTATCACCATCCTACAAAGATCAATCATTTTTTGAGTTAGATCTATTATTTTTCAATTTTGTGTAGATGTACACAGTTGTAACTTAGGACGGTCATGTATGTACATGACCCGCATTGAGAAGAGTTGCATACATCTTCACTCAAAATTTAAAAAATAGTTCTCCACTCAAGGAATCATCAAAATAAAAAATATTATAGATGAAATGAAAGAGGGGGATATAATCTCTTACCAAGTCCAAACAATGTTGAATTTAGAGATATCTACTCTTTGTACCAATACTTGGACGTTCTAAGGGTAAAAAGGGCTTCCAATGCTCTCAATATGGTAAAAAGTAAAATAACATGGTAAAAATAAGTTTTAATCTATTTTAACCCATGTTTTCCACATTTTGTCTAAATTTTTGCCCCTTTTAACATTTTACACCATCTAGACTAATGGAAGTTCCATGGAGTTTCTTTCTTGTGCAATTATCCTTGGGAGATATATTTTCCACAAATATTATTATATTCAGTGGATTTTTTTTTAATTATTTGGTAGGTATTGTAATATTTACCGACATATAGAGTAGGTTTCTTTCTTCCTGCATTTTGCATATATTTATATAGATCACATCCTTTCCTTATGGTCAACCCCATTCATTGTGACATTGTGCCTTCAAGTTATTTTAAAAATTTATTTTATGGATGGTAGAGCTTACCTCTTCATGTGTTCCCTAGTTATCTCCTTAGTAGCCATTTCGACAGCCACACTGTAGTTTTTTTTGTAGGCTAGGAATCCTTGTCTAGTCTCACCATGATTTAGTGTTGAAGATTTGTATCTTCTTCTCATCTATTTCTATCCAATTACCCGTGGGGCTTCCAAAAAATGTTTGTTAAGTTGTATTTTCATTTCATATCTACCGCTTGCACTTTTTGGGCCTAATGTCGGCTTCAACTTGCTGCAATGTAGCCAATTGTATGCATTCTTGAAAGTTACCAACCTTGCAATACTATCCTTAGTGACTTGACACTTGTATCCCTGGAGGAAACATTCGCCCGAGTGTCCATATCATGCACATTCTATCTTGCATTGAGAATAGGTATGCTTATTTCCCTTGGACCTAGATTGTTTTCCCACGACACTGGTTTCATCCACTATATCATGGCATTCGTTTATTCTTTTTGAGGATTTATAATATGAAAAAGAAAAAAAAATAAAAACAACAAGAATAAGGATGGGAATGAGTCTTTTTTTTTTATGCATGGGAGCTACTTATCTCACCCTTGAAAAAAACACAATATTATGATTCTTTACCTCATCATTGAGTTAATATGGCTTTAGGAGGCCATTTTTTATCGTTTTGTAGTAAATTCTCCCCTGAGTAGTTATTCCTCCAATAATATGGAGCAGGTTTTATACCTCTAGTGCCACAAACATACCCCAGTTTATAATCCATGTTGCCTAACTCACATTTTGTGTCATTTTTTTGTTCAAGGGAATTCAAGCTATGTTGACAATTCTGTAGAAACCTTTGACTTCTCAAGTCATCCCTCCCATGTCAATCAAGTATTTCTTAGTATCACAAGTATATTTTTCTCCCACTCGTGCTAATATAGAAGGTCCCCATTGACTTCTTATTGAAAAGTTTTCTTTTATCAACTACGACACATTGATCTGAGAACATGACCTACATTTTCACCCTGAGCCTATTTCCATCATTGATAGGTAACCCTGCACTCAATAGGTGATAAACCATCATTGGTCATTGACTGAGTGGTTTCCCTTTTGTTTGAGATAAAAAACCATTAGCACACATAGGGATTTGTGTGGTATCTTGGTTTCCATTTGACCCCTTTGGTGGATTCATCATCTTTGTTAATAGACTCCATCATTAGATATTATTCATATAATTTATATCATGTGTTATTCCCTCTATTTCATGCCAAAGTTGTACCTCGGTTTGATCCTTTCAATATTTTCATTTGAGTCCTTCCAAATCTTTGACCTTCTGCTACCCCTCATTCTGGATGATATAGGATGCCTGAATTCCTTCCTTCCAAAAGATATATTACTATAAACTTCAACACATATTACACTAGGACAAGAATCTAGAGTTATTGTTAGTACCTTGAGGCTTGGAGTCACTAGTGGAAGGTTCCCTCATTATTGAAAATGAGAATACATCAATTTCCCCTAATCTATATATTTTAGCAGGTGTTTGACATCAACTCATTTACTCACACTTGTTATATTGTACTAGGTACCTTGAAACACATTATCATTAATGATGGTTCGTATCGTGTTTGTTAATGGTATACATCAATGATCGGTGATAAAATGACGTCTCGTTATGTTAGACTTCAACACATTTACTCACATAGTGTAGAATCATAACACGATGGATTGATTTGAATATTTTGGGTGAAGTACGATCATCACATCTTTTGTGCTCCTATCCGACTTTAATCGTACCACCCTCTTTGATATTGGCACTTGGAGAGGATCAACTTGTTCACTACATTGATTCTAGATATCCTCTATTTGATTATGATACATAGCTCTACTATGTATCCATTTGTGGATATGATCTACATGCTTGCATGGATCCACTATTTATTTTTCTTTTGGACATGGTTGCTACTTATATATATTGCATGGATCTAATGTGTATATTTTTCATGGCCATGGAAATTAGTTATAATTTCATTACTCAAGGATCCATTATGTACCTGATTTGGAGGCCATGCTTAAATCACACTCAAGAATGGGAATTCCCAACTTGAGAAGAGAGTATCTTACATTTTTTTGTTGTGCATATAGTTATGGGACTAGTCTTCAACTACTCCTACCCAATGGCCCCTCCATAATCTCATGACTATTTATAATACATTTCAGCCATCAAATTCTCTTGTAACCTCAAACGTTAGGGGGCATCTTTTATAGAATTATTTTCCACCATACATGCTCATGATGAATCCTCCTCATTTAAAACCCTCTCCCTATTTGTAGGATTTGAACCCCCTTTTTTATCTTGAAAAACATATGAAAAACTCCCAATTTTCAAGATGTATGCGAATATCCTTAAATCAACACGTGTACTTACACTACTTGCTAGTTATAAACCCACATACATATTCAATTGGCTCAAGAAAAATATAATTCCCAACATTTCAAAAGGAGTTCAGGAGTTCCCTAGATTCTTTACCTCCTATATCCCATGCATAACAACTCCAAATATATAAATGGAGTATAAAAGAGATCCTTGGTATGGAGGAAAGACATGATGAAAAAGATTCAGTGTCATGATGACAATTTCCTTATATCCCTGCAAGCCCTTGTTTCCATAGATTTATGATATTGTCTTACCCTCTGAAAAACCTTGTTTTGAGGATTTGAATTCCTCTTTGTCTCATTTGGAAGAAGTCTATTGCTTCCTTGGACCCATCGAGAAACAAAAATTTGGACGTAGTCTTCATCATCTCAGGACTTGGGTGGAGGAAGTTGGAGGCAGCTTCTAAGATCGTGCCACAGTGGTTACATAATGTAACCAACCCTTTTTGTTGTTATCAATAAAATAACTCTCATTATTGTTCGATTCTTTGTGTTAGTTCATGATTTTGATGATATTATGCGTATATTGTCTTGGATATAACATAGAATTTGAATTAATTATATTTAATTAGTTAGTGGATAACTAATTCATTGTAGTTGCATACTTATTTGGTTGTAGTAATTTTGATAAGATCATTGTCAAGATTTTGTGGAGCAGAATACCTCAACTAATATCTACTTCAAATGAAGGATTCTAGGTATGTTATTCTTTCTTTCTTCTAAAAGTTAGTTACTGGAGGTAGGTGTTTCCAACTTATTGTGTAATTAGAGGTTGAGAGGAGTCTTTTAAGGGAACTTCTTTGTTATGTCCCTAACCCAAAGCCACATGTCTTAGATTTACTTAACATTAAGTTCACTCATTGCTTTTCAATTCCTTGTATCTTTGTCAACTAAATTGGAGAAAAACATGATATGCTAGTCTTGAAGTTCCATTTTTTTGTTCCTTCCAATTAGATTTTGATCTAAACAACATTCTTTATTAGATTCTTGTAATGCTTTTTCCTTTAATTACTTTAATTACATTGTCCACTTCTTACAAGTATAGTTTTATTTAATTGACCCCAAATATATCTCAATAATTGTCTCTACAACTACTTCAAGTTCGACTAGATCATAGCCCTACCATCATCTAATTTTCCTCTCTAGAAGAGTTACCGTTTCTCTGTCCCCTTGATCAAATTAATCACATTCCATCGTCTTCCATCACCTTTTTCTAAACCTATAAGTGGGGTCATATTATCCTTGTTCCCTTATCAAAATGATCCATTCTATTTGATTATATATTTCCATTAGGAGTTATATATATTCTAGGTCACATTTTATTTGTTCCCTTATCCAAATGATCCATTCTATCCTACTATCGATTAATAGTAGGAGCTATCTATGTCACAATAGTTCTCATATTTTTTATCATGGAATGAGTGGGAATCAAACGCGTAATTGTTGTCACTTTCTTTCCTTTTACTATGTTTTTCACTTATTGAAGAAATATTTTTTTTCCAAAAGTATGGAATAATGTTACACCTCAAGTGGAATCTCTCATACTCTAGTTTATTTTTTTCACATATATTATTCAATGTGATTAAAATTATGTGATCATTCAATGTCTCTTAGATGTTCGTTTCAACACATAACACTATGTATTCATTGATACATTAGTCCCCGCCTTTAAGGTTGTAGGGAAACTAGTAGTCAACTTGTGATATGTTTCATTTTCATTCATGCAAATTGATTTATTTCAACTCTTTTAACCTAAGTCTTAAGATGAAATTCTATAAATCACTTTTATTATACCAATGACATTATTAAAAATTAATGTTGCACATTATTTGAACTAATAACATGTTTCTTGATCTTGTTTGGCCTAAAATCAAGGTCAATTAATGTTTACTAGTTTATTTTTTGTGAAAATGAATCTTGAAGTTAGGAATCTGGGGTGTCTATTTATGTTATAAATTTCATGGTGAATTAATTCCACACACATATTTAACATAAATTGATATTGATCTATTCATATTAATAGTTTTGAACTAATAACAATGTTATAAGACACACTAAAACTTCACCACCCATAGGATAAGATCAACCAATAGTCTATCCAAGGAGGCTACACCCTAATCAAAAGCGATCTATCCAAGGAGGCCACACACTAAACCATCAATAACTGTCCAAGGAAGTTGCACCCTAATCAACAATAACTGTCCAAGGAGGTCGCACCCTAAACCAAACTTAACAAGAAGGAGCCACAACAAATTTCAGACCAAGAGAAATGTTTGGAGGAAGAATAATGAGTGAGAGAGTGAGGGGAGAGGTCTCTCATTTATAATTTAGGTGGATAAGTTAGGGTTTACAAATTTTCCCTAATTTTAGGGCTATATTAAAACCCAACAATTAAACAAGTTACATAATTAGTATTTTAATCATAAAATATTAAATAGAAAGTCAACAAGTCAAGGTGGCTAGCAAAGAACCAAACCACATAAAGTAAATTAAGTAAGACATGGCTCAAGCAAGGGGATGCAACAGTAACAAGACAAAGTCAAAGGAGGGGTCTTCTTCAATGGAAAAATGTCCACATAAATCTCATGATAACTTATAATATTTTGTCATCCCAACATAGGAGGAAGGTCAATGATGTGATCATGTCCTTCTTCTTAACTGCACCTAGGCCTCATGGACCATCTCAGGAGAGAATAATATCACACATCATCTCGGATTGGTACTTAACCAAGAACTGTGTGGTCCCAGAACAGGATACCCAAAAAGGCAACTAGGGGCCCTAGATCACAACTAGGGTCTCATCCAGCAAGGTACACAACCAAGGATCAATCCAAGCACTGAGCAAGAATTCCCTGGAATAGACCTAGAGGCCCTAGAACACATCTAGGGACTTATACCATAAAAATTTTTGTTCCTTGACCAAGAACCCAAACAATACATTGGGGGCCCTCACTAGGATATTTTTTCATGGCTCTAACTACTTGATCCTAGACCAAGAACCCCAAGAGTGTATTGGGGGCCCTAGATCTTAGATAGGGTATTTTCCATCATCTCGGAGAATAGTTCTTCCAACTACTTAATTTTAACCCTCACTCTCAGCAAGAGAGGCATTCTCAACAACACCAATCTTGTATCGAAAATACAGAAACTTTGTCAATGATAGGGGCTTGGTCAAAATATTTGGAGTTTGTTCCGTCGTTGGAACATATTGAATACTGAGAATGTTCTTCTACACCATGTTTCGAACATAGTGATATCTCATCGCAATGTGTTTCGATATGTCATGAAACATGGGATTCTTAGAGAAATTTATACATCTTTGGTTAACACAGTGAATTATTGTGGGTTCCATCTTAGCACTGAAAAAATCTAAGAGTAGATTTATGAGCCACATTTCTTCTCTACTAGAAGCACTTGCAGCAATGTATTTCGCTCTTGCAGTGCTTTGGGATATGGAGCCCTGCTTTCTTCTAGACCGGGAGATCATAGTTGAACCCAAACTAAAACAATATCTAGAAGTACTCTTCCAGTCCATTGTACTTCCAATTCAATTTCAATCTATATAGTCATGAAGCAATAAACCTCCATTATAAGTGTATCTGATCCCATAGGCTATAGTCCCTCAGACATATCTAAGAATATGTTGAAAAGAAACCATATGAATTTATTTTGATTCACACGTGAACTGGATGAGGTCATTCATTGCATAAAAAATGTTTAGTATGGTATGTAATAGATACATCTAGGACACAATAATCTAACGATATGTGTTAGGGTATTTTGGATTTGAATCTATAGCTTGATCATGTAACTTATTCAAGCTAGAAATCATAGGTGTGGTCATAGAATTACAGTCCAACATCCCAAATCTGCAAAGCACATCAATTGCATACCTTCTTTGTGAGAGAAATATATCACCGGGTTTTTTCCACACCTCTAACACAAGAAAGTAATGCATAAGACCTAAGTCCTTCATTTCAAAATCTATTGATAGCTCCCTCTTAGTCTTATCTATCAGATGTTCCTCTCCAATAAGGAACAAATCATCCACACATAAAACCAATATAACATTACGATTCTTCATAGTCTTTATATAAATATTAGGATCTGCTATACTCTTGGAGAACCCAAGAATCTAAAGAAAAAATTCAATTCTTCCATACTAATCCCTCAGAGATTATTTCAATCCATACAAGGATTTCTTGAGTTTTCAAACATGGGATTCTTTCCCATGGATCACGAAACCCTCACACTCCTCAATATAAATTTTTTTCTCAACTTCACCATTAAGAAAGGAAGTCTCAACATCCATTTGGTGAATTCTCCAATTAAAAATTGAAGTAAGAGAGATGATGATTATGATAGAGTTACACCTGGGAATGGGAGAAAAAGTGTCATCATAATCACTTCCTTCATTCTGAGATACGCCACGAGCCAAAAATCCATCTTTGAATTTTTCAACACTTCCATCTGCTGCATGATTTATTTTGTAAATCCATTTAGAGGTTACTATTGATTTTCCTAGAGGTCTTGGGACCACTTCCCAAAAATCATTATTCAATATTGACTTGTAGTATTCTATCATGGAATCCTTCCACACTTTATTTTTGGTAGCCTCATCAAAAGTGGAAGGTTCTGAGTCAATCACGAGATTCAACTGATCTGTCAAAATTGAGTATTTATCTGGCTTCTTTCTTTCTCTGAAAGTACCTTTAGGTGTTGCATACTTCTCTGCTTCCTTTAAAACTTGTTGGCACAAAGATGGATTTCGTTTGATAGGAGGTTTCTCTAGGGTAAACTCAACAATATTGATCCAAAAAGGATCCAGAGAAGACTAAGGATAACTCAAAATTTCCAGAAGAACCTCGAGAAGCTCAAAATGGCCTCAACAGATAGAGAAAGGTAAAAAAATTCAAAGTCCTCAAAACTCAGTGAAATTAGCATCATCGATAAGAGTGTGTCATGATATTTCCAACGGTGTAAACAACTCGTCAAATGAAGTTACGTATCAAAAGATATGCATAGTCAAAGTTTTGGTCAACCTAGCCCAGTCACTAGGGATGAGTCAACATAAATACTATTGATGTCAGCATCAGTACAAATGATTTCATTATCCATACAAGGTACATGGAACACGTAGAGGAAAACATATGTCATGTTGATGTCAACATGATGACATGGTAGTCCTAGAGGAATCCATGTGTCACTCGATTTTGGACTTTTTCGGTCAGTTCATGGACCAATGGGAAAGTGCCACATGGAGGTCCATAATACCATGTGGAAGACCATACATCTACATAGCAGGTGACGTGGTAGGCTGTTGTGGAAGAGGTGGAATTGAATGTCTGTGTAGTAAGGTGATGTGGGCCAATGAATGGCCACCACATGGCCCAGTCATGGGATTCCATGTTGCAGTGAGAAAATTCCAAAGGATACCCAACAACCAAAATTCAAAATTGGAAAAGGGGTTGGCGGGTGCTATACCCCCAGTCCACCAAATATACAACACAATCTACAAAAACTTCACCGCCAGATCTGGCGGGATCTGCCATGTGAAACCATACTCCAAAGTTAGCACATGATCTGTTGGATTACTGAGAGGGGGGGGGTGAATCAGTAATAGCGTAATTATAATCCTCTTTCTTCAAATTTTATATCAATGTAGAATTATTATCCAATAATGAGTAGTAAGAAATAAACAATCACATACATACACAGTACACCAGTGTTTTATGTGGAAACCCAAATCGGGAGAAAACCATGGAATGCTTTTTCTTATATGTCTTGAAGAATTAAATTCATTGGAAGCACCAAATTCCTTTGTTTTCCAGCTGCAATTGGAAGGAGGCTCCAACCCCCTAGTTTCTCAAGCTACAACCTGAGGGAAGCTCCAACTCCCCAATTCCCTGGCTACAACCAGAAGAAGGATACAACCCCCTATGTTCTTCGGCTACAACCAAAAGGTGGCTACAACCACCTGTCCTTGCCCCGTCCCGCCACCCTGAAGTAGAAGTAGAATGATGAAACCACTATCACACTATCACTGTGAGATATATTATTGTAAACCTGTACCAATAAATCTGAACCATGCATCAACCATGCATCAACCTGTACCATAAACAAGTGCATCTACCATGCACCAACGTGTACCAAACAACCTGTAATCAACCTGTACCTTAACCAAAATCCCTCATCAATTTCATCATCCAAATCTGATTTGTAGCTCTATAATAGAATTGGTGTATATGATCACATTCCTTCAAACCTTCCTTAGCTTTAACAACAAGAGATTATCATTTTCATAAAACTTTTCTTTCGTCTCACATGTCTAGTTTTGGATTAGTCAACAACCCTAACTTGAAGTAATCATAAATTTGAACATGTAATGTATAAAGATATGAAACTAATAAACAATGTTCTTCAGTTTTTTTTATGCAGTTACTCCTGGTGTCACTTCTTGGAACCTCTCAAAAAATGAGTTATAACAAAAATGGCATACCTTGTTGAATTCTGGCTTATTTTAGAGAGAGACCTTCTAGAGCATGCCCTACACAAAATTTTTGTTGAATTGATATGAAAATGTTACACATAATACTAAAGAATTTATCATAACCAACACATTTTGTCTCACTAAATTTGGATCTGTTATGAATAAGTTATGATGTTTTTACCCGAAACACTTGTTTTTGACTAGTTTCAGGAGTAGCCACAAACCCTATTTTCCACGGAGTGTAACTCCCAAAATACAACGACCCACAAGCTTAATTTTTTACCACATATACTTGGGTATGGTTTCTCAATGGAATAGAAATTTCATAGTCTGAATCATTATAGAAAAAAAGTTGTAGCGAAAATGGTGAGATGACCTGTAAATAACATACCTTAGAAAGCACCATCAAAAGAATTTATCCTTCTTTGCATTTCAGCCTTATTTTCTTCACCTTCCCTCAGAAATTCGGATTAGATATCCTTGGTTACCTTAGACACCTATATATATTCAATATGCTCAGGTGTAATTGAAATGAGAGAGCCTTGCCTCGTATTTATACTCTCCAAGTAGCTTCCTTAAAAACATCTTCTAGGTCACTTGGCCCACTTTCTTTATTTTAGGGTTAACCCACTGCTAATTTATCCATTAAATTTATTATTGAAATAATATTTTTTGTATTCACTTTGAATTGAAATACACTCATAAATTCACTTTATTATTTACCTTTTAAAATCTCTTAAACCACTTTGACTACTTTGACCTTTTGGGGCTTCTAGATGACATATGAGGGTCCTCCAACTTCATAAAGCCATAACTCTCAAACCGTGAGGAGTTATGTGACATTCCACATACCACCAGAAATGGAATGACATGTACTATCCATATAGAATAACATTACCTTCAAATATATCAAAAATCATACTATTATCCATCAAACAAAATTGGGTCCATTACCCAAACCTGGGTTCTCCAACTTGACATGGTCATAACTCTCTAACCGCGAGTATTTATGTGGCGTTATACATACCATGGGAAATGGAATGATAAGAAATATATATCTAGGATAGTTTCCCTGAAAAATTCACTATCCTTCATCTCATTATTCCACAATTAAGAATGGGTTCTCTTACTCTGCAAAGCATCTTCCTTTGAGGGCTTTCACCATAAGGGGACCACTTTGGAGTTCATCCATATTTAATTCTTATCAAACATGACAAAAAAATAATGAGTCATATTTAAATCAAACAATATTGGGTCCATTAACCAAACCTTTGTGCTACGGGGCTTTCTTCAAGGGTTGACATCAATGACAACCAACCTTAATCAACAGTCTCCCCCTTTGGCATTGATGGAAACACTCTGATGAAATACTGAAATCATATCATTCATGCTCCCCCTAGAACCATGCCTCTATCCTCTGCATCTGATAAACCTCTCCCCCTTTGTCATCAATGGAAAAGGTATCTTTCCATCCAGGGTTGCTACCCCTGACTGAACTGTCCTCTTATGGTTCTTCCTCATGTACATCTAAGACATATAAGATAAGAATTCAAAAATCATTCAAAAATCATTCATTTTGGAGTAGAAATAATTCCAAGTCTTTGGAAAAGATATTCAAAGGCTTCCTGTGGAAGTGGTTTTGTAAAGATGTCTGTCACTTGCTCTTTTGTGCCCACATACTAAACTCTGATGTTCTTTTCTGCAACCTGTTCCCGTATAAAGTGATACTTGATTGGAATGTTCTTCATCTTGGAGTTCATCACCGGGTGTTTTGAGATATTGATGACACTTGTATTACCAAAATATATTAGAATGAGTTCATCATACTCAACCTATATATATTTCAAAGTTTGTTTCATCCAAAGAACCTGTGTACAACATGTTGTTGCTGCAATATACTCTGCCTCAACTGTAGATAGAGATATTGATGATTGTTTCTTTCTTAGCCCTGATACCAAAAACTAATTTAAGTAGAATGTTTCTACATTGGTGCTTTGTCAGTCATCAATACAACCTGCCCAATCTGCATGTGTGTAGGAAATAAGTGAAAGATATTTTCCTTTTGGATACCATAATCCAAACTCTTATGCAAAGATGATTTTATGGGATAAATTTCGTTCATGGGATAATTTTCCATGGTTTTTCCACAAAAAAGATTCGCCATTCTAAAAATGATTTGCCCAAATTCTATAGGATAAAATTATTTTACCTTAAAAATCGCCAAAATTTTATACGAATTGTAAAAAAATCCTTAGAAGTTTGAATATTTTTACAAAAATATCGCCAAACATTTATAGTTGGCATATGAAGGATGAGTAAGATTCGCCAAGGTTTCTACATTTTAAAATAAATTTCCATCCTTAAAATCATCCCTGCTCTTATGTTCCTTTGAGATATCTGAAGATCTTCTTTACTACTAATACATGTGATTCCTTTGGTGTTTCTTGAAATCATGCCACCTGTCCAACTGCCTGCATTACATTTGGTCTAGATGTTGTCACATATAGTAGGTTGTCAATCATTGACTTGTATTGCCTCTGATCTATAGACTTTGAATCATCATCTTTTCTCAACTTACAATTGGTTTGCATGGGAGTGATAACTGGTTTGCAATATTTCATTCCGAACCTCTTTAGCATTTCTATGATATACTTGGTTTGAGAAATAAAAATTCCTTGGTTTATTTGATGTATCTGAAGTCCCAGAAAGAAGGATAGTTCTCCAAGTAACAAAATTTCAAATTCATTATGCATGTCTTTAGCAAATTTCTGGCTTAACCTGTCATCATCACTACCAAAAATAATATCATCAACATAAAATTCAATTAATAAAATATTACCTTGACTTACCTTGATGTAGAGTTGTTTGCACATCTTTTTCTGAACCCTTCCTTTTCTAGATACTTATCAAGTCTGGAGTACCATGCTCTAGGAGCATATTTTAGACCATAAAAGGCCTTCTTTAATTTACACACATAGTATGTGTTCTCTGACAACTAAAATCCTTCTGATTTTTTAATGTAGACTTCTTCTTCTTCAAGTTCCTTATTCAGAAAAGATGATTTTACATCCATCTGATATACTTTAGCATGCATAAGCTAAATGGAAACATATTGCTTCCATTCTGGAAACTGGGGAAAATGTCTCTTCAAAGTCGATTCATTCAATATGTGCATATACTTTACATACCAATATAGATTTGTTCCTTGTAACCTATCCATATTCATTCAATTTATTCCTAAAAACCCATTTTGTGTCGATCACATTCTTATTCTTTGGTCTTGGAACCAATTCCCAAGTGTCATTTTTCTCTATTTGATCCAATTCTTCATCCACGGCCTTATTCCAAAATTCATCCTTGTTGGCTTCTTCAAAACAATTTGGTTCAATTGTAGATAAGAGTTCTAGGTGTGTTTGTTTTGGTGAATAGATTTTTCTTCTAGTCTCAACTCTTGCATCTTTGTTTCCAATAATCTCATCTAAAGGATGATTCTTTTGTACTCGTTTGCTAGGTGTCTTTGGAGATACTTGTTGAAATTTCTCTTCTTCTTCTGCCGGATTCTATTCATCTTCATCTTCCTCTTCTACTTATTTTTCATCTTCTTCTTTGAAAAGTTGTTCCATTGATTTGTTTTCTTATTCCTTTGATTCTTCTCTGCCTGTTTCATAAATTGTTACATTAATTCTTTCCACAACTTTGTTTAATCTTAGATTGTAAAACTTGTATTATTTCCTTGTACTTGAGTAACCAACAAGTATTCCTTTGTCCATACGAGAGTCAAACTTTCCCATTCTTCCATCTTCTCTTTTTATGTAGCATTTTCTTCCAAAAACTCTGAAGTGCTTCACATTTTCTAGTCTTCCTTTCCGTAGCTCGTAGGGATTTTTATCAGTTTTCTTTCTAAGCATTACTCTATTTTAAATGTGAACTGCTATATGCACTACGTGTGTCCAAACAATATCTGTCAACTTTGAATCCATTATCATTGTTCAATCCATTTCTTGTATTGTCCTATTCTTTCTTTCAACAAGTCCATTCTGTTGAGGTGTCCTAGTGATAGAGAATTTCCTTTTTATTCCATGATTGCTACATTAGTCCATAAATTATTTTGAGGTGATTTCTCCTCCATTGTCCGATCCTAAGCATTTGATTCTTGAATCCATCTCATTTTAAACCATTTCCTTGTATATCTTGAAGTTTTCAAAAGCTTCTAACTTGTTCTTGAGAAATCAAACTGCAGTCATTCTTATATAATCATCAACTAATAACATAAAGTATATCTCACCTTTTAAGCCTTTTGTTGTAGTTGGTCCAACTAGATCAGTATGCATAATTTCCAGTGCTTTTGTTGTTGAATATTCCTTTGACTTGAACCTAGTCTTTGTTTTCTTTCCTTGTTGGAAATGCTTGCATAAAGTGTTCGTTGGTTTCGTGATATGGGGAATTTCTCTGACTGTTGACTTTCACAAGGTTATGAAAATGCATGTGACCCATTCTTCTGTTCCATAACCAATTTTAATCTTCCTTTCCTAGACAACACTTTTCATTTCCAATTTTTCTTAACACATATATGTTGCTTGAAGTTCTTGCAGCTGTAGAGACCAATTTCCCCTAACCTTATTTTCTTATCTCACACTTTTGTGAATTGAAAGTAACTTTATGACCTTGGTCACACATTTGAATCACACTTAAAAGATTATGTTTCATATCTTCTACTAGTAGCACATTTTCTGCCTTTCGTTTCTTGTTCCCAATTTGGACTGTGCCTTTTCCAATGATTTTGGCTTAATCATCATTTCCGACGGAGACTGATCCATCTCTTTCCTTTTGTAATGTAAGAAACTTGTCTCTATCACCTGCCATGTGTTTTGAACATCCACTATCAACATACCAACCACATTTCTTTTGTTTAGCTTGTAGAGAGACTATACATTCTTCATTGCTATACTGATCTTGCTTTCTTATCCATGTCGTTTTCTGAGGTTCTTGTCTGTGACTCTGTTGAGGTTCTTTAGGAGGGACTGTCATTCTGCAATTTTTGTCCATGTGTCACTAGGTATTCTTGAATAACCCCTTTGTGTATGGCTCTAAAAGTAGTTATTATTCTTGTTGTTAGCTCTACAATTTACAACTTTATGTCCAAAATTATTACATGCATAACATAAACCAAAAAATATAGTTTGATACCTGGTAGTTGAAGATATTTTGAAAGGAGGTTCTCTTATGAATCCTTCTTCTTCTTGAGTCTTGTCTATCTGTTGTTGATTCTGAAATCCGAATCTTCTCAACGGAGGAGTGTCCCTCTAATCTTCCTTGTATATATTTTTATCCCCTTTGATTGTTTCTACATATCTTTTTGGATTTGTTTCTTGCTTTGTTGTTTTGGAGCTTGATCCTTTTTCTATCTGATTGTATCCAAGTTCGGACTTGTCAAGATGAGATTTTTGACTACTAATAATGTCATCCAGAACTTTTGAGCTATTCTGCATTATTTTCTTTTGAATATCCTTTCTTAGTGTGACAGCCTATGCTTCCAGGTTTCCAATGATCCTGTCCTTTCCTTCTAGTTGTTCTTTGAGTGCTTCTTTAATTCTTTTATCTTATTCTATTTGAACCTTCAATTTTGTGATCATTTGTTCTAGTTCTTGAGTATCTTTATTCTTATCTAGTTCTTCTTGTAGTTTCTTGCTTTTCTTCTTTTCTCTTTTGATAACTTCTATGGAACTCATTAATTCTTCTCGGAAGTCAACTTCTACCTCTTCAATTTGTTCTTCATATGCTTCTTCATATTCTTCTTCGGACTCTTATTTATCAGAGTCTTCTACTGCCATGAATAGAACTCTCCATGTTTCACTATCATTGACTTCATCTTCATTTGATGATGAGATGTCTTATTTGGTGCAAAAGATTTTCTTGAAAAATTTCTTTGTAGTTTTTTTACCTTTATATGTTTGTCCACCTTTTGAGTAACCTTCATCATTTCTCTTTTTCTTATGAGGACATTTGTTAGCAAAATGACCAATACCATCACAATTAAAACAAATTAAAGTAAGCTTACCTCTATACCTACCATTGGTTCCCTTGTTTAGTCTTTTGATGAAGTTGGACACTTCTTCATTATCTTACGAGATGTCGTTGTTGCTGCTATATTCTTCTTGTTCCTTTTTATTTTTCTTTCATCTTTTGGATTCTTTGAAGGCTGCTTCTTTTACATCTGGATTTTCCTGTTAAGTTCTCATCTCATATGCTGTGAAGATTCCATGCAGTTCGTCCATACTAATTGAGTTTAGATTTGATCTTTCTTCTAGTGTTGATATCTTAGGGTTGAATCTCATAGGAAGAGATCTTAGTACCTTTTGAACAATTACAGATTCTTCGATTTCTTCTCCCAATCCTATGATTGAATTCATTGTTTCATTGACTCGTAAGAAGTTGGTTGTGATATCTTCATCTTCCTTCATTTTTAGTTGTTTGAACTGACCTCTGTAAGTTTAAAGATTTGCTGCTTTGACTTTTGAATCTCCTTCATAAATATTTTGAAGCTTATCCCAAATCTCTTTAGTAGATTTACAATGTGCAACTTTGGTTAATACCATATCACTGAGACCATTCAAAAGTGCATTTTTGGCTTTGGAATTATTTTCACCGAGTTTCACTTCTTTGTCATTTGTTGGTGGAATTGTTGGTGCTGTGTATCCATCTATAATTGATTTCCAAACTTGAAATCCATGTGCCTATATACATGTCTTCATCCTTATGCTCCAAAAAGCATAATTTTGTCCATCAAACTGTGGTATTACATTTTTATACGAGTTGGTAGTCTCCATGATCTACCTTTCAGTGGTTAAAATAATTTGTTAAGGAACATGCTCTGATACCAATTGTTGGATTACTGAGAGGGGGGTGAATCAATAATAGCATAATTATAATCATTTTTCTTCAAACTTCAAATTTTAAATGTAGAATTATTATGCAATAATGAGCAATAAGAAATAAGAAATCACACACATACACAGTACACCAGTGTTTTATGTGGAAACCCAAGTCAGGAGAAAACCATAGAATGGTTTTTCTTATATGTATTGAAGAATTACATTCATTAGAAGCACCAAATTCCTTTGTTTTCCAGCTGCAACTGGAAGGAGGCTCCAACCCCCTAGTTTCTAAGGCTACAACCTGAGGGAATCTCTAACTCCCCAATTCTCTGGCTACAACCAGAAGGAGGCTACAATCCCCTATGTTATTTGGCTACAACCGGAAGGTGGCTACAACCACCTATCCTTTCCTCATCCTGCCACCCTGAAGTATAAGTAGAATGATGGAACCATTTTCACACTATAATTGTGAGATATACTGTTGTAAACCTGTACCAATAAATCTGAACCATGCATCAAATTGTACCTCAACTTGTAATCAACCTGTACGATAAACAAGTGCATCAACCATGCACCAACCTCTACCAAAAAACCTATAATCAACCTGTACCTTAACCAATAGCCCTCAGCAATTTCATCATCCAAATTTGATTTGTAGCTTTGTAATAGACTTGGTGTATATGATCACATTCTTGCAAACCTTCCTTAACTTTAACAATAAGAGACTAGATTTTTCATCAAACTTTTCTTGAGTCTCACATGCCTTGTTTTGGATTAGTCAACAACCCTAACTTGAAGTAATCATAACTTTGAACATGTAATGTATAAATATATAAAACTGATACATAATGTTCTTCAGTGTGTTTTATGCAATTCCTCTAGGTGTCACTGCTTAGAACCTCTCAGAAAAGGAGTTATAGAAAAAATGGCATACCTTGTTGAATTATAGCTTATTCTAGAGAGCGAACTTGTAGAGCATGCCACACACACTAGTACATATGACCAAATTTGCCACTGTTTTTTGTTGATATCTCCACACTTATCCATCGCAATTTCCATGAAAGCTGAGGCCTTTTTTTGTCACTATAATTTCGTCGCTATATCCACGATCCAAGTGTGCGTGGAAACATCGATGAAATTAGCTCTCAACGTGTCATTACCATCAAGATCGGTTAACCCTATGCATCATTGCAATTGCGACGAAAATTTATGCCAAGACAAAAACTTGCGACGCATATGTTGTATGTGCGACGCAAAACCGTGGCAACTTGCGACGAAAATCCATGGCAATAGCGACGAAAATGTATCTCAAGACAAAACTTACGACGTAGATGTTGTATGTGCAGCGCAAAACTATGGAAAATTGTGATGAACTTTCATCCCTATTGCCACGGTTGTTCAAAATAAAATAAAAAAATTCTGACGAATTATCGTTGATATTGCGACGATGACTTTAAGTATTTTTTTTTTAAATTACACGAGATATGGTATTACCATATTACATTGTAATATGGTATACCATATTACAATGTAATATGGTAGTGCCATATTACAATGTAATATGGGATTACCATATTACATTGTAATATGGCATTACCATATTACATTGTAATATGGTATACAATTGTAATATTCTATTGAAAGATGGATGTTAGAGAAACTGTGTAGATCTTTTAGATTGAACAAGATTATAGTAATATATATATATATATATATATATATATATATATATATATCCTACAAATAATCAAGGCACTAATCAACCAAATATTGGAAGCATGTGTTATCATAAATTTGGATTAGAAGTAAGGATACCAATATGACAATATACACAAAGAATAATTTGGAATATTACTTTCAAAAAAACACATGGATTGCATGAGTGAGTCATTATGCAATTTATATTACACAATACTATGAAAACACCTCTAAGATTGATGGATGATATCTTAAGACCATTTCTCGAACTTGTTTATTGTAACCTCCTTGGATGATATTTTGACTTTTAGCAAGATTTGGGAAGATCATTTGAAACATTTGAAGATGATATTTTTAACCCTTCAACACAATTAATTGCAAGCCAACATGAAGAAATATGAGCTTGGAAAATAATTATTGTTGTGTATGGATTTTGTAGTTAGAGGATGTGAATTTTGTATTGACCTAAGAAATATAAAATTCTTCGTAAATTGGTTGATCCCAGATAATTTAATTGAACCAAGGTAATTCATGGGGTTAGAAAATTATTTAGGAATGAAGTTTCTATTCAATGCACATTAGAAAAGGAAAGTATAACCTTTCAATTCATTGCAATTGAAAACCAAGTAACTGAAGCTTTGACATGAAAGAATTGTAATGCATCAATATTAAATCTAATGAAACTTTCAATTTCATTTGAAATCAAAGCAAATGTCGCATGATACATAATGGGGAAACCTTTGATACAGCGAAGGAGTTGGATAACATAACACTTGACACTTTTTTTGGTGCAATCATAATATACCCCAAATAAGATAAGGAATTGTACATCATAGTTTAGGCATTGAAGTACTACATGAATTATTTGTTGGGAAAACAAAAAATAATTCACTCAAATCATAAGCTTTTATAATCCTTGTCAATTGATCCAAGTCACAACAAAGCCCAAACTTCATGTGAATGGTATCCTACAACATTTTGATTCAGTATGTACTTAAACTTAAATGTGAATGATATCTCAACATTTTGTTTTTATTTGACCATAGCTCTAAAGTTAAACTCTTATGTACTTGAAGAATATAAGGAATTACCTACATCTAGCTCAAATTTTGAAAAATTGTTAAAACCTTACAAAACTTGTATATATATGCAAGTCTTGAGTCTTTGAGATGATTGTAGGCTTGAAGGAGGATTAAAGTATAAATTTCATAATTTTGTTGTTAATAAAGGAGAGCCAAGAATAAACTCGTGTGGGAAGCTTGAAGCTATAAAGTCGATATACATTTTATAGTAAACAAGACTAAATAATATGGTATTTTGTATACCATGTTGAAAAATGAAAACAAGATGTAATTATCTTATTCACTCATGTAAAGGTGAATTTTGGAATATCTACATTTATCATGTGTAGATATAATAAATTCTCAATAAACTTTTAATACACACTCTAGATGATAATGGATATAATTTAGAATTATATCCTTTATTTACAATTGCATGGGTATCCCAAGGATATAAATCAAACATTGGTTCATTTGTTGTGAGGCTATAACATCCCAAGATTTGGGAAGATTGTTTGTCATTTATATATCATTGTTAATTGCACAATTCATTTCTCACCTCAAATACTCCACCTATGACTTTCTCATATTTTATTGTACTCACTTTAACTTGAAATTTTATCCCTTAAAGTGGAACACTTAAGAAAATTGATCAATGGGAAAATATGTGAACTTCATTAAAAATAAAAATCCACGAACATGTGTAGGTATAAGCAACCAGATTGTAGGAATCTCAATCAAGTTACAAAAAGAGGAATGATAAGCATTTAACAACACATACCTCCTAAGTTTGATCAAGTGTGGTTGCACCCACCAAAAAGGTTTAAAATGTTATTTTAGGATTTTGGATAAGAATGAATAAAAGCTATTTGTTTGGATTGGTCACCATATATGGGAAAATATTCCAATGTATATGTGGATCATTTAAATTTATCTATGCCATCCTCATTAGAAGGAAAATTTAATGAAGAGACATTGAGTCCCAAAGTTGATGGGGATCATCAACTTGAAAGGGAAAAGGTCTACTCCTAGTTGAATTCATATATTTGTACTGATGTCATATAGGCTTGTGTAAGTGACAAAAATTTCAATTTGTATGAATTTGGTGAGTGGAAATTTATGACTCACAAGGAGTAATGGTAAACCCAAGGTTTCGTGAGAATGTTGAAAGGTAGAAATATTGTTAGGTTTGTAAAGTAAGGTTTTGAACCCATGAAGACACCATCAATAAAAAGGTTGTGATTTATGAAAAGACTTTAAAATCTCTTTCATCACCTATGTATAAGATACTGGTCAATTTTCTTCTATGTTCTGAATGATTTGGGAAATAATGGCTCTTAACACCTTGAAGAATTGGAAACTCTTATGAACCTAAAGGGTCATTATGACATTGACTCATATATTGTTGTAAAAACATAATGTTATTTGATGCCTCAATAATTTAGGTATAGTGTATATAAGGTCTAGTTATCAACTCCTTCCTTGATAATAATAAGAGGAATATTACTAATATAATAGGAAGAGACTTGTGGATGTCACTTGCACAATTTTTGGAGCATACAAAAAGGATAATAATAATGAGGTCCAAAATTTTGGGTACATCATGAATATGTTTAATATACAGGGGGTAGACTAATACATACTTTCATTTCCAAGAATGAGCAATGTGAAATGCAAGAACATGTTTATCTAGATACCTACATCACAGAGGTTGGCATCTTACCACAAGTGAGGTAGGATTAGCAACATGATCTCTTATGGAAAGGATGGAGGATAGATGAAAAGGTAAAGATGGGAGGTTGTGGTGTTAGCGTAGTTATAACAAAGGCAATAGAAAGAAGTTGATGACACTGGCATGACATTGGAAAAATGCATGAGCTGACATTAAACGACTAAGAGTGAACATGAGAGAGAGAGGAAACACACTCTAATATAGGGTTATCACAAGAATAAATGTAACATATGGAAACTTGGAGTTAAGGTGAGTGTAACAAATGACATTCATTGTTCTAGGATGTCTATAGTCATTAATGTGCCATACACTAGTCAAGGACATAGCATGAGTCCCATGTGACATACGATAATCTGGAGAGTGCGAGCATAATAGGCATCATAAACTAGTAATATAGAGTCATCAAAAGCATAGAAACAACACATGGTAGCCTAGATTTAGTGCAAGAATGAGAGGTGGAATACATCAATGGGGTATTTTATGAAAGCATAGGAGGTGAATTGCATCAACCTAAGTTCAATGCAAGCGTAGAGGTGAAAAATACCAATGGTACCAGTGTTGATTAAGGTTGGTTGTCATTGATGTCAACCCTTGAAGAAATCCCCGTAGCATAAAGGTTTGGGTAATGGACCCAATAGTGTTTGATGTAACTATGACTCATTATTGTTTTTCCATGGTTAATAAGAAGTAAATATGGATGAACTCCAAAGTGGTCCCCTTATGGTGAAAGCCCTCACAGGAAGACGCTTTGCAGAGTAAGAGAACCCATGCTTAATTGTGGAATAATGAGATTAAGGATAGTGAATTTGTTAGGGAAACTATCCTAGATGGATAGTGCTTGTCATGCCATTTCTGGTGGTATGTGGAACGTAACATAACTCCTCATGGTTAGAGAGTTATGGCCATGAGAAGTTGGAGACCCTGGGTCTGGGTAATGGACCCAAGTTTATTTGATGGGTAATGGTATGACTTATGATATATTTTCAGATAATACTATTCTATATGGATATTAGATGTCATGCCATTTCTGGTGGTATGTGGAAAATCACATAACTCCTCACAGTTTGAGAGTTATGGCCTTACGAAGTTGGAGGACCCTCATATGTCATCTAGAAGCCCCAAAAGGTCAAAGTAGTCAACGTGGTTTAAGATATTTTTAAAGGATAAATAATAAAGTGAAGTGATGAGTGTATTATAATTCAAATTGAATACAAAATAAAGTATTTCAATAATAATTTTAACGAAGAAATTAGAAGTGGGTTAACCCTAAAATAAGGAAAGTTGGCCAAGTGACCTAGAAGATGTTTTTAAGGAAGCTACTTAGAGAGAATAAATAAGAGGCAAGGCTATCTCATTTAACAGACACTTGAGCATACTGAATATCTATAGGTGTTTGAGGTAAACGAGGATATCTAAACCGGAATTCTGATTGAAGGTAAAGAAAAGAAGGCTAAAATGCAAGGAAGGATAAATTCTTTTGATGGTGCTTTTTAAGGTATGTTATTTATAGGTCATCTCACCATTTCCACTATAACCATTTTTATATAATGACTCAGACCGTGAAATTTCTATTCCATTGAGAAATAATATCCAAGTATATGTGGTAAACAATTCAGAGTGTGGGTCATTGTATTTTTGGAGTTACACTCCATGGAAAATAGGGTTTGTGGCTAGTCCTGAAACTAGTCAAAAACATGTATTTCGGGTAAAAATGTCGTAACGTATTCATAAAAGATCCAAATTCCATGAGAACAAATGTGTTGGTTAGGGTACAGTCTCTAGTATGTTTTGTAAAAATTTCAGATCAATTCAAAAAATATTCAGTGTGGCGCACACTCTACAAGGTCGCTCTCTAGAATAATCCAGAATTCAACAAGGTATGCCATTTTTGCTATAAATCCTTTTTTGAGAGGTTCCAAGTAGTGAAACTTGGAGGAATTGCACAAAGCACACTGAGTAACATTGTGTATCAGTTTTAGATCTGTATACATTACAGGTACAAATTTATGATTACTTCAGGTTAGGGTTGTTGACTAATCCAAAACTAGGCATGTGAGACTAAAGAAAAGTTTGATGAAAATGCTAGTCTCTTGTTGTTAAAGTTAAGTAAGGTTTGAAGGAATGTGATCATATACACCAGGTCTATTACAGAGATAAAAATCATATTTTGATGATGAAATTGATGAGGGATTTTGGTTGAGTTACATCTTGAGTACATGGCTGAGACAAGTAGTTGATGAGTTGGCACATACATGAGGTGTATAATTGATGATGTTGGTTGATGAGTGGTTAACACATGATTGGTACATACTTGGTACATGGTTGGATGCACTTTTTTATGGTACAATTTGATTACAGGTTGTTTGGTATTGGTTGGTGCATGGTTGATGCACTTGTTTATGGCACAAGTTGATTACAGGTTGATGTACAGGTTGATGCATGGTTCATATTTATTGGTACATATTTAAAGTGATATATATCACAGTGATAGTGTGATAGTGGTTCCATCATTCTACTTCTACTTCAAGGTGGAAAGAGAGGGCAAGGACAAGTGGTTGTAGCCACCTTCCGGTTGTAGCTGGAGAACATGGGGGGTTGTAGCCTCCTTCTGGCTGCAGCCAGAGAATTGGGGAGTTGGATCTTCCCTCAGGTTGTAGCCTGAGAAGCTAGAGGGTTGAAGCCTCCTTCCAGTTGCATCTGGAAAACAAAGGAGGTTGGTGCTTCCAATGAATGTAATTCTTCAAGACATATAAGAAAAATCATTCTGTGGTTTTCTCCCGATTTGGGTTTCCACGTAAAACACTGGTGTACTATGTATGTATGTGATTGTTTATTTCATACTGCTCATTATTGGATAATAATTCTACATTGGTATAACAATTGAAGAAAAAGGATTATAATTACGCTATTACTGCTTCAGCCCCCCTCTCAGTAATCCAACAACCAATGGAGGAGAGAGGATCAAAGGAAGATATGATGTCACCATTGGGAGGGGTTCCATAGTTGCAAGTTATGGAATGTGACCATTAAAGGGGACATCTTTGAAAACTGCCCAAAGAAGTGATAGTTGATCCTAAATCGGTAGAGGTTATCTCAAGTAGGATCTTTCTTGAGATAATGACCTATAAGGGACCCATCGATATTATGACCAAATAAAAATGGAGAAAAAGGGGTGTAAGTAAGAAACGCTAAGGAGGAGAGGCAATGCTTTTCCCAAGCATTTGAAGGAGTAGGAAAAGAGGAAGAGTATGTAGGAGAGAATGGAACACCAGGAGAGGAAGAAGACAAGGGGAGAACTAGGTTTTTTTGGGTGCTACCAGGTAAGAAGTGGCTAGAGATGATAATGGGAAGTCTAAGCTAGCCCAAAAAAACTCCTAATAGGAACAATGGACATCTTATAAAGCATTTCATTGTTGTTCATATTATGTGTTCAAGAGTAAATTAGAGTAATCAAGGGGAGATACATAGCATTCAACAATCTCTTGAAAAATCCTTATGACAAGAGTGACTCCACAATGTTTATTAATGAGAAGATGAGTTTGGTCCTATTGTATAAAGCCCCAATGATAAGGAAAGGGGTGAGGAGTGATGAAAAATGTGATTATTTTGGTTACAATTGTCAAGGACTATAGTGGCAAGTTGGTCTTTGATCTAACAATTATGAGTAAAAAGGAAGCTTAGAGAGGGGAATAAATTCCATTCATCATGATGAGTAATGAGGGATCTTTTTCAATAGAGTTTGTAATAAGGACTATTTTTTGTTGGGGAGAAGTGTCCAAATATTGGTGTACCCTAGGATCATCAAGGGATTTCTCATCTATGTACCAGGATTTGGATGTGAATTATTATTATAAGAATAAACATTTTGTAGTAGTGTCCTTTGGAGCCTTATAATACTTGCACTAACATGTGGGATGAGAGGAGGGGTCTAGATTATTGGGATTAGCTTCGTGCATTGTTTTATAGGAACTAGGATTTGGACTAGGGATACTAA
Organism: Picea engelmannii; assembly: GCA_009831015.1. Taxonomy (NCBI): domain Eukaryota; kingdom Viridiplantae; phylum Streptophyta; class Pinopsida; order Pinales; family Pinaceae; genus Picea; species Picea engelmannii. The sequence goes on along the minus strand of ML776656.1, from coordinate 95,226 downwards.
TAAGGTTAGGATTATGGAAATGAATGAAGTGAGGGATCTTTTCTAATTTATTTTCCACAATGAGGATATGGATAAAGACTTTGTATATGGGGGTTCTCTAAAATAGTTATACTTCTTTGTAAAAAAACTACAAGTAAACCAAAATTATATTTAAAATATCTACAAGTAAACAAAAAAACCACATGGAACTTGGCATATATATCAATATCTACATATTCATGAGGATTGTGAACTTTTACTAGTATAAAGATTACTTTTAAAAACACGTCAAAACCCTTACCTTTTCATTGTTCTTTCTCCAGATACATTAGCCCATACAACTTGATAAGAGTTGTCCACGAGATGCATTTCCATCAACAAGACCTGCATGAATCATAAAATAATTTTTTTTTATATGAGTAAATAATTAATAAGCAAATAAGCATGCATTTAGTTATGTAAAATACTCTAGAAAAAAATTAAGTTGTCGCATACCTTAATGAGATTATCTTTGTTTCAAGAATAGGTTATTCTCTACTGAATAGGGCCAACCACATGAAGGTGGAAGCTCATATGGCCCCTCCCCCCCCTCACATCGCTCTCAATTCCCCATACCCAACAAATGATTTTCTTTATATAGAAAACATATAGACATTAATGCATAACTAGGATAGTCATTAAAACATATGAACATATAAACATCTATAAATATCCAAATACAAGTCCTGAATTTATACATCTAATTTGTGTATTTATTTATGTTTTTTTACATTCATAAAACTGACAATTGGGATATCATGATCATCCAAGGACATTGTATTTTGTGTGCCATGTACTTCTATTGTTTGTGTGCGCTCATGTACCATACTTATGGTACGTCACTGAGAAGGGTTAGCTGGCATCTGTTCAGGGTCATGAACTGGAACAATGAAAATGATCATATCGATATGTTGAAATATAATTGAAATAACAAATTCATTGTTTTGATTAAGATTACACAATTGATCTTTACCTGTCTCTGTAGATGGGACAATTGGTGCATTAATTTCCTGTCCACTTGGTTTCTCTCACATTTCACCCTCCTGAGCTACATGCTCTTCAATTTTGAGAAGATAATATATAAGTATAAGTCATGAAATAAATATCTACAATCACAGTAAATATTTCTAATTCTGAAGCATACATACTAGAATGGATTCTCTACTCTACACTATTACTGGACATGTGGACCCTTGTATGACACGGTGTTTGTTGAATAGTGCTTGATTCACTACTACGGTAGCACTGTTGCTTGAAAACAAACATAAATACTTAGTTAAGGGTGATATAATAAAATATGAATAGACTTTACAAGCATGCTACTATGGTTTCCTTATTCATTTGATTTACCTGCGTGGCTGGGGAGATAGGAGTCTGGCCCAAGATTTTTCTATATTCAATCACACTTTTAAAACCATGCTTGTAACCAAGCATTAGGTCCTCCTCGGTGGCAGCAGTGTCGAACATATTTAACTGCAATGCATAACACCATTAAAAATACCAATAACAAAAACATATATTTTTTCGCTACTATTAAATAAATATTAACCACGGTTAATCATTTAAGTCTTACTATTTGAAATTTTAGTTTTCCATAGCCACCCTAGCCTAGTTTATGCTGGCCATGTTTTTCCACTCTAGCCTTTGTTGCTTTGGAGGTGTCTAGTAACCTACATATGGAATTTATGAAAAACATTAGATATCGTAATTGTTACTTAAAACAGGAAAGAAAAACATAAATGCTCATATTTCACCACTAATATGACATGTGTTGTACCTTGCTTCACCAACTCGTGGTTGTCGTCCTTGTTTTTTAAACAATTTCTCCTTTTCATCCTCTATTAGTGCCTTCCACTCTTTCTCGAGAACCATGGGAGCGCGCTCGTGCAATTTATCCCTATAATGGGCCCTGGTGTATTTTAAATTCTCCCAGGCTAACTTTGTAACCACTTTCTTGTTGAAAGTGTTGTCGAACAAGTTTACCATGTGATCTATTAAATCATATTTCTTTTTGCTATCTTGGCCATTCCATTGTGTGTGAATGGTGGGGCCAAACAACTCTAATGCTTTGTCATGTAAGTTTCTATATAAAACATTGTTTCCTACAGAAACGTGTTATCCATTAATTTATAATAATCTCAACAAATGTCCATTTCAATTTCATGAAAAAATGAATCAATTAATGGGGCAATTACCTGCAATCTTTTGAATCTTTATCGGAACACATGCGTCATCCACCATAAAGGTGAAATATAGTGATCTTGTGCTTTTAATTCATTCTTCTCCATGCAGAATAGTATCCTGTGCACCTACACTATGTTCCTCTCCAGAGTCATCATGTGGAGTCCCAGGCTCCGGCTCATCATGCTCTGGCATGTCATGCCTGTCAAAATCACCCCGCTCATCAATGGATTGGAGGGGAACCTCAAGAGGCTCAAAAAGCCTCACTTTCACTTTGCTATGTCAACCTTTTTTTTTCATTAGACCATCACTGCTACCTATAGCAGTTGCAGGATCGACAGGTTCCCCATGCACGGGGTTTAAAAACTCCTACAAATGGATAAATTTTCTTTATTAGATCATATACAAAATATAAAACTAAAAAACGGATATGAAATTGTCATAGCTAATAAAAATATGTAAATATGCCACTTATCCCAAAATTAGTTATTGTAGTTTGTAGCTCTACAATTCTTTCCCTGTCCTCCTGTGTCAGGGGTCTTTTGCTAATCAAACCTAGATATTCTATGTTAGCCTTCTTCAAGGCCTTCATTACAGTTGTTATTGGGTTTTTCAAATAAAATAGTTCATCCTCATCAATATCCTCTGTGGGAGCCTTCCGACGTTGACCATGCCACAATACATTGATGAATAAAATTAAGGACATGAACTTTAACAATTGAGAAATTTAGTTGTTGTAGTCATAAGCTGTTAATGTATTTAACATTTACCTAGTGAGGCACTGCATGTGTCTTTCCATGGTCACCCTGGACAGATGTAAAGGGTGATTTTCAGACACTGTCACCCTGGATAGATGTTGACACAATAAATCAATCAACAAAAGTTATGAAATTCACCTCTAACATTAAAAAAATGAAATATTGCAGTAATATCAGAAAAAAAATAACAAAATTTCAGAAATTTAGTTGTTGTAGTCATAAGTTGTTATTGTATTTAACATATACCTAGTGAGGCACTGCGGGTTCCTTTCCACGGTCACCCTAGAGAGATGTAGCGGGTGAAACTTGAACACAGTCACCCTAGATAGAAGTTGACATAGTAAATCAATCAACAAAAGGTATGAAATTCACCTGTAACATTTAAAAATGAAATATTGGAGTAATATCAGAAAAAAAATAATGAAATTTCAGAAATTTAGTTGTTGTAGTCATAAGTTGTTACTGTATTTAACATTTACCTATTGAGGCACAACATGTGCCTTTCCACGGTCACCCTAGAGAGACGTAGCGGGTGAAACTCTCGGACACGGTCACCCTGGACAGAAGTTGACACAATAAATCAATCAACAAAAGTTATGAAATTCACCTGTAACATTTGAAAAATGACATGTTGGAGTAATATCAGAAAAAAAATAATGAAATTTCAAAAATTTAGTTGTTTTAGTCATAAGTTGTTACTGTATTTAACATTTACCTACTGAGGAACAGTGGGTTCCTTTCCACGGTCACCCTAGAGAGATGTAGTAGGTAAAACTTGGACACGGTCACCCTGGACAAAAGTTGACACAATAAATCAATCAACAAAAGTTATGAAATTCACCTGTAACATTTAAAAAATGAAATATTGGAGTAATATCAGAAAAAAAATAATGAAATTTCAGAAATTTAGTTGT
>ML776656.1:72638-90860 GCA_009831015.1 Picea engelmannii | reverse complement strand
TTCACAAGTTTCGTTTTTACTGTAAAGTGAAATTCTAAATAAAAAAAATACTTTTATATGCCGGAAGTTGAATAACTTGTGAAAATACATTTTTTTTTGTCATAAAACAAGCAAAAGTGTAACCCACCTTCATGATTTCACCCTCATAAGTTGTTATTGTATTTAACATTTACATGCTGAGGCATAGGGGGTACCTTTCCACAGTCACCCTGGAGAGATGTAGCGGGTGATTTTCTACCACGGTCACCCTGGACAGATGTTGACACAATAAATCAATCAATAAATGTTATGAAATTCACCTGCAAGATTAAGAAAATGAAATATTGCAGTAATAACAGCAAAAAAAAAAAAATGAAATTTCTGAAATTTAGTTGTTGTAGTCATAAATTTTTACTATATTTAACATTTACCTATTGGGGCGAAGTGGGTTCCTTTCCACGGTCACCCTCTCCATCTATTCGATTTAAGTTGTAATCGATCAACAACTCTTCACCTGGAACTATTGTTTTTGTTGCACATACAAATATATGATTTCCTTTGCGTGCCTCAAATATGCAATTCGGTTTCTTAGTTGTTTCCACTGGTCGTGGACTATTTATAAATTCCGTAATGTTTCCAGCAGCTTTTGGCCTTCCATCAATATACATAGTTTCCCCTTTATTTTGATTGTTATTTAGCAGTTGTATATAATTTGCGACAAATTTGTATCTCCGCATACTTTGCGTATATCGAACCAACATCAACCAGTGATTGTGTTTGTTTAATGGTTCGACATACTCCATCAATTCAGTTACAATTCCATAGCCGAACTTTATTCTATCCATGGAAAATAACCTCAATCCATGTAAGGACAAAGGAGCAGTGCGATACATCTTCCCACTGATGAAAAAATCGATGTCCACTTCAGGTAGCTCCTTAGGTGCCCATCATTGCACTAGATGTTTATACCTCAAGGGCAACTCAAAGTCACCTATTCTCTCAACATCATAATTACACGACCCTCCATTGGAAATAAAAAATTGCATGCGGGTACAAAATTTTTTCCTTAGCTTTTCCAACCTAGTTGATCTAGAACCGGTAGATCTAGTACAACACGTCTCACTTTCAACCTCTCTTACTATATCTTGATCATTACTCGAGGAAGATAGATCCGACAGATACCTATTTGGTGGTACCTACACTCGTTAAAACAAGAAGATAAGTTATCATGCCAATATACATTTTTGGTACCAATACAGTTGCATTTAGTTGCATAAAGTTTAAATTTCCATGCCTATCCGTCATATAGTTGCATAAAGTTCAAATTGCCACACCTAGTTGCATATAGTTGCATAAGTTACATAAGTTGCAGATAGTTGCATATAGTTGCAATATAGTTGCATAAGTTGCATATAGTTTCATAAGTTAATGCAATAAAGTTGCATAAAGTTGCATAAGTTCCATAAAGTTGCTTAAGTTGCATAATTTGCATGTTGCATAGTTTCATATAGTTCCAAAAATCTTTAGCCTTTGTGTGGGATCTTTGGTGCCATTAATAGTTTTTTCATAATAACAACAGTTCTCAAGGCTTGTACCATGTCTAGGGGAAGAAAACAAGAACATTAAGCTCACAATGAAAGTTCTCAAATTCAAGGGCCATGAACTAGGCCTCAAATAACCATGTAGATATTATTTAAGAGATATTTGACCTTCTACTGGGATATGGGTGCCACTAGGATTATTTTTGCACCATATATGTAATTCAAGGTTTATATCATCAGCAAGGTAAGAAAATCAAGGCCTTCTTCCCTAAATGAATCCTTTTTATGCTTAATGGCCATGAAAAATGACTATATTTGGGAAAATGTGCACCATTAGTATGTTTTGAATAAAAAGAATGGGTTTCAAGACCTATACCATGGCCAAGGGAGGAAATAAAGGGCCTTAAGCCATAAATAAATATTCTTGATCTTAATGGCCATGAACAAGGCCTCAAACCACCATACATATTCTCTCTAAGGGATATATGGAATTTGAGTGGGATATGGTCACCATTCACAAGTTTTGGGCATAATGTATAGCAAAGAACATAAGGGGCTTAGGCCCTATTTGAATCTTATCAGGGTTGATATTTGTGATGCAGTCCTTAAACAACCACACAAGTTCTATGTAGGGTATCTTTGGAACCATTGGTACGTTTTCATAATAAGAATAGGTCTCAAGGTGTGTACCATGTCTAGGAGAGGAAATAGGTACCTTAGGTCCAAGAGAAGCTTCTTCACTTCAAGGTCTATGAACTAACTATTGAATTACCAAGATCAAGGCCTCCAATTAGGAATATGGGCAACATTGGTATGCTTTAAATAATAATAATGGCTATTAGGACACCATATGGGCACCATTCATAGGTTTTATGCATCATAGTTGGCTCTCAAGGCCTCTAAGAAGGAACTTAGAGCCATTAGGAGGATATAGTTGCATTCATAAGTTGCATTAGGAGGATATAGGTCACACATTCATAAGTTGCATATAGTTGCATATAGTTTCATAAGTCGCATATACTAGTTGCATAGTTGCATAAGTTGCATATATATGCATAATTGCATAAGTTTCATTGTTGCATAAAGTTGCATGTTACATAAAGTTGCGTAAAGTTGCATAAGTTGCATTGTTGCATAATGTTGGATGTTGCATAAAGTTGTGTAAAGTTGCATAAAGTTGTGTAAAGTTGCATAAAGTTGTGTAAAATTGCGTAAAATTGCATAAGTTCCATTATTGCATAAAGTTTCATGTTGCACAAAGTTGCATAAAGTTTCATAAGTTCCATAAAGTTGCTTAAGTTGCATAAGTTGCATGTTTCATAGTTGCATATAGTTGCATACGAATTTGTTGCAATACAGTTGCATATAGTTGCACAATTTGATTTATAGTTGCTTAAGTTGCATATAGTTGCATATAGCTGCATATAGTTGAATAAGTTGCAATATAGTTGCATAAGATGAAAAATAGTTGCATTTGACAACTCACCAATATTTGAGAATATAGTTGCAATATGAAAAATGCCTCTATTTGGGAATATGTGGACCATTAGTATGTTTTGAATAAAAAGAATGGGTTTCAAGACCTATACCATGGCCAAGGGAGGAAATAAAGGGCCTTATGCCCTAAACAAATCTTCTTGATCTTAATTTCCATGAGCAGGGCCTCAAACCACCATACATATCCTCTCTAAGGGATATATGGAATTTGGGTGGGATATGGTCACCATTCACAAGTTTTGGGCATAATGTATAATAAAGAACATAAGGTGCTTAGGCCCTATTTGAATCTTATCAGGGTTGATATTTGTGATGCAGTCCTTAAACAACCACACAAGATCTATGTAGAGTATCTTTGGAACCATTGGTACATTTTCATAATAATAACAAGTCTCAAGGTGTGTACCATACCATGGCTAGGAGAGGAAAAAGGTACCTTAGGTCGAATAGAAGCTTATTTACTTCAAGGTCTATGAACTAACCATTGAATGATCATGTACATAATGTTTAAGGGATATTTTTCCTCGAGGTGGGATTTGGACACCATTGGTATTTTTTCACATCACATATGGGAGTTTACGCTCGTACCATAATCAAGGGAAGGAGAAAAGGGAATTAGGATTTAAATGAACCTTATGTGCTTAATGACTAAGATCAAGGCCGCCAATTAGGAATATGGGCAACATTGGTATCCTTTAAATAATAATAACAACTATTAGGACACCATATGGGCACCATTCACAGGTTTTATGCATCATAGTTGTCTCTCAAGGCCTCTAAGAAGGAACTTAGAGCCATTAGGAGGATATAGTTGCATTCATAAGTTGCATTATGAGGATATAGGTCACACATTCATAAGTTGCATATAGTTGCATATAGTTGCATAAGTCGCATATACTAGTTCCATAGTTCCATAAGTTGCATATAGTTGCATATAGTTGCAGAGTTGCATAAGTTGCATTGTTGCATAAATTTGCATGTTGCATAAAGTTGCTTAAAGTTGCATAAGTTGCATTGTTGCATTGTTGCATAAAGTTGTGTAAAGTTGCATAAAGTTGTGTAAGTTGCATTGTTGCATAAAGTTGCATGTTGCATAAAGTTGCGTAAAGTTTCATAAAGTTGCATAAACTTGCGTAAAGTTGCATAAGTTCCATAAAGTTGCATAAGTTCCATGTTGCATAGTTGCATATAGTTGCATACAAAATTGTTGCAATATAGTTGCATATAGTTGCATAAGCTGCAATATAGTTGCATAAGTTCCATATAGTTGCATAAGTTTCAATATAGTTACATAAGTTGCATATAGTTGCATAAGTTGGGTTGATAATTGTGATGTAGTCCTTAAACAACCACACAAGATCTATGTAGGGTATCTTTGGAACCAATGGTACATTTTAATAATAAGAATAGGTCTCAAGGTGTGTACCATGTCTAGGAGAGGAAACAGGTACCTTATGTTATTAATGAGAAGGGAAGGAGAAAAGGGAATTACAAAAGGTATTCTAACATTTTTTGTTCCTTATTTGCTTAATGACCAAGATTTTGTTAGGGTATTTTGGGTATTTTGTAGGGTATGTGCTTAATGACAATGCAAAACATGATAGAAGATAGTGGAATTGCATGGTGAAAAACTTTGTTGGTTAATATAAAGACATAAAATACAAAGCACAAAGAAAAAAAGTCATTCAAGACACACACGACAAACAAATATTCTGGGACAAACACCTGTCCGCTTTATTCATTGTTTTGGTTCTTACAAATAATACAATTTACAATTTTGAATTTTGGGCATTTGCTTTGTCCTTCTAAAATAAAGGAATAGACTTGGAAGTTCCATGTACATTCCATTTTAAAGCTGCAAATTTCCTAATGTTACAATGTCAAAAGAAATTGTTGGGCTTTTTCCAACACTCTTCCACTTGGCAATCACTTTGAACAAGTGTCAATGCCAATCACCTCTGTACATAAGACACATTTCTCTCCATTGACTGCCTTTGCTAGTGCATCATCTGCATTATTCACTTTGTTAACTTCACCACACCTTGCTTGTCCATTTTCCTAACAAAGTGGTGCTTCACATCAATATGCTTACTCTTTCCATTGTAAGTTGACTTATTGGCCATTGCAATGGAAATTTGGCTATCACAAATTATTGGAAATTGCAATGGCACTTTGGCTATCACATTGTATTTCCAAACTACCATGTTGGATACCAATACTATTGCACAATCTTAATAATCATAGTTTCTTTAGTAGCTTTTGTCACAACAACATGTTTTGCCTCTAAACTAGCTAATGCAATGAATGATTGCCTCATACTCATCCAGCTAATTGCTCCTCTAGAAAAATTAAATACATATGCACTTGTATATGTCCTTTACGGTGGGATGAGGAAAAAATGCAATTATCTTGGAATTCATGATATAACTTCTGAAGTTTTTTAGGGATTGCACCAATGAATACACTTATTTCTCCATGAGAGAATAAACCAATTCAGGTCCCCCATGGTTTTTCTCATGATTTTCATGTTAAGAGAGTAGTAAGCCAAAGGGTCCAAATATCAAATACCTTTCCACCTTTAGACGATGAATTGAATGTATCATGTTATTCTAATCCTTGAACAGTTTGGTCACTAAAGAGAAGAAATTGAGGAACAAAATAATGTTAGAATACCTTATCCAATGGAAAGAGAAAAGGGAATAAAATAATGTTCGAATACCTTTTCTAATGTTAGGTTATTTTGTTCCTTATGTGCTTAATGGAAGGAGAAAATGGAATTAGGATTTAAATGAACCTTATGTGCTTAATGACCAAGATGAAGGCCTCCAATTAGGAATATGGGAAACATTGGTATGATTTAAATGATAATAATGGCTATTAGGACCTCTACCATGGCCAAGGGAGGGAAATAATGGCCTTAGGCCCTAAACAAATCTTCTCGTCCTTAATGGCCATGCACATGGCCTCAAACCACCACACAGATCCTATTTAAGGGATCTATGAACTTTAGGTGGGATACAATCACTATTCACAAGTTTTGGACATCACGTATGGCACTTTGGATATTACCCATGGTTAGGGAAATAACATAAGATACTTAGGCCCAATTTAAATCTTCTATTTGATCTTTGCAATGTAGTATTTGTACAACCACACAAGACACTTGTATGGGATATTTCACCTCCGTGTGGGATATTTCATGCCAATAGTACATTTTTCATAATAAGAAAGGATCATGGGATTATTCTCTAAGAAAATATTTCTCATGCCTAATGGCAAAGACTAAGTCCTTCTATTGGGAATGTGTGCACCATTAATATATTATGGAAAATAAGATTTTGTATCAAGATATATACCATGGATGAGGTAGGAAAACAAGTGACCTATGCCCTATACAAATATTCTTCATCTCAATGGTTATGAACAAATCCTTTAAGCACCACACAGACCATCTCTAAGGGATATTTGGCCTATGGGTGGGATATGGGAACCATTCACAGGTTTTATGCATCATAGTTGGTTCTCAAGGCCTCTAAGAAGGAACTTAGAGCCATTAGGAGGATGTTCACACCATCTAAGGTACTAGGGGCCTTAAACATGGTTAGGGAAATAAAAAATGATGTTAAGGGCCTATTTGAATCTTCTCAGTATCAAGCTTCATGTAATAGTTATTGAACCAATGAATAACCAAATAAGACCTGTGAAGGGGATCTTTGGTCTCTATGGGTACCTTTGGAACCATTAGTATGTATTCATAGTAAGAATGGGTCTTAGGGAATATACCATGGCAAGGGGATGAGAACATAGAGCTTAGGAACAAAATGAAGCTTCTTGAGTTCAACGACCATGAACTAGGCCTCAAAAAACCACTTAGATCCTTTCTAATGTATCTTTGGACTCTGGGTGGGATATGGGCACTAGTATGACATTTTCACACCACACATGAGATTCAAGGCCTATGTTATATCCTGGGGAGGAGAAAAAAGGCCTTGGGACCTAAAAAAGGATTTATTTTCCATGAACAAGGACTCTAACTAGGAATATGCGGACTATTAGTATGTTTTCACAGTACGAATGAGTCTTAGGACATTTACCATGGATGGGGATGAAAACCAAGCCCTTGTGACCTAAAAAAAGATTCTTAGGCTTAATGGCCATGACCAAATCCTCTGAGGGATCTCTAGGGGATATTTTTCCTATACATGGAATATCATGGATGTCATTAAGAGGTTTTTCACATAACAATTGGGTCTTAAAGCCTTCAAGTGGGATGATCTAGAATTAAGGGATTTTCCTCAAAATTGAAACATCTCAGGGATTAGTAAAGCTATGCATGTCTATCCTCATACTCCACAAGACTTATCAATCCATCTGAATATGTACCTTTGTCATTACGTTAGTGATCAACTATCTTGTTTCACAAAACTCAAGCTAAAATTTATGCTTCTCCAATTGCTCACAAACATAATGGTACTGCACTTAAATGCTCTTTATTCTTGCATGAAACCTAGTATTCTTAGCCGTTTTAATGAAACTTTGGGGATCACATCCTAAAATTGTAAGATTCAGTTGCTCTAACCTAACATATTTTTGTAATTTTCTTAGCCACATCAATTCCTTGCTTGCATGATTTACTACTACATGTTGGGGTTCTTCCATATGGTATTCTTATATGTTATGTTTATCAGAGTTGTGCATTCATTGTCTTGTTTATTAGTTGATTCTTTATATGAGGACAAGTCCAAGAGGACTTCATTGTTTTGTTCTTTTTCTTCTTCATTCACTCTCTTTGTTTTATCTCATTTTCCTTTGGTATATATGTTAAGATTATTTCAGTTATTTTAGTTATTTTTAAACCATCTATGTGCATTTTAAAAGGATGACTTAGAATTTCATCAATCATTCTATCAAGCATTTGATCAAGCATTCTATCAAGCATTTCTATCAGACATTTCATCAAAAAATTAGCATGCAAACTCAAGAGGTAGGAGAAAGAAGTCAAACCATTTCCCCCGGTTGTGTTCCCTCCTCTAGTGCAAAACCGTATGCCCTCCTCTGGAAATCCATATGCCCTAGCCTCCTCCTGTGTGCCCTCCTCCCATACACCTCTCCCTCCTTCTCCTCCTTCTCTTGTCCTCCTATCCCTTCCACTCTGTGTGCAAATACTGTGCCCTAACCTCCTCCCATGTGTGCAAATACCTGTGCCCTATCCTACATGCGTAACCCCTGGTGTGCGACTCTGTATAATGGTGAGTGGTGAGTCTAATGAGCAGCTCCAAATACGTGCTCTGGTGGTTTGTATAGTGGCCATGACTATCACTATTGTGTGCGACTATGTATAGTGGCACGCGACTACTCTATGTGATTTGTATTTCATTTTTTTGTTTAAAGTTGTTTTATTTTCATTTTTATTTACTTATTGTTTATATATATATAATATTAACCCAATCACTCCCTCATACATTATGACCTAAAAAATCATGTTAACCCCTAGCGCACTATTTTCGCTAACCACTAATCCACCAATATGCTATGACCACTAATTATTATGGTCTTGGACATTGTGTACCCCCTAATCCCTATGAACCTTGGCATGCCTTACCCTTGAAATGACCATCATGTTTCATTAAGAAACCATGAATACATGAACCCCATAAGAAACTATAATCCCAAACACACTAGTCCCCTATAAATGCATTAACCCTTTAAGACATTATTATCTCAAACAAATTAACCCTCTCACACACTCAGCCCTTAATACATTATTACTTTGAACACACTACATTATTACATTGAACCCTTAATACATTATTACTGAACCCTTATCTCAAACAAATTAGGCACCTATGTTTCCAAGGTACCTAGCCATTGAATTGATTATGATGGCTTGCACCAAAACATTCATTTGAAATTATTATCTTTCCTGCAAGAGGAGGATCTTTGTCATTATTCAACTAGGTATCATATATTTTGTACCTTGATATGTGAAATAGATATTGGAATCTCTAGTCATACTCTTCAATAGGTTCTCCCATAATTTACTTCATTTCCTTTAGCTCAATGAAACTTTGTTGTTATATCTTTGGCTTTTGGAATTCAACCAGGCCATGTATATCCACAATCCTTGTAACTCCAAAAATAGGCCATGTATATCCACAATTAGGGCCCATGAATCATGTATTAGGGACTAAATCCTTAGATATTCATCGTCAATTCATGGGCCTATAATCATCCTTGTAATTGCAATTCATGTGTCTCATCGTGACCAAATATTCTTAACAATGTTACATGTACCTAGGGAAATCATGACAAAAATGACCTATTGATCGGAGCCTTTGGCATGACTAGCCAATGTTCTATGATGTAAGTGGCCTATTTATAATTATGGAAAGTGGTTAACCCTAAAAATGAGGAAAATAGGTTAAGTGACCTAGAAATGGGTTAAGTGACCTAGAAATAAGTTAAGTGACCTAGAAATGGGTTAAGTACTGACCTAGAAGTGGGTTGCGTGACCTAGAAGATGCTTCTAAGGAAGATACTTGGAGAAGGTACATGTGTTGTCCCATTCCATGTCAACAACAATGCATCCATTCACCGGGAACACTAAAACCCGATAAATAGATGACTCCACTAAATTAGGGTTTATTGTTTACATGATGAATTGATGATGGAAGAAAGTGGGTGTGTGATTCAAATTTGAGTCTAGAAACCCTCCCATATCTTTAAGGCATGCTAATAGTCTATCCATGTCAAATTTGAATGAATTCAGAAACAGTTTGAAAAAATTTCAAAGTTGGCCCCATTCACAGGTCATTGTTGCCCGTGTCTAGTCCTAGTACATAAGACTTAATAAAATTTGTATAAGATATTTGGAGAATTATAATTTTTAAGGTGTTGGGCCTATTCCTACACACCACATCTAGATCACCTCTCATTGATAGTCTTTGTATTGATCCCTTTTAGTTTTGGGTTGTTAGTATTTTCAATTGCATGCACCTTTCAATCTAGTCAAAGTTTAATTAATGTCTCTTGTTACTGTAGGGTTATAAAGCCTCATGATCCCAATTCCCATTAGCTTCCAACCTTGTGATCTAATGATTTTTGGGTGACAACTGTCATGAAGGGTGATGACTAAGACTAGGGGCAACTTTCAATTCAAGGCTAGGGATGCCCAGGCCCACATCAAGTGAAGGAAGAAAATTAAGAAGGTACATGTGTTGTCCCATTCCATGTCAACAACAACACATCCATTCACTAGCAACAAATCGATGACTCCACTAAATTAGAGTTTATGGTTTACATCATGAATTGATGATGGAAGAAAGTGGGCATGTGAGTCAAATTTGAGTCCAGAAACCCTCCCATATTGTTAAGGCATGTGAATAGTCTATCCATGTTAAATTTTGATGCAGTTAGAAATAATTTGAAAAAATTTCAACGCCGGCCCCATTCACAGGTCATTGTTTCCCGTGTCTAGTCCTAGAACAATTTCCTTGTAATATTTGTATAAGATAATTGGAGAATGATAATGATGAATTGATTATGGACATACCTACATCATTGATATGATTAGGTGTAGTCACGCAAATCTCCTCTTGGTTTCGACAATAGTTCATTCTCTACTAAACATGGTCAACCACATGAAGGTGGAATCTCTAATTATGCCCCCCCCCCCCTCAAATCACTCTTGATTTCCCCATATTACCTAATTTGAAATTCTAAAGAACATGTTTCATATACTATATTATACAAAATAAAAACATATAAAGATCATATAAAAGATATAAACACATACCTTTTATTTTCAACAATTAAATATCAGTCATCTTCTTCTTCATCCATCTCAACATCTATATCAGGATCTGGTTTAGATTTTATATTGGTGAAAGGCTCATTACTATCAACATCATCATCAACATCATGTTTGCTATTATAGTTATCGATATCGTCAATGAGATTGTTGTCTCCTACATTTGGATGATCAACTTTTTCAACTTTTTCGTTTGACACATCGACTACATGAGCCACCTACTCCTGATCTGCATAATCATGATCTTCTTCCTCATTATTATCTTCATCCTCGGTTACAAGATTGTACTTTACTGGTCTTCCTCTTGGATCATATCTAACAACGTATGACCAACCATCTTTATGAGGTACCTCTTAGTAAAATACTTTCTCACATTGACTTGGAAGACATAAGGCTCTGTACTTGGTTCAAATGCCCTTGTATTAACCATGGTCAATCCATTATCATGCTCAATAACAGTTCTTTTAGGATCACGTTCATGCATCTGTAGCCTGTACCATTTAACCTCAAACAAAACTATTTTAAACAAATTAAAATCACACTCAATTATATCCTCCAAATGGCACCTATTCTCAGTTTCTTCCAGATTTTTGTCACTTATAGAGGAAATGTTGGTGACCTTAAACACTGTAGTTATCCCACAATCCGAGGTTTTCATCTTATCATCCAACATTTTGATACGAAATTTACGACCATGACACCACATAGCCATGTGATGTTTCAACTGCAACATCAACAACAAGTAAAAAATAAATTGTGAATTAATAATCCTCATATAGGACTTACTAAATATATATTTCAATAATTAAACAAACCAAATACATTGAAAAATTGGGAAAAAACTAGGAAAATGTGGGTAAAAAATTTAACTTGCCTATTTATCTTTTAAACCAAAGGCTAAATCAACTTCCCTTGATGTAAGATCAGGAAATTGACCTTGATGACGATGCGTTGTTTTAATCATCTCACTCACCCCTTCCCATGATAACCTACCGAAGTATTCTTCAGTATATTCTATCCAATGCTCCATCCAATCAAGGTTGTTTGCAATGTATAAATGTAAAGCATCCCACTCTTGAGAAACTATATGATAGCATAACAATTCAATATCATTAATTAGTTATTGTTAATAAATGAATAATTTGATAAATGTGTAATATATTAAATCTATGTCAACATCTAATAATTACCTTTCACAGTCCTCATTTTACCTTTCCCCAATAAGACCTCCCCTTCAAATTTGTTGATGGAGTCGAGATGCCAAATGAAAGGCACATTCATATTTTCTGCTAATTTAGGTGGATATTGACTAATATACACCATGCATTGATATACCATATATCCCTCAACCATAGAACTCTCTGGACGTGCTCTTTGTCTAACAAAATCCTTCAGTGACTTCCACTGCCTCTCCACCATCCACATCGACCTTGTGTGTACTGGTCCACATAATTCAATCTCCTCAACTTGGTATATGAGATAGTGTTCTTGTGCATTGAAAAATGTTGGAGGTAGATATTGTTGCATTTGACACATTAGTCGGGAAATTTCTCTCTTCCAATACCTTATATCTTCTTTATGGATTTCTTTTGATGATAACCACCTACAAATGTCGATGCAATAAAATAATATCAAGGCATACATAAATTTGCAGATAAAGATAATACGTCAATAAGTTCCGCTACAAATCACATAAGAAGTACATTTTCCTTATAAAACAATACTTACCTCATGTATTTGCCAAGTACATAAATAATTTGTTTTATGTTGTTATCAAAGTCGCCTGGGAGAGATAAAGGTAGAACATACTGTAACAAAAAACAAATAATTATTATTTGTTTCTAAAAAATGCGTACCAATAAGGAAATATATTATAACCTACTAATTACCTTAATGAATGTATGCGAGTCATGTGTTTTAACCCCACCAAAATCACCTTTTTTAGTTAAGATATTTTCTATGTTTGACGAAAACCCCGTCGGAAGCCTAATTTTTCAAATGACCTCTTTTACAATATTGCTCTATTGCTCCATCAATAACCAAGGAAGACTAGTATTTTGTTCACGGCCATTGCCATTAGAATTAATAATAACACTTTGCAATGCGTTATTAGCTTCCTGGATGTCACAACAAATCTTTCCAATTCTCTCTTTGTTAGTCCTTCCATCTAATATTCACCATAACAATTATGTTATGTTCCTCCCGATATGCATTGTAATAAAGAAATGAACTATTTGTAGGTGCTCGTAATATGGCAATCTAATGAATTTCATCAGGTAACTTTTCATTCCTCGTGGAAGCTCATTCGCACCTTAACGACATTCATGAAACATCAACAAATTGAAATTAACACTAATTAATGGGACAAAATTAAATTAATACTAGTGAAATTAACCAAAGATTTATATAATAGGTCATACATAAATAATTTGCATACCTTGACGATTTCTAATATATTCCAACTTCCATAGGCGAGGTGTCATTCTTCGTGGTTTTTTTCCATTTTCTTCTTTACGATTGAATTTTGCTTTGTCTGTAGTTCGATAACTATGGTTCTTAGGCAGAAAGTGTCTATACTCATCAAACACTTCCTTTGCTAAACTCCTTGAATGATGATATTTTATCCTCGGACCACAAACTGGGCATGCAAATTTACCCTTTGTTTGAAGACCTACAAGATATATGAATAAATGTAGCGTCAAATTAGAGTTACAATTTAAAATAATGCATGATCTTTTCAATAAATATATATAATATTAAATCACAAAATAAAGTAACAATATACCACAAAAATGTGTTAACCCAGGAGCATCATGAATTGTCCATGACAGTATTCCATGGAATTGAAACCGTTTTTGCCCTATTGGTCTAGAGATGTCATACATAGTGATGTCAACCCATAACTTCAACATCTAATCGACGAGAGGCTCAATATATACGTTCATATATTTAACCTGGTACCTACCTAATTGGTTCAACATACTGCATGATTAATTATACTTATCTAGATGTCGTGATATATAAAAGAAATAATTACCATGCACGAAACAAAGAAATGAAATATTTTGTCATACTTTAAAGAAAATAAAAGATAATTAAATACCTAGAACGATCATTACCAACATTGTGTGCTCTCTCTTGATGGACATCCAAGGAGGAAGGTTATTGTTTATAACAAAAACAGGCCACACTGAGTACATAAAACGAAGCTCTCCAAATGGATTGACACCATTAGCTGCCAACGAAAGTCTAACATTACGAGGTTCTTCTTAAAAAATTGGCCACTTTTCTTCGATGTAGTTCAATGCAGAACCATCTACAGGAATTCGAAGAACATCGCCTCGATTTATTTTCTTTGCATGGAAATGCATAAACTGTGCTATACTTTGGCACCTGAACAACCGCTGGAAATGTGGAATTATCGGAATATAAGAAAGAACTTTGTGAGGAACCTTCTTTGATGCTTTATCAGTTCGATATATACTTATTTTACATTGTGGGAATTCATTTACTAATGCATATTGTCCATAATATATGATATGATTATTAGGACATGCATCAATAGCCTGATAGTCCATTCCAATTTCTTTCATAATCACGGATATTTCTCGATATGTGCGTGGAAAAATATTTGACGTCGGTAATAGAACATCACCTAACAATCTACAAAATTCTAAACAATAAGTCAATATAAACAATATTAATCATCAATATATCATCCAATATACTAATTTACAAATTTGAAAACAATAACAATATAGGAAAAAATTGAACATTTTAAGTATTTGTGAACATGCAGGCATAAATAATTAACAAATTAAATACATTAGTATCTGTGTGAGACATGTGTTTGATAAACCATTCAAAACCTTCAGGTTCACCAACAAAAATATAGCAGATAAAATATTTGTTTTTGAGCCTTCATAAAGAGGTTTACGTGACTTCTCGAGTAGAGGATCAACATCATGACTATCATCATGGTTGTCCTCATCCATTGGAGCAAATGTGTCTTGGATCAATCTATGTATCTCATCTTCCTGATTTGAATCACTAATTTTATCTCCATCCATATCATCATTAATAACTTGATCAACAGCTTCAATATTCTGATCTCGAAGTTCATCTCCTTGCAAAGTAGTATTTATGCTAGTACTTGGCAAATAACTCTCTGGAGGTCGACATTTTGGGGGCATCGTCTATATATTTAAAAACAATGTAGAAAAGTTAGTGTGTATAGAAAATATAAAAATCTCGATAAAAAATATTACTAAAATTCATGACATACTGATTATTACAAAGAATACATTAAATATTGAATCCTCTTACTAAGGAATGATATTCATAACCCCCTTCGGCGTGCCCCTTCTCCCTACAATGTATTTGGGATGTTGTTATTAAAAGTATTCTATTTTTCAAGCCTCTGCAATCATAGCAAGGGAAATAACATTTTCCATCGCCCCTCACCTCTAATGCCACGCTTAACTGAGCAAGCATCCTGTCATTTTCATTCATTGTGACAAATCCTTGTCCTCACAAGTAATTGTCTTACCTACACCATACCAAACATTAAGTTGTCATTTTTTTATATTTTAGCTACTCCTTTCGATTATGATATGTTTATTTACAATGACTGGCTACATATTTATAATAAGGTCAACATCTTTATAATAAGGTGATCATATGTGTAGAGGATCAACATCATGACGACATAGATAACATCTTTATAATAAGGTCATGTGTACAAATGTTTTCTTTATATAATAACGACATATATACCTAACATAAGTTTAGGGTTAGTGTTTATGTATATTATTAGTCCCTGCTAAAGCACAGAATATAGCAATTGACTTTTGTAAATTTACAAAAATTTTAACAATCTTTTATAATGTTTTTCAATAAATATTTTTTAATGAGAATTTTATATATAAATAAAAATAATTTTTTTATTTTTAAATATTCAAAATTTTATTTTTTGATTGGTCAAAAACTATGAAGTGACTAACTTCCCCTGTTTGGAGGTGACAATTAACCACAAAACTAAAAAAAATTAAATTATTTGTTTTTAAAAAAATCGACAAATAGTCATGTATTAATTAAAAGTATTAATAATGATTGATGTTACCGACATTCTATGTGTAGTAAATGTAAGAATACACTTTGGATTTAGAGACTTTGTTTCATCTCCCAATGAGTTGATGAGTGCACTTTCTCCACCGTCCAGATGTACACACCCGATCACGTCAACCACAATGTTTATCCTCGGGTTTTGTTTTGCATGCTTAAATAATGGAAATTATCGTACTTTGTTTTGCAAAATGTACAGATCCGATCATGTCAGCCACAATATTTAGTCTTGGGTTTTGTTTTTCATGCTTAAATAATGTATGATCTCTCATACATTAATAATTATATGTAATATCAACAGGCTATCTTGTTACTAATGCCAACCTACCCATTATTTATTACAATATGTTGAGGATAGAAAAGAATTTATGCGGAAGAGGGAAATGTTATTAATATTTCTCTTAATATATATGCGGAAGAGAGAAATGTTGAGGATAGAAAAGAATTTATGTGGAAGAGGGAAATGTTACAATATATTGCAGCTATTACCCTTGTTGTTATAAACATGAGTTTCCTCACTATCTTATATATACCATAACTTATCATTTATCAATATAACAATCAACTTCAATATTTTATTCATGGAGATTTCTTCCTTCATTTAATTGAATTAGTAAGTGCTAGCTACCAACCATTAGGTGTACAAGTATCCCAACCATTATTGTCACTGTTATATTATTTTCAATTTATGCAAGTGTGATCCCTTTTGGGTACTAGGGATGTAACAAGTGGTATCAAAGCTTCAATCAAGATTTGTTGGTGTTTTTTTGTTAGGTCTTAAAAATAAAACAGAGAAGAAAATCACAATGAATTACTATCATTTCACCGATCAGGTTTGTGTTTCAAGAGAAATTCCATATCTTTATCAATGAAAAGAGAGAGATATTCTAGCTACAATTGAAGGGAAAAGGGTATCTGGATTCCATAAACCTAGAATATTATGGAATCCACATACCCTTTTACATAGAATATACTAACTAGATCCAAAAACCAAAGACATGAAATATGGTACTACACATATTATAATATATTATCAAGGAAAAAACAAGCTAAATGAAATTTGGACATTTGAAAAAAAATGTACAAGTTAAATGAGTACATCAATAAAAAATAGCATACTAACCTTCCAAGTTCAAAATCCGAGCTATGTAGATCGAGAATTGGATTTTTTCAACCAGTGGGTGACAGAAAAAATAAACAGCTCAAACAAAATCCAAGAAAAGTGTCACAGCTATAGAAACTGTGTTGCAAAGTCTCTTAAAGTTACGTATATATAGATAAAATAGTCAACTAGCCATTAACACTCACCAATGAGATAGGCAAAATTTTCGTCGCTATTGCCACGAAAGTTTGTTTCTATAGCGAAGAAAATACCAACTAGGTTAAAATAATATTTGTGTGGATATTGCGACAAAATTTCGTGGAAATATCAACGAAAATCCTGCCCTGTTTAAAAAAATACTGAAACTAGTGGAAGCGTGGAAATTGTTCGTGGAATAATCCTCCCATATGTAGTAGTGGCACGGAATATTTGTTGAATTGATCTAAAACTAATACACAGAATACTAAAGACTGTACCCCAACCAATACATTTGTTCTCACTGATTTTGGATCTGTTATGAAGAAGTTATGACATTTTTACCTGAAACACATGTTTTTGACTAGTTTCAGGACTAGCCACAAACCCTATTTTCCATGGAGTGTAAATCCCAAAATACAACAACCCACAAGCTGAATTTTTTACCCCAGATACTTGGGTATGTTTTCTCAACGAAATAGCAATTTCACGGTCTGAATCATTATATAAAAAACGTTATAGCAAAAATGGTGAGATAACCTGTAAATAACATACCTTAGAAAGCACCATCAAAAGAATTTATCCTTCCTTGCATTTCGACCTTCTTTTCTTCACCTTCCCTTAGAAATTCGGCTTAGATATCCTTTGTTACCTCAGACACCTATAGGTATTCAATATTCTCAAGTGTAATTTAAATGAGAGAGCCTTGCCTCTTATTTATACTCTCCAAGTAGCTTCCTTAAAAACATCTTCTAGGTCACTTGGCCCACTTTCCTTATTTTAGGGTTAACCCACTGCTAATTTCTCCATTAAATTTATTATTGAAAAAAATTATTTTGTATTCACTTTGAATTATAATGCACTTATCACTTCACTTTATTATTTACCTTTTAAAATCTCTTAAACCACTTTGACTACTTTGACCTTTTGGGGCTTCTAGATGACATATGAGGGTCCTCCAACTTCGTAAGGCC
>ML776656.1:58109-72588 GCA_009831015.1 Picea engelmannii | reverse complement strand
TATTTACCTTTTAAAATCTCTTAAACCACTTTGACTACTTTGACCTTTTGGGGCTTCTAGATGACATATGAGGGTCCTCCAACTTCGTAAGGCCATAACTCTCAAACCGTGAGGCATTATGTGGCATTCCACATACCACCAGAAATGGAATGACATGTACTATCCATCTAGAATAGTATTAACTTTAAATATAGCAAAAATAATATCGTTATCCATCAAACAAACTTGGGTCCATTACCCAAACCCGAGTTCTCCAAATTCACATGGTCATAACTCTCTAACCATGAGGAGTTATGTGACGTTCTACATACCACAAAAAATGGCATGACAAGAAATATCCATCTAGGATAGTTTTCCTAACAATTTCACTGTCCTTCATCTCATTATTCCACAATTAAGCATGGGTTCTCTTTCTCTGCAAAGCGTCTTCCTGTGAGGTCTTTCACCATAAGGGGATCACTTTGGAGTTCATCCATATTTACTTCTTATCAACCATGACAAAACAATAATGAGTCATATTTACATCAAACAATATTGGGTCCATTACCCAAACCTTTGTGCTACGGGGCTTTCTTCAAGGGTTGACATCAATGACAACCAACCTTAATCAGCAATATCAAAGAATAAACATATATATATAGCCCATAATGTATTAAAATAGAGATCCATGCACTTGACCCAGAACCTCCTCCAACAAAGGGCCTTAATATATATCCTCCAACCAACAGGCCAAACGACCTCGTTGGTAAATCCACCACCAATTTTATTTAAAAAATGGTTTTTTCTAGAGCACAGGGGTCAGACTAGGGCATGCAGCCATACAAATGAGGGAACATAAAAGGAGAATATTTCCCATGAATTTATTGCAGGTGCAGGTATGAAAACCAAGACAAATTTTCTCATGGGCCTGAAAGTGTTAGACTCAAATCGAGGCATGGAGACAGTCAGTTTTGGGTAATTCGATGCCATGAATTCAATGGTGCTTTTTGTTTTCATACATGAGCAAAGATTATGTAGATTAACTCTAGAATGAGATATAATTATGTATTTTTCCAAATTGTTTTGTTGAGTTAATAAAAAGGCCTACCCATTTGAGATCAGGACCCAAAGATGTAGTCCACCAGGGGGGAAATCCATTATGATTTTTTTTTTTTCCAGATATGATGCATATGTCTCTTCATTATTGAGTTATTCCTTCTTTATGATGCACTTCATTTTATGCTCATTTAATACAATTATTTAATAAGTCACATCGATGAAAAGATCCTAGATCATGTTGGTATCAGAGTAGTCATCTTTGACTTGATTGTTGAGTGTGAATGATTACTAGGGCCAAGCACAAGAATGGTGAAGGAACACTTAATACTTTCAACCCATAAGTTGGTCGGGCATCCCAAAGGAAGAAAATGGCTAAAGAGGACAAGCGTGATGAACAGGAGAAAAACTTCCATATGGTACTTTATCACATCTCATAAATGGTCGAGTGAATGTATGGAGACTACAACAAGAGAATGAAGAAGAAAGAGAAAAAAAAGGAAGCACAAACATGTGATAATGCTTCAGTGAATCAATGGGTTGAAGGAGACCCTCCTGAGCCTCCATCTTCACCATCAAGTTCTAGCTCTTCTTCTTATGAGCATTCTCATCATTCTCATCATTCTAGCAATAAAGCTTCTTTTAAGAAAATATTATTAAATCTTGATGTAAAGTTTTCTTTACCTATGTTTAATGGAGATAATAATCCTGAAAAGCTAGATAATTGGATCCGACAGATTGAAGTATATTTTTGTGTTCAAAATATTGCTGAAGAGGAAGTTAAAGTGCAATTGGCCTCTCTTTGGTTGGAAGGCATCTCTCTCGTATGGTGGGAGAGAAAACTTCAGGACAAAATTAAGTGTGGTAATCTTCTTTCCTCATGGTCAAAATTGAAATCAACAATAAGGAAGAAATTGTATCCATTGGGTTATTTACATAAAGAAATGATGGAATGACAAACTTTAAGACAAAGTAAAGGTCAAATTGTACAAAGTTTCATGGAAGAATTTAGGAAGAAATCTCTTGCATTAAACCTTCCTTTAGATTCTTATGAAACTTTAATGAAGTCTATTGGCGCACTTCACAATTATATTTGTCATACTTTACTATTGTTTAACCCCACCAGTCTTGACTAAGTTTGTGTGCAAGCCACTCACCTTGAGAACATGGGAAAGCATGTTCAAGAAGATACCACAAAGAAACCTTCCAATCTCCCACATAAGCAGTTTCAAAAAATTTAAAAGAAGGAAAAAAAGACCACCACTGTAAAGAGGAAATAAGGAAAGCCATATTTCACCCATTGCAAGAAGA
Organism: Picea engelmannii; assembly: GCA_009831015.1. Taxonomy (NCBI): domain Eukaryota; kingdom Viridiplantae; phylum Streptophyta; class Pinopsida; order Pinales; family Pinaceae; genus Picea; species Picea engelmannii. Next base: position 70,242 of record ML776656.1, on the reverse strand, counting down.
ATGGTCATGATGATGAACACTTTTGGAAATTACATCCAAAGAAAAGATTGAAATAGTTTGGTGGAAAGGGTAAGACAAAGACCGTTTCTATAGTGCAACAAGATCTTGGTTCTGATTCAGGAGATGAAGAAAAGATCACAGTGGTTGGAGTACAAGGTAAAGATTCCCTTCATGCTAGTTCAAATTCCAATAATGAATCTCATGATGATGAAAGAAAGATAAATGAATTATTTCACATAAGGGTTGTATCTAAGCACACTAAGATAGATACATTATTTGATCTGGGTTCCCAAGTAAACTTGATATCTGAAGCACTTGTAAAAAAGATGGGTCTTCAAACTAAACCACATCAAAATCCTTATCCTCTTGGTTGGGCATCTGATAAAGAAAAACTTAATGTCACGAAGCAGTGTAGTTTCATATTTTCTATTTCATTAAAGTTGATTGATGAAGTGGATTTGGATGTTTTATCACTTGATATATATGGCATAGTTCTAGGAAGTCATTATCTTTATGATAGGAAAGCAGTCTTCTTTCGTCATGAGAAAAAATATCACCTTACTAAAGGGGGAGTAGAATATATTGTTAGAGCCCATAACATGAGGGTAAACAACACACTTGTTAGTGTAGAACAAATGAAGAGACTCATAAACACTAATAAGACATATGTACTTGTGGTAATAATGGAAAAGGATTTTGGAACATCCGATGCCTTCCAAGGATGTGATCCTTCTCATAAGCAAGAATTAATTGATATCATTTCTAAGTATGATGATATTTTGTAGGAACTAGATGGATTACCTCCTAAGAGGGAAATCCAACACGAAATACATCTTCAACACGACTCTCCTCTTCCTAATGTGGGATTTATAGGATGTCAATTGTAGAGATGACATAGATCAAAAAGAAACTACAAGGCTTATTTGTTCAAGGGGTCATTAGGCCCAGTTCATCTCCTTATAATTCTCCAATTGTGATGGTGCCAAATAAGGATGGAACATGGACAATGTGTGTCGATTATCGATCCTTAAACATAATCAAGGTGAAAAATTGATACCCTCTTCCTCGTATAAATGATTTACTTGATCAATTAAAGAATCTTGTTTATTTCACTAGGTTGGATTTGTGCAGTGGATACGATGAGATCGGGGTTGCAAAACAAGATTCATGCAACACTTCCTTTAAAGCCAAACAGGTATTGTTTGAGTGGTTAGTTATGTCGTTTTGGCTTTGTAATTCTCTCACAACCTTCACGCATGTGATGAATGATGTATTCAGGCCATTTCTAGCTGATTTTGTAATTGTATATTTAGACGACATTCTTATATTTAGTGGGACTTGGGATGAACATGTAAGGCATGTAAAGAAAATATTATATACTTTGAAAAGGGAAAATTTGTATGTAAAACTGTCCAAATGTTAATTTGGCAAGACTGCACTTGTGTACTTAGGTCATATTGTAGGAGGAGGACAATTGAAAATTCATCCTTCGCAGGTTGATGTAATTGTAAATTAGCCTGATTCAAAAAGTGTAACTGAAGTACAAATCTTCTTAGGTGCAGTTTGATACTAGAGGAAATTAATTTCAAACTTCTCATCTATTGCACCTCCTTTGCATGCATTAACCAGTGTGAAGAACACTTTTCAATGGGGAGGAAAACAACAAAATGCCTTCGACACTTTGTAGAAAAATATCAGTACCGCACTAGTATTAGCATGGTTGAATGTTCAACAGCCTTTTGAGATCGAGACAAATGGTAGTGGATACGCCATGGGTGCAGTATTGATGAAATATTGTAAGCCTATATGTTACCACTCTGAAACTTTTAACCAAGTTCTATGCATTAGTTCAAAGTGTAAAGGAATGGAAGAACTACTTGTTAGGGAAGGAAAACATCCTACATATAGATCATCATCCCTTACCGTATCTCCAAGAACAAACCAAGATGAAACAATCTTGGCATTACAGGTGGATGGGTTTTATTCAACATTTTCATTTGGTAATCAAATACAAAAAGGGTACAAGTAACAAGGTAGTTAAACCCTTCGTGGCTACCCCAAGCATAAAAACATATCAAAGGGAGGGTCACACCACTTCTAAATACCTAAACAGGGGAGCCACAATATTATACCAGCAAGAGAAAGATCAAGGAGGGAGTTGCACCAAAATACCAGCAAGAGAGATCTGTCCAAGGAGGAGGCACCCTCATCTTCAAGGGATCGGTCCAAGGAGGCCACACCCTAAACCAACAAGAACTATCCAAGGAGGCCACACCCTAATGAGTAAAAACTGTCTAAGGAGGCTACACCCTAAACCAAACTGAACAAGAAGGAGCCGCAATAAAATTTTGGACCAAGAGAAATGTTTGGAGGAAGAAGAATGAGTGAGATAGTTAGGGGAGAGGTCTCACATTTATAGTTTAGGTGGATAGGTTAGGGTTTGTAAATTTTCCCTAATTTTAGGGTTATATTAAAACCCAACAATTAAACAATTAATATTTTAATCATAAAATATTAATTAGAAATTCAACAAGTCAAGGTGTCTAGTAAATAACCAAACCACATAAACATTAAGTAGGATGTGTCTCAAGCAAGGGGATGCAACAATAACAAGACAATGTCAAAGGGGGGGTCTTCTTCAATGGAAAAATGTCCACATAAGTCTCATGATAACTTATAATATTTTATCATCCCAACATAAGAGGAAGGTCAATTATGTGATCATGTCCTTCTTCTTAACTTCACCTAGGTCTCGTGGACTATCCCGGGAGAGAAGAAGATCACACATCATCTCGTCTTGGTACTTAACCAAGTACTGCCTGGTCCGATACCAAGATACCCCAGAATGCAATTAGCGGCCCTAGATCATAACTACGGTCTTATCCACCAAGGTACACAACCAAGGATAAATCCAAGCATCAAGAAAGGATTCCCTGGAACACATCCAAGGGCCCTAGAACATATCTAGGGACTTATACCATCAAACTACTTGGTCCTTGACCAAGAATCCCAAAAATACACTCGGGGCCCTCACTAGGGTCTTTTTCCATGGCTCTAATTCCTTTTTTCCAGACCAAGAATCATAGGAGTGTATTGGTGACCCTAGATCTTAGCTAGGGTCTTTTCCATCCTCCCGGAAAATGGCTCTTGAAGCTTCTTAATTTTAACACATACTTAATATGCTAATGGATTACCTCGAAAGAATGGATGAGGTAATAACTTTCCTTGTGATTTACTTATTTTAATAAAATGATCAAAATTGATTTTTAATTTTTTCAAGTTATTTACATACCATAATTATATATTATGTATTTTTTAATATATTAAATGAGATATATTAAGAAAAAAATATAAATTACTATATACCAAGTTCAAATACATTATAATCAAACCTTTATTTTTTATTTTTTTAAGTTATTTACATATCATCATTAATTAACTGTATTATATTTTAATATATTAAATTGAATATATTAAAAATAAAAATATGGATTATAAAGTTTAATTACATATTATGATGATAATTTTCATGTAATGAAAAATATCTCAATATATTAAGAGATTATTTATTTCAGCAAACCCATGGAAATGATGATTATATTAACTTTAAGTATTTTCATTCAAGTATTGTTTGTTGTGAATATATTCATTTGCTCATTATAACTCATTTAAAGTTAACACAAGTCATAAAAATGAAGAAGTTGAAGGTAAACAAATGGAAATAGCTATGGTGCATTTTGAATGAATGGTGGATAACAACATTTCATTAAGAATTTTTTTTTATGTAAGGGATTAACTCAATATTTCATCGTATTTATGTATTTGTTTTAGTTATTATAACAATATAGTATATATCTTTTTTAAAATCACTATTAAATAAAAGTATGGATAATTTTAACGATGAAAATTTATATTAAAATGTTAAAAATTGGGCTATTCATATTTGTCCTTAATAGGCAAAATGTAAAATGTTTGGCCATAGTTTGGTAAAAATATTGAAATTTTTAAGGATTTTTGGAAAATCATTTTAAAAAAAAAATGAAATTGGCAATTTTTTTTTGGGAAAAATCATGGAAAATTAACTCATTTAATAAATTCAACCCTTAAAATCATCTATGAATCAAAGGATTGGTTTTGTAAAGTGCCAAAAGATATATGGTCTTATGTAATATTACCTCTAACTCTAAGACTAATGTTGTCCACATGATGATGCATTGGTTGTATAATTTCCCTTTCTCACTTTTTTTTCTAAATTAAGGTGGGTACCTCTAAAAGAATTACAAGGACCCTTGTTTGGATTAGATGATATTTACTTATGTTTGTTAATTCATACCCACTCTTTACCTCTTATTGAAGGAATTGAATAACTCCTATTAAGTTCACTTATTTCTCTTCAATTTAATGTTGCCATGTTAATTCAATTCAACAAAAGGATTAGATCATGCTAGTCTTAAAGTACCAATTAGATTTAGATCTAAATGGAATTATTTATTAGATTTATGAATTTCTTCCACCTTCAATCACATTATCCACTTCTTACTAGTATAGCTTGATTTAATTGACTCTAAAGAGATCTCAATAATTGTCTCCATGACTACCTCATGTTTGACTACATCATAGCCCTATCATAACTTTATCTCCTCGTGTAGAAGAGTCACAATTATTTTATTCCCTTGATAAAATTGATACATTTCCATCATTGTGTTGTACCCTCTAAAATGGGTCACATTTTCCTTGTTTTGTGATCCAAATGATCCATTCTATTTGACCATCTATTGACATTAGGAGCTATTTATGTTCGGATGATACTCAACATTGTGACCATGAGGCAACATTTTTTTTGTTCCCTTATGAAAATAACCCATTATGTTTTATTATATATTTCCATTAGAAGCATGTTTCAATAGTAATCAACTTTGTGATCATAAATTGATTCGTCATCACAACCCTAATGATTGACACTTTCTTTCATTTTACTTTTCTTTTCACTTGTAGATGAAATTAAATTTACCTAAGACATGGTATAATGTTGCACCTCAATGGGACTCTCTCATAGTATGTCTATGTGTACATACACATATATTGCAACATGTTAAAGTTATGTTATTAGTCTTGTCCCTTCCATTTCATTGTGAGGTATAGGGACTCTAGTAACCGAACTGTCATGCTTTTCATAACTTGAAATTCTATAAATCACCTTTATTAGACCAACAACATTCTTGAAAATATGCCCTCCACTTTATTTGAGCTAATCACACACTTGAGAATCCTTCCTCCACTTTATTTGAACCAATCGCACACTTGAAAATCTAGATCCTCCATTATTTGAACCAATCGCACACTTGAAAATCTTGATCTTCCACTTTATTTGAAACAACCATACAGTGGTTTGTCTTATTTGGCCTCATATCGAGGATAATTAATGTATGCTAGTTCATTTTTCATGCAAATGAAGTTTGATGTTAGGAAACTGGGGTGTCTATTTATTTTACAGATTTCAAGGTAAAGTAATGCTACATTGATCTTTAGCATTACTTTATATTGATATATTCATATTAATAACCTTGGAATAATAAAAATGTTTTAAAGAACACTGAAACTTCAATTCTTGCATAAGATTAACCAACAATTTCTATCAAGAAACTTGCACATAAAAATAATAAACTTGCACATAAAAATAATAGAGAATACAGATGAGCAAGAAAATAATATTGACATCACCCTCCTCAACATTTTCATTCTACATAGAAAATTAATGAACCATATAGCATGTGGATATAGTTTGTTTGTTCTAGTTATGCTCGAAGAAAGTGGAATGATTTATATGTTGGATTTTCTTTAAAATTTTAATACTTTTCAAAGATATATGCGTCTCTACTAGTTGGATTTATTACTCTTAATGAAGTAACTCTCTCAACACCATCTATCAAGGTAGAAAAATTGTAGAAATCAAACATTTTCTTTTTAACAAAGCAAATGAATGGACCAACAAAGGAAAAAAGTTCATAATTTCATAATAGCATGTGGAGACAATGTGTTTATTATATCGATAATAGGAGAAAATGGAATGATGTACTTATTGGATTTTATGTGAATGTTGTCCACTTCCCTACTATATTTACATTCCTCAACGAAAAAACTTCCTCAACACCAACTCTTAAGGTAGAAAAATTGTAAAGGCTTTAAGTACTTGTGGTTTAGTAAACATAGTGAAAATAAGTTGTAAATAACATACTAAGGATAATAGTTAATAAATAAGGACATTCTTATAGATCATCAGTTTCATTGATCCGGCCTGGTTAATGCTCTCAAGAATTACATGTTTTCTTACTAAGTTATATTTGTCTCCACGAAAACCACATTTTCCTCTTAGCCTCCCCTTAGAGTGACTCGAAAGGACTCAAAATGTTGTATTCTAATCAATAATATGACCACTTACATATCTACATAATACCGCATTCATCATGGCCACTTCTTCCTTCTATGAAATACATCCCCAACATCTTCCACTTTGTTTCTTAAAAAGTTACGATAACCCTCATTACAAAAAAATTCTAAACGATGATGAAAATGAGAGTTATTTTCTAGTTGACTAAGTATATCTGATGCCTCTAAGTAGATAAGATTTTCCATAATGCTAAATAAAAAATGGTGTACATTTAGAAAAAGGGATTTGTAGCATCTATGTCCAAAACATTGTTGCGTAACCCGAGGACATTGTTGAGAACCCACGGATCAACACCACTTGAAATTTGGACGAGTCTCTTTTATCAATGGGCATTTTAAATAGCAATATGTGGATGACTTGAGTTGGGCTATTTAAATAGAAATATGTGGATGAATTAAGTCTGGTGTTGTCTATAAAGCTTCTATATTATTACTTACAATTTTAACTTTAGAATTGGATTTTCTAAGACGGTTGTTTTAGGTTATGAACGAAAAATAAATTCCAGATTTTCCAGATATTGATAATATACAACTATAAGATTACATTGCCCAACAAAATAGTTGGCACATCGGATCGGATTTGGTCTTGGAATTATTTTTATCTCTTTGGCTAAAAGTATACATGTATTGTGGCACAATAGTGTCTAGGATAGACTCGATTTGCACATCTGCACTTCCACAAACATTGTCATACCAGATCCCATTGCCGTTTGCCCATCAATTGGCTTATGTTCAAAATGTTCAAATAAATCATCCATAATGCTATATGCAGACGACACTAAAATTCTGTAGGCGTTCCAAATTAGGGTTTCAAAGTTAGTTATAAGAGTAACCCTTTAATACCTTGACTCCCTCCATGCCTTCAACCATTTTCATTGTTCAAGACTCACTAAGAGGTGCATCTGTCTCGGACCTGGCACTTCCAATTTTATAGAATTTATAAGAGGTGCTACTGCTTTGGATTATGTTTGTGGATTATATGTCACTGGTTTAAAGAGTAGTGCGACCGCTTGGTTTTAGTAAGATAAATTCTATGTCTTTGGTTGTTATCGTAGGGAGTTTTACTTGAATAAAATGGCCTCTATCATCTGGGTTTGTTTTTCTGGTTTTGAGTTGTTTATGATTGTGAAGTATACTCGCTTAGTGGCAGTAGAGCGTCCCAACCATTATGAAATAGACTCGAGAGTTGCTTTAAAAAGGAAGTAATACACCATGATAGTAGTTAGGGTTTCTTTTAACTGTTTTATTTATTATTTATTAACACAACCATATTATAAAAGTAGTTGATATAAGTTTATAGGTTGTTTATATCAATCATAATGTGATTGATATAAATTTATAGGTTATTTATATCAGCCACTATTATAAAAGTGTTTGATATAAGCTTATAGGTTATCTATATCAACCACTTTTATAATGTTGTTGATATAACTTCCATGCTACAATAAATACCTAAATACCATACCTGCTCATATTGAAATCTAAATAATGAAAAACCAAATTGTTTCCACTCATTAGATTTTATACACAACAAAAGTATGAAGGAATACCAGTCTGAAACCTGGAGAAATCTTATATGAATTGAAACAAAAGTTCCAAAACTATAAAAGCTTTTGTAAATTATAATATAATTGATTTAACTGATTTAATGAGCCATCGACAGTTTCACAGTTTGAATTAGTTCATACTTAAACATGCATGGCTTAATCTTTAAGACAAGCATATGACCACTGGCAAGATTCATATGCAATGCCATTTCCATCATCGAATGGCTTATATATCTCCCCTGAAGCTGCAAGAGGTCATAACGGTAGCCTGACGGAAGCCCATGATAACATATGAAGATAACTTTTTTATACAGATTTTAATCCAAGCAATAAAAACCTAGCTTTGAGGAGGTCATAAGCGTCAAGGAAACCCATGATAACATATGAAGATAACTTCTTATACAGAGTTTAATCCAAGCAATAAAAAAAACTAGCTTTGTCTCCATGACTTCTCCAATCCTATGCCTGTAAATGCACGCATATATGCACCTAAAATTAACTCTTGAGTTGATATGGCATTCATAAAAAGGAAATAGTTTTTTAAAATATAGATAATCCTAATTTGAGCCTACCTAGAACCAAACCAAGGTGTCCGCTTTTATCCATTGCAAACCCTATGAAAAGAGCGTTGAACAGAGACCAATAGAGGCCAGATATAACAAATGGTGTCCACCTTTAGCCATTACAAAAGCTATGAAAAGAGCGTTAAACCAGGACCAATTATAATAAATGGAAACATGCATTAATTTAAGCTCAACAGACTCTAAAACACTCAAATATAATAAAAGGAAACATGCATTAATTTCAGCCCAACAGACTCCAAAACATTCAAGACTATGATAGAAATAATGGGAAACCCACCATATCCATTTGATTGGTGAGTTTCACAATATACGCATATGTAATATTTTTTTAAACAAAGGGTCTGAAAGAAATTAGAAGCCATATGCTCCAAGATCGCAAATACTTCATCATTCAGTAAAAAAATAAAACAGATCAAGCTACATGCACTATTCAATTCAGTTCATTCGATACGAACTTAAAATATTTATGGAATTTGGGTTTTACCTTCCTATATTTACCTGCAAGAGATCTGAACCGTCCAATCCTCGTCGAATTGAAATTGTTGGTTTTCCGAGCCTGAAACATTAATTAAATACAAGAAATATGGAAATATAGACAAATCAATCTGATAGATTAACACATTTGGTAAGGTATGTATTATTATTCCAGATAGGCTTATAACATTACAAAATGCATCTTTCGGCTTCATGGACATATACAACATTTACTAACTCTCTCTCCGTATACGAACTATAAAACATTTACAATATGTAAATTTGTATTATAATCATAATTAATTGTTGTCACAATTCCAACAATCTCCACCTTCACAAAAAATTACATCATACCTTACTCTAGTCCATTCATCACCTCTTTCGTAATCCAAGAGACTATCAAATATTTACAATATGTAAATTTGTATTATAACCATAATTAATTGTTATCACAATTTCAACAATCTCCACCTTGACAAAAATTTACATCATACCTTATCCTAGCCCATTTATCACCTCTTTTGCAAGCCAAGAGAAGCCACACTCCATCGTACATCCTCTAACAATATCAATTTCATGAACATACCACTACACCTCCATCAATAACATGTCTTACAAAATGATGCATTGTCTCATTTTTATATGTTGAATGATTAGCCAAATACACAATGCTTCCACCATCATAGAACACCATATCCTATAATTGTCCAAACTTACCCAATAGATCCTTGCATTCATGCAAGACATAACATGAAGTAGGTCTCTTCTTGTCCAAATCTTCTGAATCAACATAACCACAGACTAAATCATGCAACCACTGTAGGTGATATTGTTCTTTTGTGATTCTAAGATATGGAATCACTCATTTCCATGTTATTCACCTGATTTTTCCATGCGTTCACTCATAACATCAACTCCAAGTTAAATATTTGAACATTTCATCACAAACATCAATCTTCCTACTATATTATCATGTGATACACTAGACATAACCTTTTCTTTCTTACAAGTGGGATATAAACTTGAAGAAAGCCACATGAGTATCTTATCCATAGCCTTTTGTTGTGATAGCCACAACTTACCATCTTAAACATTCTTAGCATAATATACAATACTAAGAACATGAATGTACCATCTTCAAACCTCTCAAAATAAACACAATGGTTGTATTCATTTCTTAAGAAATTGTGGCTCACCACGAAAAGATCTAACATCTTGTACAATTGCCTTGGTACCTTAAGGCCATACAATGATTCTCTTATTTCACAAACAAATCTACCTTTGCGATCTTAAACAATGACTAATTGTTCCATGTACATATCTCTATTGGTGAATATTTTGTGGGTAATAGGATCCTACAGTCTACATCCCTTAACCCCATCAATGTAATCAACAGAGATATAAAACTTGCAGAAATTCAAACATTGAAAGTATGAAAATAACTTACGAATTACCTACAGCCCAATCCCTTTCTTCTTCATATGGCCATGTCATTGATGCCATAAGCAAGAAGGTTCATTTTCTTTCTTAGATACCATCGCAACTTCACTTTTTTTAGTTTTCCCTTTGAGCTTGTACATATTTCCAACCTTCCTTTCCTTCATGACCATCAAACTGCCCTTGAACACTTGGAGTTCTCCACCTTGACTTGAAAACTCATGACCACCAAAATCCAACACTCCTAGAGAAATTAAATTTTTCTTTAGTTCAGGCACATGTCTAACATTAATTAATGTCTGTATAACCCCATCAAACATTTTGATTTTGAAACTTCCATCCCCAATAATCTCACAAGAATTACCATTACCCATAAGAACAACTCCACTATCAAGTGCTTGATAAGAAGTAAACCAATTTCTATATGGGAAAATATGGTGTGAGGCACCAGAGTCTAAAATCCATTCTTCATAGTATTCAAAGACATTACTAATATACAAGATTTTGTCAATCATACCTGGACCTAATTCAAGTGGATTTGCCTCTAATTTGGAGTCTTCCTTACACTCCTAGGACTCCTTGGACTCCTACAACTTCGAACAATCATTTTTAAGATGTCCAATTTTATTACAGTGCCAACATCTTCCCTTACCCTTTCTTCTTGGTGACTTAGCCCTGAATGTTCTACTTAATCTTATCCCCTTTCAGTGTATCGACCTCTAGCCACTAATGCTTCTGGTGTGGAGGTTCCAAAATTAGATTTTCTCTACACCTCATTGGACAATAAAACTCTAAGGACAGTGTCAAATTCAAGAGTCTCAATTGTACTAAAGTTAATGGAAGTAACTAGATGATCCCAAGATTCAGGTAAAGAACGTGTTATATTCATCATCAGGTTTAGCATCCATATTGTTCAAGTGACAAATAAGAGTATTAAACACATTCAAATGATATGTGATTTTTGTACCTTCTTTCATTTTAAACGTCAAGGATCCTCCATAATCCTTATGTCGTTTCTTCTAAAATAATATTAAACAAGACATCATTAGCAAAACATAACAGAATTTTGCTAAGGGATCTAAAATCCAAGTCTTCCCACTCTTCATTACTCATAGATGCAAGTTTTTCCTCATGTTTAAAACTTTATGCAACCCTTGTTGTACTAACAAATATCACATTTTAATTTTCCACAATTGAAGATTATTTTTACCATTAAATTTTTCAATATCGAATTTATCACTTGTCATCTTTACCATTAATTCTTTACATACACTTTCTTCAAATATCAATTTGATTTTTTTTATTTTTTTCTCCAAAAATCAATTTGATTTTATATGAGATTTTAAATTGTCCACCCACAATTAAAAATATATACTTATGCCACAAAATCTTCAAACTTCGTTGATTCCACAAAACTTAATCTTTCTTTTAAACAATCCATTGAATATCTAGTTAAAAAAATAATAATTATATTTCCCTCCAAACAGAAATTTCACACCACCGTATTAAACTTTAAAACAATATATATATATATATATATATATATATATATATATATATATCGTTCACAAAAAATACATATATCCCTTCCAAATAAAAACTGGCAGAAAAAATTGTTTTAAAAAATTTTGTTTAAAGAAAAAA
>ML776656.1:27612-47281 GCA_009831015.1 Picea engelmannii | reverse complement strand
TCACAATATAACTTGAATTGGTATACATGTATCGAACTTGCCCATTTAATTTTCATGTTTAACAAATCAAATAACTATCTTTTTCATGAGCATATATCATGTAACATACAAATAGGCCTAGAGGTACACATCTCAATGTCTAAAAAAGTCTAACTGACTCCAAACAAATGCTAAACTTTGAACTATCAAGATTGGTTAAACAACAATGTTCTAACTACCTAAGGTCAAAATATGGGGCATTACATATTGGGTTGTACAGGTCAAGAGGAAGAGAGTTGGTGGAAAATTGAGATGGTTGTAGTAAGATGTCAGTGGGTTGTGAGTTTTATGAGTTGTGAGTGGATTGTGAGAGACCACCCTCTTTTGTGGATTACTAGCCTCAACTCGGGGGTGATTGACTGTTGATATTTGGAATAGACAGTCTATGGTTGGGTGGAACATTCGTCCCAAGCAGCTAGTTGCACAACTCTTGTTTAAAGATAAGTGTTTTATCTTGTTGATGATTTATTTAAATGTGTTATTGATGTGCATGAACTCTTTGTAAATGAGAATGATTGATATGTTGTAATGATTCGTTTAGCTGTTTTTCATGTTGATTATTACCATGTTGTAGATTCTTTTATTTTATGGTTGTAGACAGTATCAAAATACATTTTAATTCATAGATGAAAGCTACAAGAAATTAGTTAACTGTAAATGAATTAATTTAGTTAGCAAAAATTTCATTTTTATGAGTATTTTTCACCGTAATGTCCCTCATATGGGTTGGGGGATGTTACATTACGTTATCAGGGTTCTTGGTTCAAACATCGGGCTTGTATGGGCTCGAACCAAAGTGAATTTCTTAAATTCAATGTTGTAGATTTTGTCTATGACATATTTGGGGAAGAATGAAGAAGTTAGAGAAAATTCCCCAATTTCATGAGTGAAATTTGGGTTTAAACGATTATAGATTGTTTAAGAGGTTCCATGGAGCCAAGCAGTAAAGTTGTAGATCAAAATTTGACTTGGAATGGTCAAAATTCAAGTTTTAATGGTCGTCTGTAGAGTTACAGGAAGTTTGGAGAATCGACAACCGAGATCTCTTTTAATCTCGAGATCAACGACGAAGATTTAATGTGATAAATTTAAAAATTCGTAATGTTTCATCCCTTTGGAAGGTTGAATAAATCAACAACCATGATTAATTTTCAGCAGACGAGGAAATAGATTGGATCAATGGCCCATATTCACTTGGGTTTTTGTAAAAAAATTCCAAGTGTGAGGTTTGACAACAAAATATGTTAACGAATTATGGCTAGATCGATGTGTTTGGTGAAGTGCTAGAAATTTGCCTTGAGGAAACTCCAATGATCGACGATCGATATACAAGCATTGACAGAGTTGGAGGAAGTTGATAAATCAACAACTAGGATTCATTTTAGGCGTTTGTAAAATAGATGAGATAAATGGTCTAGATCAATTGTTGAAATGTTGAAAATTTGCTAAGTGTTAAATTTCACCAAGAAAAATTGCCAACGACCGATGGTTGGGCTGGTTGAAATGGTGAAGAGTTTGTCTAGTTGAAAGAAATATCTGACCATCGATGGCCAAGTGTGGACATCTGCAGAATTCCACAAAGTATTTTCAATTTCCAAAAAATGTCTTCGATGGCTGATGGGCCGGTGGTTGGAGGTTGGATGAATTCGGTGAAGTATTTTAGAATCAAGCAAGAGAAGTCGTCAATGACTGACACGTCGATGGTGGGGCATTGACCGAATTCAACAAAGTGTTCGGGTCACCCAAGAGAATTGGTCGATGGTCGATTGAGGGAAGAGGATGATGATATAATCATCCATGTTTCATGCCACGTCACCCAACTTGATACATCTAGATGACATTTCATGCCACATGAGCATCCACGTGTCATGCCACATCAAACATTTCAATGTATGCCAACAAAATTGATCGACGGTTGATGGCCAGGTCGACCGATTTGGGAAAGTGTATTCGAGATCAATAGAGCCAGTGAGTATTTTCATTCTTCAATGAATATCATCGATGGTCAACACTTGAATTGGTCAATCTAAGAGTTGTGTGCAAATCAAGCATCGGTGAGTTGGTTCAATGGTCGACAGTCGCATCGGTGGGTTGGGGAAAGTGGTGTGTGCTTAAGGAAGGATGTTGTTTGTCGATGGTTGATAGATTAATATAAACAATTTTTTGTCTCCCTTGATTTGAGATCGACACTTCACATTTAAATGACTACTACAATAGTAAAATAGTAAGTTTTGTGGGAATTTTTGTGGTTTTTGAAGGTCATTAACTTGCGGGGCATATTTTAGGCCCTAAACAATGTTTTTAGCAAGTCAAAACCCATGAGAATTGAGTGTATCAAGGTACACTCTGTCTCTATATCTCAAATAAAATAAATCAGAAATATTTATCCAATGAGATAAATAGTTCACAAAATAGAGCTTGTATGAGAAAGTTACAGCCAAAATAGTGAAGGTAAAATTTTGGCACAATTTTTCTTCCAGAGGGCATAACTCATTGCTCAAAAGTTTGTTTGCGGCACATGAGAAGTCGATGGAAATCTTGTGACCCATAGAATCCATCGATGGAGTCAGATTGGGGTTATGTGTACATGGAAATGCACAGGAACAAAAATAAGGCACATGTAGCATGCAAGGATAAATTGTGTAAAATAACCTAAACTTCTTCGGGCTATAACTTTCATCTCAGAGCTTGGATTTGAGAAAAAAAATAGTAGTTGGAAAAGTATTGAGGAGTATAATACATATTCCAACCTAGAATTTTGATTTGGGTAATATGATTTTTCATAAATTAATAAATATATTTATATAGAGGTAAAAGAGTGGAAATGGCAGCATGTTAATGTTGTAACATTTCACTCGGAACTCAGATTGAGGCATGAGTACAATTGTTGGAAATATGTTTTAGACAGGAAAGAATATAAGGGATCATAATTTTGATTTTTTTTTCATTTTTTACTCCATAAATTGATGAATAAATAACATGTATTCTAATGGAATAAATGTTTTATGCTATGCATGTTTCTAACAGTAATTATTCCATGCACATTTCTTGCATAATTAGAGGTACATGAAAGAAAATTTGGTTCTTGTATGAGGACTAGAGTTATGGATGATGACAAGGGATCTTAAAACCATTAGGAAGAGATCATAGGTATGCATGTTAGCATGGGGAATGTTGAAACATAGTGAAATGGAAGAAGGGATAGGCAAGATCCTATCACTATGAAAAGCTTGCATAGGGAAGTGCAAAGATACAAGTTTGTTAATGAAATAATAATGAATACTTCGGAAGGGATACTTTATAGATTAAACATGTTTCACAAGAAAGTCAGCAAGGACTCTGGCACTAAGCAAGTATCTAGTGTTAGACAAGTGTCTTCATCTAGATCCCATATAAAAATGGATGATCATCGAAATGATTGGAAATTAATAATCATGAGTAGGCTCCATCATTATCCAAGGAAATATACCATAATAACTCATGCAAGTTTAGGGCTAGGGATAATCCCAAGCATGTCCCTTGTTATGAGGCAAAGAAGAAGGCTTAAGGAAAACATCTTCCAAGGTGAACTCAATAATATTAATCCACCAACTTTCAATGGTAAGCATAGGAAAGGAGAAGAGGGAGAGGCTTGGATGTTGGAAATGAATAAATATTTCCAGTTGGATGATTACCCCTGTTGGGTAGAAGATATAATTTCCACCTACCACTTGTAAGGAAAGACATCCATGTGGTTAGATCAACTCAAGGAATCCAATAACCTTGATGATAAGAGGATCTCATGGAGGCAATTCAAAGGATATTTCTAAGAGAAATATTTTTCTGAGCATTACTATGAAAGAAATATGAAAGATTTATTTGAACTCAAGCTCAGAACTATGACAATGGACGAATATGAGAAGCGATTATTTGAATTGTTGAAGTATGTAGACTTCATCAAAGATGAGAAGGTCAACATACAAATGTTTCTAACTAGGTTACCCTCCTTCTATAGTGTCAATATCCAATATGATAACCCCAATGCTTTGGAGGATACCATAAGGAGAGTAAGGAATCTTTATGAGCAGAGCAAAGGAAGGCCAATGTTCCAAAAGGATTGGAAAATATGAATAGGAAAAATGATCAAAGACATAAAGGTTTTCCCAAGCAAATCAGTAAGGTCAGTCATCTCAAAATGAGCACAAGAATGTAGATTCATTTGGGAAAAGGCCAAGGTATAATCTTGTACAATGTTGGGGATGTGAGGGAAATCACCTATATAAGGATTTCCCTCATAAAATGGAACAAAATGAGGACTTTCCACAACATTCAAGGGGCCCAAATAGTGGAATACATGGGAGGAAGCATGCCACATATTTATCCAGGCTTAGACAAAAAATAAGTTTAATATCAATCCCCCATGATTGAAGTGGAAGGAAAGATCAATAATGATCCCATAGAAATTTTGACTGATTCTGGAGCTAGCCATAGTTACATAAATTCAACATTGTTGAAATATTTCACTTGCAAAGAAGTAAGCACTAGAAATATTGGTTAGTTCAGTTATCCACAAGGGCTAAGAGAAATATCAATGAGTTGGTTAAATATTTTTCGATAGGCGTGAATGGACTAAGCACGAAGGTATATGTAAACCTCATACCAGTGGGTTCATATGATTGTCTAATTGGCATGGATTGGTTGGAAAAACACCATGTTGTCCTAGACCATTAAAACAAGACAATCACATGCCTTGATGAAGAACTGAAGTAAGGAAAGATTCTAGGAATTCCAAGAGTTGTAGTTGTTAGAGACATTTCAGTTATGCAGTTGAAGAAGAGTTTCATAAACGGATATCATATTTTTGCATCCCATATGGAAGAGGAAGCCAAAGATAAAGTGGAAAGCATTGAATACCATTATGTCTTAAGGTATTTTGAAGATATTTTTAGAGAAATACTGGGATTTCCACCAAAGAGAGACAATGATTTCTCTATCGATATGGTGTCAGGAGTTTCCGCAGTAGCTAAGATGCCTTAGAGAATGGGCACACTAGAGATAAAGGAGTTGCAGATGAAGATTGAAGAATTTTTAAAGAAGGGGTACATACACCCAAGTGTGTCACCTTGGGAAGCCCTAGTTCTTTTTGTGAAGAATAAATATGGAACCTTAAGGTTGTGTATTGATTTCAGACAACTTAATAAGTTCACCATAAAGAACAAGTATCATTTTCCAAGAATTGATGATTTGTTTGATCAATTGAAAGGTGAAATAATCTTTTTGAAGATTGACTTGAGATCGAGTTATCGTCAAGTGAGGATAAACGAAGAAGACATCAACAAGCCCACATTCAGGAAAAGATATGGTAATTATGAATTCATGGTAGTGCCATTTGGACTATCAAATGGCCGATCATTTTTTATGTGTTTGATGAATGAAGTGTTCAGGGAGTACTTGGACAATTGTTTTATTGTGTTCCTAGATGACATACTCATCTATTCTAAGTTAGAAGAGGAACATGAGAAACATTTAAGAATGGTGTTGCAAGTTTTAAGAGAGCATTTAAATTGTATTCTAATCTAAGTAAGTGCATATTTTATCAAAACAAGATTCACTACTTGGGGTATATAATTTCAGCAGATGGGATAGAAGTGGATCCTAAAAAGATAGAGGTCATTAGAGGATGGTCAGTTCCAAATAATGTGGCAGAGGTCATATCATTCATGGGTCTTGTCAATTATTACCGAATATTCATAAAATGATTCTCGAAGATTGCAAGTCCAATCACTTATTTGCAAAAGAAGGAAGTGAATTTTGAATGGACTTCCAAGTGTGAAGAGATTTTTCAGCAGTTGAAGGAAATATTGACAAGTTCACTAATATTGAATATTGCAGATCCAAATGAAGATTGTTTCGTGTGCACCAATGCATGCAAGGAAGGGATCAATGGAGTTCTCAATCAAAAGGATAATGTGGTATGCTATGAGTCCAGAAAATTAAAAGAGCATGAAAGGAATTATGCTACCCATGATCTAGAGTTAACAACAATTGTACATGCATTAAAAATGTGGAGGCATTATCTTATGGGGAAGAAATGTGAGATAAGGAAAGACCCCTGTGGTATGAAACATTTGTTTGGACAACCAAAACTAAGTGCCACGCAAACTAGATGGCTGGAATTTATGAGCAAATATGACTTTGAAATTAAGCATATAAAGGGTAAGGAAAATCAAGTGGTTGATGCACTCAGCAAGAGAGATCATGAAGTGAATATTGCAGCCATCAACATGTACATGACCAATCTGAAGGATTAAATCATTGCAGCATCAAATCTAGATCAATAATATGTAAAAATAAAAGAAATATTACAGCAATGAAACTTTCAGTATAAATATAATTTATATGAGCTCAAGGAAGATGGAATTCTCATGTGCAAAGGTAAAGTGTATGTGTTGAATTCCAATGGGATGAAAAATGTAGTTTTAAAGGAAATGCATAATGTGCCATATGTTGGGCACCTAAGATATCAAAAGACAATTGCAACTATAAGAAGCCAATATTTTGGCCAGGAATGAAAAAGGAAGTGGCTAATTACATAGCCAGATGTATAGAATGTCAAAAGGTAAATATAAAGCATATGCATCGAACACTTTTGATACAACCATTTCCCATTATGCAATGGAAGTGGGAAGTTGTCACAGTGGATTTCATTACAAATCTGCCCAGAATAGTGAAGAAACATGATTCCATCATGGTGGTGGTAGATAAATTGACAAAGGAATCACATTGTATTCCAATAAATACTACACACAAGGAAAAAAATATTGTAGATATCTATATGAAAGAAGTTGCTAGGCTAGATGGACTGCTTAAGGAAATAGTTCCAAATAGAGATCCAAAGTTTACTTCCAATTTTTAGAAGAGGTTTTTCAAGGGATTTCAAACATATTTATATCTCAGTACATTGTATCATCCAGAGTCAGATGGGAAACAAGAGAGGATGAATAAGATAATTGAGGACATTCTTAGAATGTATGTGATGGATCAACCATCAAAGTGGGAATATTATATTCATTTAGTTGAGTTTGCATACAATAATGGGTTTCAGGCCTCATTGAAAATGATTCTATTTGAAACATTGTATGGTAGAAAATGTAACACTCCAATTAGTTGGGATAATACAACAGACAAAGAAGTTGTTGGGCCATAATTGTTAAGGGAAATGGAAGAGCAAATGGAAAAGATAAAGATGGATCTAATATAGATTTTTTCCTTGTACAATTATTTACTACAAACATATTTTCAATAAAATAAAATAAAATATACAATGGAAAATACACATAGTATACAAATATTTTTCCCTTGGAAACCCAAACCGAGAAAACCAACATCTTCTATATTCATCTCTTCATACATTGTTTACAATACAATACACATATATGATCTTGTAGCATCCAAAAACCTAATCTAATAACATGTATTAGTCAAAAACCATAATTCCTTAACTGGAAATATAAAAACCATCTACGAAAACCATATGCCAAAAATCTACCCAAAAACAGACGTAAAAAACCACCAAAACAAAGCTCTAGTCTTGCAAAGAATATAACACATACCCAACATCCAAAGGCTGCCCATGATAGGTAGAAAATTTATGCAAACAAGAACATAGTTTTCAAATATTTTAAAGTGCGATAACATGTGTTCTTAAAATTAAAGGCAAAGAGAAGTTCGATAAGAATACGCAGTTTCTCGAAGTTGGCAATATGATATTGTGGGAATTTTGAAATATTAGAAACCATAGAATCAGTTTTATACATGTTATCATTTCCTACATCCATGAGAGTGGATAATGTATTTAATGTGTCATTATTAAAGAAATATATTCCTAATACTAACCACATAATTGATTATAATGTGATATAGGTGGAGCACGAAGGGATTTCCAAGTGGAACCAATACGCATCTTGGATCGAAAATTCAAAGTGGTCAGGAACAAAGCCATAGGGTTGGTAAAGGTTCAATGGAACTGTTATGGTCCTGAAGATGATACATGGGAGAATGAAGTAAACATGTGGGAGAAATACCTGCAATTTTTTTATAATTTTGAAGAAAATGGGATGCAAGACTCCATGTGGGAGGAATACCTGCAAAACATCTCAGAGTCCTAGCCAACTGCGTTGGGGACCTTGATAAATGAATGACTCTTTCCTTGGGTTATCCTTGATAAACAGATGGTAAATCCCTTAGGTTGACCTTGATAAATTCCAAACATATGGTACATCCCTTGGGTTAACCTTGATAAATGAATGGTGCATTTCTTAGGTTGACAAGTTGAGAGGAACATGATATTATGGTTCGATTTGTTGTTGGAGTTATTAAATTGAATAATTTTATTTCTAAGTATTGTGATGTAAATTTTCATATATGTATATTAACATAGTGTGCACCGAGGATGACGCAAAATTGTAGGGGAGGGGGAATGTAAAATACCCACTATAATCCCCAATTTAATTAATTTTTATGTAGATATAATGTGTGGCTACGGCCAAAGTGATGTAATATGTGAATTGTATTTCTATGTTTTAATAATAAAATGTGATTTCAACTACTAAGGGGACATGGACAAGATATGGGGGATGAATTAATCCATGTGATAGGGGAGTGTATAATATAATGTCCAACAGGGGTCCAAGGGGGAATTACCCATGAATATTAATCTAAGCCATTTTCCTAATTTGTTAATGGTGTATGAATCTCCTAAATTATGATTGAGTGTTCTCAAAGACAATCATTGAACACATGTAAGAGGGTGGGTGTGAGTACTCTTATCCCATAGTTATTGGGCCCATGGTGGTTGAGTACAATCATCTTTGGGAAGAGTGTGAGTCAAGCAAGGCAAGCGAAAGAGAATAAATGCGTATGGATTAGGAAAACAATTTTACATATGGATTTTTTGTGATTGAGGAGCATGTAACGCCCCATATCTTGACCTTTAGGGAGTTAGAATATGGACTGTTTACTCATCTTAGTAATTCAATTCTTCACATTTGTTTGGGCTCAATTAGATATGTTGCATGATATTATTTTCATTGTTATATATTCATGATGATGATAGCTCTTTGATTTGTTTAAACATGCAAGTTAAAATGTGGAATTTAGGTACATGGATACTAGTTCAAGTTATGATATGAATGCATAACAGATGACAGACATGATAAAAATAAACATGCATTTCTTAAATTGAACTTCAATACAGATATGGATCCTTATATGAAATTATTATGTATATGCATAGATATGAGTTATTGGTGGATTAAATTGTAGGTTAATGAGCTATGTGATAGCCAAATGACTATAGTGTTGAGGTGACTTGGATGTCGTAGACATCAAGAAGATAGTATATGCTATATGTTGGACTTATTATTTAATTTATGATTTGAAATATTGTTATGATTTGTGGTGAGTGTGGTTTTGACAGGACGCACAACTTGCCCAAAGTGATTGTTTGATGACGTGACTCTAAGAATAGTAGTTGCACAGTATGGCTCGATATAGGGTGTTGACCCTAGTTCTATAAGGAGGGGTGGAGGTATTTCCCACCATTTATCCTCTGAAACCTGGAGTCGTGGGAGGGCTGTGTGAAGTCATGCTCCCCTATACGTGTGATGGTGACTACTAGTTGCCTATTGGGGAAGCTTGGTTGAGATGTATGACACTTCCTCTTATGGATTCAATCTGGAGTTAGGTAAAGATAGTTGATGCTCTAGCTTAGTCCAATAGAGGAAAGGATAGGATGGAAGATGGAAGTAGGTTAGGAAGGAAGGATGCTTCGATGATAGTTCAGAATATTGATTGAGGATTAGAGCTGCCACTATTGTTTACTCACTTGGTGCCTACCATGTTTAAAACTCTCTTTTATTTCCTATTGATATTTTAATTATGATAATTAGTTATTGATGAATTGGTGTAATTTTGTTCGTTAAAGATTATTAAATGATGCATTACTTGATCTGTTTTCCTACATGTCTTGGTTATCATATAGGAACTATGCACTAGAGGAAATGGTTTTTTATCGTTAGTACATACATGGGATATGTGTCCACTAGCTATGCACACATACCCTACCCATGTACACTAGTACAATTAGTTAATGTGTTAATTATTAAAGTAAATTATTAATTATTTAATTGAATGTTTATTGAATATTAAACTATATTGCATACAAATATCTAGAAGCATTAAATACCTTCTTGACTTTGATAGATGGTGGGTGTGATGAATTGAATGAGCATGGTGGGGTGTTATATTCATTTTGGGGAGAATTGTCAAATTACATTTATTAGCTAGCATGAGAAGAAAGACTTTTATTTTATTTTATTGTTGTTTAATGCAAGTCATTTATATTTTAGTTTTATTTTAATCTTTTCCCAAAAATCTAGATAAGGGAAGTTGATGGATAATAATGGGGGTGGTTGAGGAGACTTGGGGAAGGGTGTATGAAAACTTGATAAATAGGGAGGAGAAGTGGTGAGGAAGGGGGGATTGGAGAGGTTTGAGCATGATGAGAGTTTGTGAAATTCTTGGAAGATATAATTCTTGTGATAGTTTTCTTTGAGCATTTGTTCTTTATTGTTCTTGGAGTCACGGGAACAGAGGGCCAAGAAAATGAAAGGTTTCTTGGATCTAGGAAGTTGGCTAGGCTCCTAGTTTGTAGGCAGGATTTTTTTGTTTCACTCTGGGCAAGTGAGAAAAGAATGCTTGGAAGCGCCCAGGACTACATTACAACCAATGAGCTTCGACAAGCTAAGGAGGAGGTATTTTTTTGGTGGTATTTGGTTATTGATATTTTCTATATACTTTTGTTTTAAGTTCTAAATCATAGAGTTAACATATTACTTATTTCATCATGTTATCTAGATTTATCATTGAGAAAATGTAGAAGAAATGTGTAAATTAAAATCAATGAAATTATGCTAAAATGAAGTTGTTATTATGTATGTATTCAAGGAATGATTAATTTCCTGACATCCTAGATGGGTGTTATAGAGCAAGTAGAGAGAAGGAAGGAGAGATTGGATTTGGTGCAGCCATGGAGGGTGAATTATAGAGAAATGTGGAGCATATTCGAGCATATTTGGAGCTAGAAAATGAATATCCAAGTTGTCAGGCCTGAAGAGGGAACTCATGTGTGATTTGCACTAAAAAAACAAGTGTTTGTTGTTGGTAGTTTTCCTAGCAACAAGTTCCTTTGAGTTCCTAGTTGAGAGATTCTTGGTTACATGTGGCAGATATACCCCCATAAATGAATGGGATACACGAGGGACTTATATTAGTGAAGGGGTACATTCCTTGGGTTGGAAAGGTCAAGAGGAGGAGAGATAGTGGAAAATCATGATAGTTGTATGAAGATATCAGTGGGTTCTGAGTTTTATGAGTTGTGAGTGGATTGTGGAAGACCACCCTCTTTTCTGGATTACTAGACTCAGCTCAAGGGTGACTGGTTGTTGATATTTGGAACAATCATTCTATGGTTGTGTGGAACATCCATCCCAAGAATCTAGTTTCACAACTCTTGTTTAAAGATAAGTGTTTTAACTACTTGTTGAGTTATTTACATATGTTATTGTTGTGCACAAATTCTGTATAAATGAGAATGATTTATATATTTTTTTCATGAGTTGTTTATATGCATTTCATGTTTATTATTAAAATTATGTAGACTCTTCTATTTTATGGTTGTAGACAATAGCTAAATCTATTTTAATTCATAGTTGAAAGATACACAAAACTAGTTAGTTGTAAATGAATTAATTTGGTTAGAAACAAATTCATTTGTATGGTTATTTCACACAGTAATGTCCCTCAGATGAGCTGGGGGATGTTACAATATCTTCATTGAAATAGACCTTAGCAAGGGTTTTCCAAACAAAATGATTATTAAATGGAAAAAATTGAATACACGTGAATCTTGTATTATGAGAACACAACATTCAAGTGCAAGATATGTCATCTTTCAAGAAATTTACAAGCTATTTGTCCTCATTATTGAGCTTATCCTTCTAGAAAGAAAGAGATAAAATCAAACCCAAAGAGATGGAATTTTCTAGAGGAATCAAGTCCAAATAAAAAGTTTGATCAACATCAGATCTATCAACAACTAAATCTAGACATTGATGAGAATGAGGTAAATCAATCATTGAATGTGTTACTTGGGGAATATACTCCTTTCAACTTTCTTCCTACAAAGAGGTCATGGTAGTTTAAACCCTTCTACATGGACCAAAAACAAATCATGAAAGTGATACCTCCAGTTATTAGAAGGAACTAGTTTCTTCTAAGAATCTTAATCTCATGCCTTCTATTTCACAATTAGTTATTGTAACCCATTCTTTGACAAAGTGGCAAGAAGTTAAAGAGAAAGGCAAAAAGAGAAAATTGAAGACTATTTCTTAGAGGGAAATAAATGGCATGTATATTAATTATGTAATTTTAATGTTGTAAATGAGTAAGCATGTGTCCTCTTGTAAATGTAGTATGCATTTGTACTTTATTTTATTTGTATCTTTCTTTGAGCACTAAAAGAATGATATTGAAACATTTTTAGATAGGTAAAAATTACGCATTTCAATAAATTATTCAAAATTAATAAATCAACATAAATCAATATCTATCAAGCACTAAGAGGATCAAATCTCTTGAGGTGTAAATTTTTTGATCATTTAAGCTAGATCTATGTGTAGATAAAAAGTGGGATAAAAATAGTTTTATGTAAATAGCATATCTATAGTATTTTTATTTATGTGTAAATTTGGTAACTCTCTTTTTTATTTATTTATATAATAGTTTTTGTATTCAGTGTATATATTAAATCTCTCTGTTTCACATATATATCTAGATATTTTTATTTCCATTTGCATCTATATTTGTCTAAGATATAGTAGTAGTAGTAGTAGTAGTAGTAGTAGTAAACCAACATGTAAGCGTGGCCTTCTACCATAGTGAATTGTAGATGCACTTTCTTACTCTCGGTGCAATTATTTTGACATCTTACCCAATGAAAGAGGTTTGTTATCATTCATTCCTTTTGAAGTTTTATAAATTGTGTAAACACTAGAATGATAGAGTTTTATAAATTGTGTGAGAACTTGTAATATAATACACTGAAATTTCATGAGATGTGATAGAATGGAAGTGTAAACACTTTCTTACCTTACCAAGGACATAAATGAATGCAATATATACACACAGATTAAGATGTTGAAGCTAAAAATCATAGCAAACTCTACAAAGGTTGGAGGGAAGGAGGGGGCCCAACAGGATTTTATTTAGTTTGTCATTTGTTGAGGTATCACCTACTCCTCTACTAGTGGATGATTTAGCGTGATCTTCCCTTCCAATTGCTCATGATTCAAGATGACTCAATAGCCTATACGACTCTTGTAGGCTATAATCAATAAGGAAAAAGGGAGTAAAGGTGGTTTATTTTGTGTCGCTAGGTTAAAAGAATAACTAATCCTTAAGTGACATTAAATAAAATAAATAAGTATATTTAAATGAAATTGGAGGGAAAATAAAGTGAGGATTTGATTTGGTCAAAAAGGGGAAAGATATAGAAGGCTCGAAGGAAGGATAAATAGAGCGGTAACCCTTCTCTTTCACATTATGATTTGATCTCTTTTTGATGTGCTCTTTGAGACAAATTTTAATTAGGGTTTGGAAAATACCTTCCATTTCAGTTTAGTTTTAGTGGTTCAATATCCACCCTAGATAGACAAGCAGGATTAATCTAGAGTCCTCATTTGAGTTCATTATGGTGTTTGGTTTCATCCTAGATATATCTCGGTGACATATCAGCTTACGCAAGAGATTTGCGACATTTTTTGGAGAAGGTCGGTCATAGAATCTGTAGGTTTTAGGAGGGTTTTGGGAAAACAGTGACAGGAGACACCCCCACGAGTTGAGCATGGGTTGGCTCACGAGGCCCCACTAAATATATAACATTCATCCAATGAGGACCTGTATGATTAGAGATTGCAACAATCCATTTGGATCTTGTTCGTGATGGCTGGAGGAGATATTGGACGGTCGCTTATAGATTGGAAATTACTAGAGCAAAGCAGTGTAAGAATTGGAGATCAATGGAGCAGTAGAAAAAATATATTGGCATCATTTCAGGTTCCCTTTGTATTATTTTTGTAGTAGATTTTGTATCTATATAGAAGCCATTATATATATATATGTGTGTGTGTGTGTGTGTGTTTAGGAGTATTCTACAACTATTATTACCACCATTCGACATCATTATATTGATGATATTTTTGGTTCTTCCCATCCATAATAATATTCCATGATTATCTTTATTTTTTTGTGTAATGGTTTCATGCAATATGTTTGAAAATATTCCTTTTTGGGAAAATTGTTTGTAAGAAGTTAAAAACACCATTAATACAATTGTTTGGCATATTTACACAAGAATAAATAACAAATTTTGGGACAAAAAACATAATATTCCCACCTAGCCTAGTTGGTGACATTACAGTAGTATTGCAGTTGGTGATTATGTCAGCCTATGATTGTATTGATGCCTAGGGAGAAGACGCATGGAGTAGTTCTTTGAATTTCACCGAAAAGAGAAGTGGAAGCAAACCAAATAGAGTGAAAACCAGAAGGAAACATGGATGATAACCTAGAAATCACAAGAGACCATGTGCTCAAACTATTAAATCAATTGAACAAGGGATAGGAAGAGGCCAACCAAAACCAGGAAGCAGTTGATCAAAGACAAGATGAGATGATTAGGACCAAGCAGTAGACCCTTGTGATACTTGCATAACAGGTAGGACAACAAGCGAAAACAAGAACGAATGTAAGTCATGGAAGAGCTCATGCAGAGGGTATCAATACCCATATTCTAGTAGAAATTTTACCACAGACATGGAGTAGGAGGACACCCAGAATATTGTTACCCCCATTCCTAGTGGAACAACCGACAAGAGAATAGGTCCATTTGGATCTAATTGATGAGGTATCTAACTACCACAGAGAGTACCACTCACTAGTAGAAGAGATCCAAGAATAAATGTCTTATAATGACTATTGCAACCTCGGGATGAGGAACATATCCAATGAAGAATCATGCCAGCAGAATTATGATCTTATGCACAAGATAGGGAATATAACGGTCCCATCCTTTAATGGATCTTCCAAGATCATATCCACAACATGGGTACACAAGTTGGATACTTATTTCTAGCTTAAGATGATGACAGAGGTAGAGGCAATCATTTTTTCCACCCTACACTTGGACGTGGAATCTCATGAGTGGTGGTACCATGGGTTAGTAACATTGGGGAACTCTAGCATCACATCATATGAATATTTCACTTAGAGACTGGTGGACATGTTTTGTAGGAAGGATATTGAGATCCACTTTAGGGAATTGGTGCAATTAAAATAGATGGTAACACAATAAGAATAAATCAAAGAATTCCAGAGCATGGCAGAAATGGTGATCGGAATTTAACATAGTTATCGACTTAATGAGAATTGTGACCTCAAAATGAGAACTCTGGCCCCAAAAACCCATATGTTTGCATAAAAAACATCAAAATCAACCCCCAAATCAAAACGTGGTGCTACTAGTAGCACTATTTTTTTAAATGGGGTCAAAATTACAACATTTTTCAAACATGGCCTTCAAAACTTAGACAGTAGCTCAAAAAAACCTTAAAATCAACACCTAAAAAAAAAAAAGATGTTTTTGAAAAAAAAAGGTTCTTTTCAAAACGTTAAATTTTGAGATCATATGAAATCGTATTTTTATCGCTTGGTACCATTAAAACCAAAACCTCAAAATCAACCATGAAATTGAAAAGTACTTTTATCGGTAGCACCCATTCTAAAATTGGGGTATGAAAATGACACATTTTTATAATGTGGTAAAATAACTCATCATTACTGTAAACAAAATCACAAAATCACAAAATCAAAAAATCAACCCTTAAATGTTTACTTTTTAAATGTTATTATCATGCAAAGCACAAGGTAATACATAATTCCATGAAAATACCACAATATACTTTAGAAATTCAACGTCACTTTTTAATAATTTTTTACTTATAATAATAATAAAGTAAATACAAGTTACATTGAATGAAACATAAATAATTTTTTAAAAGTATTGTTATATTGACCATATTCAAAACATATGAGATTATAAAATTTAATTCTATTATCCCTAATAATAATAAAAACATATCATTCATAAAACATAACAAAAGGTTCACAACTTCATGTAAGATCATATGTAAGTTCAATGCTCATTTTAGTTACCATACAAACATCATATGGATCAAAAATACATAAAATGTTTCATACACTTATTTAGATTGACTCATGGTTTCGGAAATACCATCGGAGTCTACATTGTCTTCAGATGAATGTTTGAATGAATATGTAGATGATACATGCTATGAAATCCCCCAAAATAAAAATATTTTGAAAATTTAAATTGCTGGGAATTTATTTCCATTTTTAGTAAATTCGAATTTGGAATATTTTTGCCATTTATGGAAATTCCAAATTTCAAATTTGTTAATTGTAATAAATTATTATGACTTTTGGGAAGAGATCTGATTGGACCCAACTAACTATTTGACAATGACACTTGTTTAAGAACATAATATTTTATATTGATTGCAGGAGGACAAATGGAACAACCATGTTAAAAGTAGCTGACCATGACTCCATGAGTGGGGAACATGTTGGAACTACCCCTAGGCTGATTTTTACAAGTGGAAAATTAGTGATTTGGCCATTGGCAACCCCTAAAAGTTAGGGATTTAGGAAGCTACGAAAATTCCCAAGGGGGGGAAAAAGACCTAGGCAAATAACAAATAGGCATATGTGAGGAGGCAGGACACTGCCAAGTATGTTGGGAAAGAGACTATTGATTCCCTTTTTTCCATTTGTTGTTATGAACACTGGAGGAGTGTGAGGCAAGGGGAAATTACTGAATTGAAGGACAATGTTGTAGAGGGATTTTCAAGTTCGCCCTTATGGACTCATGGTCAGGCTAGGGGGTGAATCAGGCAAGTGATCGTGGCTGCTCAGTTCTACGGTTGGGAGGAATGTGGTTGTTCCCTTTGTTTTCCCGCAAGTTAGTTCAGATATGCTACTCTAATCCTTATCTGTCTAAATGATTTTATATTGGATGTATTGTATATGTTATAGCTAAACGAAAATGAGTTCTAGTATCTATTTTAATGATCGTATAATTGTTGTAAGTCTTTTTCTATATCTAAATTTCAGTATTCTGGCTCTGTTGGACGAATTGGTTATTGATATAGTGAGATCCTTAAAATTGGTATGCAGGTAATAACCTAGACAAAGGTTGTTTGAATTCATGAATTATACAGTCCTATGAACTATCGAATAGTTACACACAAATTATGGAATCAACCCTTAAGGAATCCTCCACTATGGATTTAGAACCTGTATGTAAATAAAAGCATATGATATCCTCATCGAATTCAATAAATAGATTGTAGGATTTAATTATGGAATTATTTCCGAAAATCAAACTTTAAATAGAATCGAATATGTATCAATGAATGAACATAACTATTATAAGCATATATATATATTTCATTCTGTAATTTAATTCCAAAAAAAAAGGAAATAGAATTCACATATACAATCTAGAATGATGAAGCGTATGGGAATGAACATAATCAAAGGAGTAAGACTACCCTAAACTGGACGATATAATCATGCTAGTATCATACTACAGGAAAGAGAATCAATGATTTTGCTGATACATCATCAACGTTTGACACCTCTTACATATGCTATGCGCAGAGAGAAAACAAGAATTTTATGACTGTGGCATTATGATTTAGAATATCTATCAAACCATTGCTTCGTATTTTACAGAAAGATATTTCAAAAAATTTCAAAGTAATGCAATCGATTCGGAGGATACAATCTATCAAAAGCACAAGAATTCTACAAAATAAATGCAGAGATTTGGAATGTGAAACCCCGCCTCCGAACGATTCCCTTTGGGGTAAATTCCAAATAAATAGTTTTGATAAAAAGAGACTATCCATACAGACATCAACAAAGTCCAGTAATGATGGCTATTATAACTATTTAAAGATTTCTGAATACCTTTAAATTACAGAAGTAATGTACAGAACGTTGGGGATAAGATTTTTCCAAATAGAAGATAATGTTCCTCCATTACTAAGCTTAACATACATAAGAGTTTCCCAAACAAGTAAACTTAGAGCTATTTCGCCATTTCTAGTATTTGGGTTATCAGTCTTTTCCTACATCAAACTCGACTATATATATATATATATATAGCCTTAAATGGATCTTTAACAAAAATAAAATGGGATTTAATCCCTCAGATATCCGACACAGGAAATCAGTGCATAAGTGATGTTACTTCTAACAACAGAAAGATACGAACAAAATCATGACCTCCATGCTTGATTTAAGAAGCGAGAGAGAGCCACATTTTTTTTGGAACCCGAGTACATTTGTCATGTTGAGCAGAGGCCAGTACCTGTGCTGTGAAGTGGGAATCCTTTCATTTGGCCATCACAGGAAAACATTAGTAAGGTACAGAATAGAACTTTAAATTATAAAATCGAATGTATAGTTTGATAACCACAACTATGTCGGACTACTTAAATTAAGGGCCGAAAACACCATAGCCTCTAGTTGTCGTGCCTGGATTTTTAATTCAACCCTGGCCGAGGGGAGAATGATTCCTGGAACTTATGGTGGGTACCCTCGTAACAAGCAGAGTCCCACCATTAATACAAAGATACCCATTTTTGTCACAGAATTAAAAAAATACTTTGAAAGAGGAAATAGCATTGCGAATCAAGAAGTTCAATCTTTTATATACAAAAACCCTGTACGAACAAATATGAAGAACGTAAGGAATGACATCATACATATAGACAATAGAAGTTCTCGAGGAAGTACATGTTGACGGGCGAAATTGACCGCCCGTCAATTGGAAGAGTGAGTCCGGTCTGGGGTTGTCTAAATAACCCAAGTTGTTTGGTGTAACTCGTTCTGACGGGTTTAATGGTTTCATTAGCCAGTCTAAGAATCCTAGAAGAAACAAATAAAATAAATAAAAGAGATGAAATAACTAACTAATTACTAAACACACTATATATATGTACATATGTTCAAATGTAACTATAGTAGTTGTATTTAAGCAGAAGATATACAAGTCTCATTTATTTACATGATTTACAATATGCAAATTTTAATTGAAACCTATGAAAATCAATGGAAAAACGATTGCTTCTAGGAAGCAGATAAAGAAAGCACATAATAATATTTATTGTTTTTCTTTTATAAATTTAAAGAATCTTGCAAAAAATTTAATGAAACATGAACATGAGGATAGTCAAAGATAAACCATACATTCTAGTTCCAATGATATGTAAATGACAGAAAAATACAAAGAAGCTATCATATCAGTGAATTAGTGAGGTGTATCCAAGCATCTGCATGAGTGGTGAACATCCAACTGCCATGTCCAAGAGATAAATCTGCAATGAACCTTATGATTGTTCTAAATAAATTCAGAACATGTATTGGCAGCTTAGGTTTTAATGAC